>NW_021025759.1:1121735-1327205 GCF_004153795.1 Camellia sinensis
TTATTTAAAAACCTTAAAAAGAGTAAAACCCCCACGTCTTAGCCTCATCCACCAAGCCAAACCTTGGTACTAAATGGCGTATCAGCTCAAAGGGAGACCCTACAAACATTAAGAAAGCCTATCAACCTCACAAAATTCAGGCTAAGTTGGTACGTGGTCAAAAAGTTAAAAAGTTAAAAAATTATTTAAAAAGTTAAAAAAGTTATTACTATTTATCAAAAAGTCAAAAATTACGACTACACAACTCTCAATCCTAATTTTTCCCTACACACTAATTTATATATTTTTAATACACATTTTTCCATAAAAAGTTAACCCAAACAATCATAATTTTTTTTCTTCAACTTTCTAGTCTAAAAAGTCAAAAAGTACACTTATTTTAGGACATCCCAAACACACCCAATATCGTATAATTATAATTGTCTTGTTTGTTTATATCCTACAGGCCTTTTTTGCCCAAAAAAAAAACTCAACAATAATTTGAGCTATTTAATATGCTAAATAAATGCAATCATAGAAAACAAGGTGAACCGTTCACATGCATTGCAAAAAATATGATTTGTGAAGCCTCAAAAGACAAGGTTTATATTATATTTTTATTTTTTAATGAGATGAAAAGGTCTATATTGAAATTAAAATATATATTTTTAATCAACTTTATTGAGTCAAAAAACTTACCTAAATCCAAATTTTGTTGAATTATCCACCATTTCCATAACCTTTCAGTTTTGAAAACCAATAAATAGAAATTAAAACCCATATTGGTTAAAGTTGGTTTTCATTCCTTTTGAACTTCCACAACCTTTCAGTTTTGAAAACCAATTGCAACCTTTAAAAGGTTATGGTCCCTATTCCTTCCCAGGTGGAAAATAAGAACACTGCCATTTTTTTTCTAAATCCTCTCAAGGAGAAACATAAGGCACCAAAGGGGAAAGGATTAGAAGGCAATAACATAATCAATAACAAAGAGTTCATTGATAATCACGCTTCCGTTTAACTGTTCATCAATGGATTCAGGTATGTCATTTTGTCTTGATTTCTTGATAATACACATGGTAAATGATCCAAAGTGTAAGGTTTATGTTCTGAAATTTATGTTTACACATGTCACTCCATCTCTTTTGTTACAAGAAAATTATAAATTGTAAAAATCATCTCTTCAAATGCTAGGAGATAAACGCCCATCAAAAGGAATCATTATTGATTCTTACATCATAGTTTTAATGCCAAGTGTTCAACAGACACCTCTTATCCTTTAAAATAATTAGATATCCACTGTAACATATAACATAAAGAAAATTGGTGAAAAATCCAATGGAATAATTGTCTGAGGCATTAGGTCCAATGAATGTTTTTGGTTGGTACCCTTTATAAAATAGTTTAGTAAGAAGTCATTTTCATTGTTTTGGAAGACATTTTTTTCCCAATTTTACCCTTTATTTATTTGTTGACTTTTTTTTGACTATCTATTTAATTTTTTTTAACTATTTGTTCAAATTTATATTTGTCTGTTCAAAATTTTTTGACTATTTGTTCAATTTTTTCCTTTATCTGTCCAAATTTTATTCTATCTGTTGAATTTTCTGTTATCTATTGAAATTTTTGTTCTATCTCTTTCAAATTTGTTTGTATGAAATTCTATCTATTGAAATTCTTATCTTAATTTTTCTTATCTGTTAAATTTCAACAAAGCTTTGTTTTTGAACAAAAATGAACCTTTTGGAGGGAGGAGAAACTGATTTGCTCAAATTCTCATGCTTAAATAAAAAGAATAATACTATATGCACCAATTAGTTTACTAACAAGTATACCAATTAATGATGTGACATAATTTAAAAAAAAAATTGATATTTGTAATGAGTAATGCTATATGCACTAATTAGTATACTAACTGGTGTACCAATTAATGACATAATTTAAGATGTTTTTAGTATTTATAATTTATATAACGAGTATGGTCAATAATAAGGTCATAACTAGTGTTGGTACACTGGTTAGTATACTAATTGGTGCATGTAGCACCACTCATTTGTAATTTGTATAATGAATGAGATCAATAATAATGTCATAACTAGTGTTGGTACACTAATTAGTATACTAATTGGTGCATGTACCGAAATAAAAAAACTAATAGATCCGTGTTGTGTTCTTCATTTGTGATAAGTGTGAAATTTTATGTACCTGTTTGATGCAACTTCAAAACTGTTTATTTCAGCTTTTAGCTTAATTTAAGGTAAAATATTGTGTTTAATACAGCTTAACTCATCAGATTATAGCTTAATTTGAGCAATTTTCAACTTAATTTGCAAAGCAGCTCGGGGGTACTTACAAAAAACAACTTATGCACGGAACTAGTAAGGGGGGCTTAAATGACTTAAATGCTCCTCTAAAATTGAGGAAATTACGAAAATGCCATTATATATACCCTCTTCTCACTTGACCTAACACTTTCCTCTCCTCTCACACTATCCTCTCCTCTTCTCTTTTCTTCTCTGGCGACTGACGATGAACTCCTCTACATCTCCAAGATCGCAGTCGATCATTCAGTTTGGCCCCCTATTTTCCGTTGATCTACACAAAAAATGTAAGATTTCATGCCCTTTGTATGTTATATATAGATATATATATACACATCGATTTAGGGTTTTTTTTTTAGGGTTTTTGTTTTTTTTTGCTCTGTGAAATGGTGTGCGAGTTATTACCTCGCTCTCTCTCTCTCTCTCTCTCTCTCTCTCTCTCTTATTTTCCTTCTCTCTTTGATTACTGTGAAATGGTGCATCCGATTACTGTGAAATGGTTTGATACTCTACCAACAGTTTTTTTTTTCTGGCAGATAGGTTGAATATCTATGGAATTTATGACAAAGTGTAAGGCTTTTTTAACTTGTGGTTTTGACTTTATTTGTATTTTCTAGCGAACAACAGTCTTAGGTTACCTAGGAATGGATCCTTAAAAATCCAATCACTAAATTATGCAAGAAACTAACTAGTTGATCTTTCCTTTTTTATATATTTTTTCTTTTTTGTTTTAGTTAAAGATTTCATTTAGCAAAAACAAACATCAATTGAATTTTGGATTGATTTTCTATTTTTCCCCATTTATGCATATTGATCACAGATTGTAATAATTTTTAGCTTTATTATTTGCATTGACTTCCAATTCGTTGTGTATATGGCTGATGATCCAAATGAGGAAATTGTTAGTTTTTGTTATTTGAAGAATTGCAAGTTTTTGCTTCACTTGTACTCATGCTTTTGATTTAAGACCTATTAGCTAATGGACTGTACACTCAGGTTTGTTGCAAGTGAATGCAGCATTTAGTGGTGCTTTCTAGACCATTTTATTGCTGTGAAGGAAAATGTCTCCATGATTTGGTTTACTTGAATATGTATTTTTTTTTTTTTTAATGATTTGGAGTTTTGCTTCTTTCCTGATGTATTGATTGATTGGTGAGAATCATGTAGTTTGCTTGTTCTTTTTCCTCTTCAGAATGCATTGAGATACTAATTGTGCAAAATGTCATAATAGAAACATAACATTTGAAGCCAATTAATGTCAGTCAAATTATCCTTTTTTTTATGGTTCTATCTTGTGCTGAGAATTGAAATTAACATTTTGCAAGGTTTGGATGTTGTGTTCATACTCAGATTCTATAGGGTGTTGATTGTCATTTTCTAATCATATGTTTATTAATCTTATGTGAATACAATCATTTCAAAAACAAAAAAAAAAAAATTGCGATGAGTACATGTTAAAATTGGGTTTGTTTTGTTTGACTTTCTGTGCAACTAAACTGGTTGTTCATATCTTGTTGGGAATTTAAGACCAAGTGCTTTGCATATGCTTGCTCTATGATTATTTCTATATTTTTATTGAATTACTGGCTCATTTCAAACTATGGACTTTAGTTAGTTCATTGGTGATATGAATGAGGGAGTGCTTTTGCATTGTTTTACAATAATGTTAGAAACATTCTATTCAATCAATACTTCTTGGGTGCATTTGCCAAATCCAATGCTTAAGAGGCATGTCATCCTCTAGTAACTATTCTTCTAGTGCTGAGACCTTGGACTTGAGGTTTGAGGCTTTGAAATGTGATTGTGGTCTAAGAGCTACCATAAGGTTTACCGAGTCTGACAAGCCATCTAAAGGGAGACTGTATTTCATTTGTGAGAAGAGAAATTGTTAATTTTGGAGGTGGTGTACCCCAAAATCTGTGACGATGGTAGAGATGCAGAGGAACAAGAGAATGCTTTATCAAAATCAAAATATGGAGATTATAGGACTAAAAGTCAAGAACCAAATGCTTGAGCAATCCAATGCTTTCATGAAGCAGCTTGTTGTGGGTCTGCTCACAATTTGTATTGTTTTGTCAGTTGCATTACTCTTTAAATGATGATTGGTGGATTTTAGAGATACCTGGTGTTTTTGTGCTATGTAGTTTACCATGAACCATTGTACTAAGCTTTGTACCCAATGAATATTGATATGTCTATCTTAGCTGCCATGTATGATTATTTTGTACTAATCTAGTTGTTGTAATGCAAGTAATGATGAATGAGTTTGTTTCAAAGAATTTTTTTCTTTCATAGAATGAGTACCCAAGAGGAAACACAAACTGAAAATAGAAGAACAAAGGAAAATCAAGTCAAGTACCATCCGTTAAAGCTCACTAGGATGCAAAATCAAATGAAATTTTTATTGAGCTTTGTGTTGAGCAAGTGAAGGCTGAACACAAACCTAGTACACACTTAGATAGGGTCGGGTGGGAAAATGTGATAAGTAAGTTTAAAACTATTACTGGAAAAGCATACCAACGAATACAAATGAAAAATCATTGGGATGTGTTGAAAAAATATTGGCTTTTATGGAATAATCTTTTAAGGGGTGAGACAGCCTTAGGCCGTGATACATTGACTGGAGCTATATCTGCATCTAATATGTGGTGGACCAAGAAATTGGAGGTAAGTGAATTACTTAATGTACATATTTTGTTTGTTTTTTGTTTAAACAGACCAAATTTTGTTACTTGAAATAGTTAAATTTTCCTTTGTAATTGTTGCAGAGGTATCCTGATAATGCTAAATTTCGACATATGCCGTAGCAATTCACTGAAGACTTAGACATACTATTCTCAGATGCAGCTGCTATAGGAGAATGAGCATACACCCCTAGCTCAGGAGTTATGCCTCACACTAATGAGACTCTGGAGGAATTTCATACCCCACATGATGCTGAATTTCATGATGATGCTGATTTGGAGGTGGTTCATCCTTCTGATTTAAACAAAAAAACGTCCATCAAGCAGTGATGGTTCATCAAACAAGAGCAAGACAAAACAAAAAGTTTTTGGTGCAGCTCTACTTAACATGGCACTTGATCTTATAATCAATGTGGTTGAGTTATCTTCAGTAACTTCAACACAAACCTTATCAAGAAACCCTTCAACTGCAGCATGTTTGGCGAAGTTGAAAAGCATCCCCGGTGTGTCCCCGAATGATGAGTTGATGTATGGGCTGGTAGATTGTTCTTAAAAGACAAGCTTCATGAGTGTTTCATGACACTTCCTACGGATGAAGTTCGGCTGAGATTTCTAAAGTTGGAGATTGAGATGGAGAAGACCAGCATAGGTTATCACGGCTAATTGTTTCTGAAGTTGGATGTTTCTGAATTTTATTATTATTTCATATTTAAGACCTTTATTAAGACTTTTGTTATTAATGTTGGACTGTTATGTTAGACTCGTTATTTTTTTCTTTTATTAATATTATGTATGAGTATGTTGGACTTTTATGTTGGACTCATTATTTGAACTTTTATTAATATTTTGTTGGACTTTTAGGTGGCATTCATTTTTATCGGGTGGATGTCATTGCTAGTTGAATGGTAGGTGAATGGTTGAGTAGTAGGTGGCATTCATTTTTATTAGATGGATGTCATTTGAATGGTAGGTGGCATTTATTTGAATCTTGAATATGAATGGTAAGTGAATGGTTAAGTGTATATGTATATATATATATATATATGTACATGTGTTGGCCTCAGGTATTCATCAATTCCAGTGTTTCAGCTCTCTTGAAGCAAGTCTTTTACTGAGACAATAGTTGTCTGTTCCATAATTTTGGCCCCTAGGTATTTTGGTAAAGAAATCTTATTGTGTTTTCAATAATTAAGTGTGTTTTTAATAAAAATCTTATTGTGTTTTCAATAATTAGTTGTGTTTTAGTAACAGTGAGTAGGTATTTTGGAGATGAGTAACAGTGATGATGATGAATGGAATGATGATCATGATGATGAAGTTGCTGAAGATAAAGGCAACACATCGCAAACTCAACAAAATAATAATATGCTCTTAGCTACGGCGGCAATAGTTGCAGTGACATATGCGACAAATTATTTGATAAAAAAATCATATAGGGCATCTTCTCTAATAGGCTGGAAGTAGATTGTAAAATTACAAGAAGGGAATTAGATAAGAATATTTGAAAATTTTCGAATGGAAAGAGAGGTATTTTATGAATTGTGTGATTTGTTACAGAAAAACTATGGCCTTGAAACTGGATGAAAAGTCTCGATTCATGAGCAGATTGTAATATTTTTGTATATTGTTGGTGGTGACATTCAAAACAGAAATGTCCAAAAAAGATTTCAACATTCCAGTAAGACGATTACAAAATACTTTAAGAATGTGTTAAAAGTTGTTACAATGATGTCTATTGATTGGGTAATGCCTCAACTGAGAAATGGTGTGCATCGATATATTAGAAGTAACCGCAGATACTATCATCATTTCAAGGTATATAATTAACTACAAGTGAAACTTGGGTGTTACATATAAATAATGTTGGTAGGATATTTCTAATAATGTGTGAGTAAAAATATTTTTATTTACTATTTTGTAATAGGATTGTATTGGAGCAATTGACGAAACACACATCAAAGCATATATATCTCCAGATAAGCAACCTCGTTTAATAGGTAGAAAGGGATATACGACTCAAAACATAATGGCCGCATGTGACTTTGATATGTGTTTCTCATTTTGCTTACCAAGATAGAAAGGAAATGCACATGATACTCGGATCTTCTTAGATACAATTAGAAATCCTAGTCATAATTTTCCAAAACCACAAGAAGGTAACTGTTTTATATTTGATTGCTACAGTAGATGCACCACACTCACATCTTCATATTTATTTTTTCATTTATAATTGCTTACGTTGTTTTATTAATATTTGAAATTTTAAAATAGATGAGTTTTACTTGGTGGATGCTGAGTATCCAAACATGAAAGGATATCTTGCACCTTACAAAGGAGAAAGATACCATCTAGCTGAATTTGAACATGGTCAACCCCCTCAAAAAAAATGCACAAGAAAAATTCAACCAAGCACATTCATCACTTAAAAGTGTAATAGAAAGAATGTTTGGGGTTTGGAAAGCAAGATAGCCGATGATAAAAGATATCCCACCAAACTACAAGTGGCCGACCCAAATCAAACTTGTTTGTGCAACAATGGTAATTCATAATTTCATCCGACAAAGTCAGTCCCTGCGATATTGCATTTGACTCTTATGATAAATTCACGGATTATGTGCCTAATGAAGAGGAATGATCAGGGTCTCAACAAACAAGCCATGACAATCAGGTTGAAGGTAATGACAACGAGATGGAAGTGGAGAGACATAACATTTGTATGTCAATTTGCAAACGAAATTAGGAGTCATCTAATATGTAAGAAGTTTTATTTTTATTGCCTTAATAGTAATTTATTATATTTTTATTGCAATGACATTTTCTTGTTCCCTTGTGAAGTCAATATTAAAAATAAAAAAAATAAAAAAATAAAAATAAAAACAAAAACTTGAGGTCATGTAAAAATATACCAATATAGGTACTAATTATATTAATTTCCATTAATGAAATAACTTGTTCAAAATTTAAAGGGAATAAAATGACAAAATTACAATTTTAATGTTCATAAGGCAAAAAATTATACAGTAAAAAGCTATTTTACAGCTTATTTACCAAATACTACTCTTCTGCTTAAATCCATAATCCCACAGCTGTACCAACAAGTTACCAGCTTATGTTCACAGTTGTAAACTATAATCTGTTAAGCTATAAGCTATAATCACTTTTCCACAGCTCTACCAAATGGGACTGAAATCAGTCCCGCGATATTGCATTTGACTCTTATGATAAATTCACGAATTATGTGCCTAATGAAGAAAAAAGATCAAGGTCTCAACAAACACGCCATGACAATCAGGTTGAAGGTGATGACAACGAGATGGAAGTGAGGAGACATAACATTTGTATGTCAATTTGCAAACGAAAATTAGGAGTTATCTAATATGTATGAAGTTTTATTTTTATTGCCTTAATAGTAATTTATTATATTTAAGGCAAGGTGATTTTCGGCTATCTCCAGCAGCTTTTTCAGCGTCCTTCAAATCTTTGTTCTTCTTATCCATCATTCACTGATCATGTCTCTTTGAAGGGAGGGGGACCTGCCGACCGACGTTCTCCAAGCCGACTGTGCTTTCAGCCTTGCAGATCTTGGTTGTCCTTCTTGTCCAACATTGACTTTCGATTTCCCCTTCCCTCTTTCACATGTCCGATACTGCACCAGATCTGGTGACTTACAGCAAAGTGAAGGCGATTTTTGGTGGGAAATCGGCATTTTTCGAGCGTATTTTTCGACAGTGCTGTAAGTTATTTCTGGTTTTTTTTGTTGTTCACTCATCCCTGTAACAGCCCTATTCCTAGACTAGCCTGGTTTATTTCGACAATTTGGGTGTTGATCTCTGGTTTGTTAGGTTTTGTTTTTTGGGGACTCTTTGTGTCCGTAGCCCTGTGCTTTTAGGTGTTGTTCTTGGTGTGGCTGCTTTCATTATATTTGTGTTTTTATTTATGTTGAAAAAGGGTTTTCTTCTTAAACCTAAGGCAGCCTTTTCTCGTTGTTCTAAGGAGGAGAAAGGTAAAGGCATAGTCATGGATGAAGACATTCGACAAGAGGAGTTGAGAGGCTTTGAACCGTGTGATAAGTACCCTCATTTGGACCCAAATAAGGTTGCTCTTATTAAGGATACTATGGATGAGGAGGGCTTCAAATTTGTTTGTGGCTCAACTTATCAATATTGGCACAGTGTCTTGAGTATATGGATTCAAGCTGTAACAACTCTCACTTTACTCTAGTCATGCTTGCATGTATTTACATGATCTAGTCTTGTTAAGTTGCATTTACAAACCTTGATTTGTTTCGCATAAGTGTTGCTTACATGCTTTGTTCCTTGTTTGGTGTGAGTTTAGCTGAGGTCATCTTAAGCCTAGGTTACACCTTTGCACTTCTTACACCTAGGACCATCTTGGAACCACTTTGGTTGACTTCCACCCTCACCCTGACATGTTGGCCGAGATGTCATTATCTAGGCCGAGGTGTTCATCACCAAGACCGAGATGTGTATTATCTAGGCCAAGATGTTATACCAAAGTGATATTGTCCCTGGACTGGTACGACCTAGACCGAGGTGTGGCACATCTAAGCCAAGGTGTGGCACAGCTAGGCCAAGTGTTGTCCTTCCTAACCGAGATCATTGAGACCTTACTTGCCGAAGCTTTGTCCTAGCCGAGATCAGTACCCGCCGAAGTGCCCTGTCACCTTACTTGTTGCTTACACTTTGTCATGCTTTTGTCTTATCAATCTATCACCTTTTGAGGAGATCCACTCAGCCATTGCCACGTGTCCCAGTAGAGGGTTAAGTCAGCCGGCAGAGTTAGAAACATATCATTTTGTGTCATATCCTTTGCATGGTAGAGAGAGAAGCTCTAGGAAGAGGAGAGGAAGTTGGATTGAAAGAGCTAGATCCCAAGCTTGATCTTTAGAGTTTGAGCCGTTTAATCCGTGTTTTGAGGTTAGAATCTTGATTTACTCTTGTTATTCTTTATGTTGATCCGATTGCATTTCATGATCTAGCATGATTCATGAGCCATGCATTGATTTAAAACTTGCTTTAGAAAGAGAAAATGATGTTCTTATGTTCTTGAGATAAAACCATGTTTTGATCCGAAAAGTTTGTAACAAGTTCCATGTTTTTGTGTTTGTTTCCATGAAATCTTCAAGTATGGGTACCCAGGTCCATGTTTTCAAACTCATCTCATGAAAACTCAGATTTCGAATGAAGAAGTTATGATTTTAGCATTTCATGTTCTTGTTCTTCATGTTCTTCAAGAGGGAAATCCAGATTTTCCCAGACTTCATTTCTTTGAATGTGGTCGTCGGGAACACACCTCGGCCAAGAGGTGTGGGACCTCGGCCTAGACCTAGTTAGTACCCAGCATGTTTTCCCGAGATGAAAAGGCAGTGTTTTAACTTCCCAGCATGCTCTGCTTTGACCTGACCTAGTTTTGAAAGAAATGCCGAGATCCTTTCCTGTCATGTAAAGCTTGTTTTAAGGATGCATTTCATATCCATCTTTGCGCATCTCACTTTGTCTTATTGAAACGCATTCAATGGGATTTATTATGTGCTTGTAGGCCTTGGATCCTTTCTTGTAATTCCTATACCCGAAGAACTATGTGAGTAGTATTTTTAATAAAGCTATGTTATAATGTTTTGATAAAAGCTTTGCTTTGCTTTGTTTTGGAAAAGTATTTGATCAAGCATGAATGATTGTCCCTAGTTTTGTATCACGTATTATATTTGTTTTGATGACATTCTAGGAAAGTCCTTAGTGCCAGGGGACTATAATGCAACTGCACCTTTGTTTTGGAAGTCCTTAGTGCCAGGGGACTATAATGCAATTGCATTTTTGTTTTGGAAGTCCTTAGTACCAGGAGACTATAATGCAACTGCACCGTTGTTTTGCCACTGACGGTTTTCCGCGTGGGTTTGTTTGTCCGGCATGTCATCCTTTGGTATCATGCAGATGTTATTAACATCCAAGAAGCTTTGAAAAATTTGATAGATGAACTTGATTCATCCCTTTGATTTGTAAAGTTATGATATGTATTGTTTTGGAAAAACATCTCGGATATCATTCATGCAAAACCTTTATTACTGGTATCATTCACTGAGTATCCAAGCTCACCTTCTCTATATATATGTAGGTGACGAGCAGGAAGACGGTGACGCCTAGATGATTGTTGCAGGATGTTTTTGGATTCATGTTTTGTAGCATCTTGAAGATTATGCTTCTTGGCTTGTAGTTGTTTCTTTTGTATATGTCGGTTTGAAAAGCCTTTTGATCAAGATGTATTTTGTACTTTATTTTATTGTATCCAAGTTGTAAGCTATATTAAGATGTATGACATTTCATTTAATCTACGCACCGCTCTTGTGGACTATTTAGTTTTAAATTTATTGCTTCCGCACATGTAGGCCCCATATGTATACTCTGATTGTGTGTGAATTTTCATAAGTTGGCCTTTGGTAATCTCGGATTACTGGCCATCACAGCACCATTCTACTAGGGGCGGAATGGGGTCGTGACAGATTGGTATCAGAGCACGGTTCCTTATAGTACGTTATTTACACACTTTGAGTCCTAAAGAGCATAGGATGTCCCTTAGAATGATGTTAGGATTGCATCATATTGCCTGTTACTTGACAAGGTGTGCATCATCTTGGCATAACTATTTGTTACTTGCATACATGTTTATTGGTTCATTTTGTTTTAAAGTCATATTTTGCATACTCCTAGCATCATGAGAAGGAGTAGACCTCCCGTTGGCCGAGATAATTCTGAGGACAGATTGGACAGATTGGAAAGGTTGGTCGAAGGTTTGGTTCGTGAGTTGAGGCAACCTAGGCCTCAAGACACTAGTACTACCTCTACCCAGGCTGAGCAAACAAACAGCCGACATGCAGCTCCACCTCCACCTCTCCCAGTGCCGCAAGTGCCTCCACAGCAAGCTTTGTATGGAAACGGCACAATAACTTTGATCAAAGAGTTCAAGAAAATGAACCCACCAAGATTCCAAAGGGCTATAGAGCCGATGAAAGCCGAAGCGGGGGTCTTGGAAATAGAGAAGTTGTTTGAGATTTTTCCCAGTACTGATGCTCAGAAGGTGTCATTGGCAGCATTCACGTTAGATGACGACGCACGAAGATGGTGGATGATGATTCGAGAAGGTAACCCAGGTTTGACTTGGGCCAGATTTTTGGAGTTGTTTTACAACAAGCATTTTTCCCTTAGTGTCCGAGATCGTAAGACCACAGAGTTTCAAACTCTGACACAAGGCAACAAGACAGTGGTAGAATACAACCGTGCTTTTACCGAGTTGACGAGATATGCGCCTCATATGGTCGATGACGAATATAGGAAGGCTAGGAAGTTCGAAAGTGGGTTACGTAGACCGATATAGGACCGAGTGAATATGCTCAACATGCCAACTTATGCCGGAGTGTTAGACAAGGCCATCCTGGCGGAAGCTAACTTGAACCGATATTAGAATTCCGGAGAGAGCCAGAGGAAGAGGCAGAATTATGATAATCGCCGAGTTTTATTTAACGCCAAGAAGAAGGTGAATGTGGGCAGCTCCAGTAACTCAAATCAAGAGGGTAATACTAAGCCGATGTGTTCAAGTTGTGGGAAGCCACATTTCGGGGTCTGTCGTTGGACGTCGGGGGCTTGCTTCGAATGTGGCGAGATGGGTCACCGAGTGAAAGAGTCTCCGAAGGCAAAGGCTAATGATGGTAAGAAGAATGGGAGTACTTCGGGCTCTGCACAGAGAAGCAACGTCGGAAAGGCGCAGATGAGGCAGGGCAGGGTTTTTGCTCTAGTGCCAAGAGACACCCAGAACGCCGAGACAGTAGTGTCAGGTATACTTCCTATTTGCTCTCAAGATGCATATATATTGATTGATTCGGGTTCTACTCATTCATTCGTATCTACTAAGTTTGCTGAGAAGTTGAATAAGGAATTGGAACCCCTTGATTATGTGTTATCTGTGTCTACTCCGTCTAGAAAAACTATGACAATTGCATCCATTTATAGAGCATGTGTTGTTATGATTGAGAATGTTGAATTATTAGTTGATTTGATGCCGTTGGACATAACTCACTTTGATGTCATATTGGAAATGGATTGGTTAGTAGAAAATAATGCATCCATTAACTGTGTTTCCAAAAGTGTCATATTGAGACCCCCAAACAAAGCCAAGGTCACGTTTCGGGGTAAAGAAGTGGTATCCCCACCTTACTTGATCTCATCCATGAAGGCCTATAAGTTGATCAAAAAGGGGTGTCAAGGTTATCTGTGTAGTATACTAAGTAATTCAAATGGAAGCGTTGAGTTAGCCGACATCCCGATTGTTAGAGAGTTCCCCGACGTCTTTCCAAATGACTTGCCTGGCTGCTTAGTCGAGAGAGAAATAGAGTTAGCTTCAACGTGTTTGGTTCATACCAAATCAACTTATTTTTTGAAAATTTAGGAAACCCTGACTCGTGCCTAAGGCCACGTGTCCGTCATCACCAAAGCTACCTCGGCTCGGGAACTTGGGTACGATTGGGGAATGTCATTTCATGAGCACCCCCGCTCGCCCGATCAAAGATCTGCCACTACTAAGCATGATATCTTGTTTTTGAAAACACATGTGCTCTTATTCAGGTTTATTAGCCTAGAATTACTATGTGATACACACAGCATACAAGTATAGACTGGATTGCCTAAGTTGGAACAAAGCATCACATATCCGTTTGTTTTGAAAATGGATTGAAATTTGCTACTTGCAAGTAGGCTAAAACACGGGTTTCGACGAATTATTCCTACTTAAGCAATCCAACCTTCACCCACAAGCATTCAGGCAGTCATATCACATAAGCACATAGCCATATGGTAAGCATGCTATCATGGCAACACTCACAGTCATACAAGATGCTAAAGCATAAAAACTTACCTAGTACTCTGAGCCAAAACAAGAAAACTAGTTAGGAATCATGCATGATCCTAGTTCATGTTAAGATGGTTAATGCAACACATGCAAAATGCAACTAAAGTAGCCTCGGCTATTCTAAGAATGGCATGTGAAATACGACAACTCGATACACATATTCAAGTTGGAATTGAAATGCTATGCAATTAGTATGACGCGCCGGCCCAGTGTATGCAATACAGATGAATGATGCAAATATGCGAGCATAAGTATGCTAATTGAAACATGCCCTAAACTAACCATCAAAAGCTAGTGAATAAAAGGGAGAAAGACGTGGGATTGGAAGACAATCACACACGCACACACACTTATTACAAATTCGCCCTCTCGACGAAGGGTCCGAAAGAATAATACAAACCCAATAAATAATTAACTACTCTAGCTAATTAATTATTACAGACCCTTAATTAATTAACAAATTAATTACAAACTAAACTAAGTATGAAATTCAAAAGGCCACCGCAGCTCCGCCTCGAAATGATTGGATGATGCATGCTCGATTCGCCTTGCTCAGAAACCCGTTGCCATGCCTCTGTTGCTCTGTTTGCACTGTTCTGCACCTCTAATAATTGTGAAAATCCTAAGGTTGCTTCTGAACCACTCCCTGAGTACTTTGGGATGCCACCGGCCAAGAGAAAACACTACCGGCCATGGAAATATGGTCATCGACCAAGAATGGGATCACCGGCTAGATATTGGTAGTCGGCCGGCATTGAAAGTTGTCGACCGGCCTGCAGAACACTGGTTTTGCTGCAACAGAGGACAGACAGTGCATGGCATGGAATTTGCAAGCCAAATGTATGCACGACCACCCTCCTTATCATGCTATGGACTCAAGGGAGTATGGCTCTTAACCCTCGGGCCACCAATCACGCATTTCGATACATGATGGCCAAAGATGTCAAGTGTGCAAATCAATATGAATGAATGCAACAAAACAAATGAATGCTACACACTCTATCATGTTGAATCAAGAGTGTCGGCGACCGAGGATTGAGGTACGTTTCGTCACTTCAAGTACGAACGTCCCTCATTCCTCATGTTTGGTTTGACACCCCAAACCAAACATAATGCAATATATGTATGCCATATACAATGCAAAGCATGTAACCAATGCAATGCAACATGGGAATGTAAGGCAATGTAACATGAGTATGCCAAATACAATGTGATGCAACCTAACATGCAACCATCATGGCAATGCAACAAGTATGCAATACTATAATGCAACCTAAATATGAGAATAAACAAAGTCATAGGCGTGCAACAATGATATCAACCACAAGGATGCGACAGCATGCAATGAGGTAAGCCTACAACAATACATAAATACATGATCCATGGACTTACACTAAAGATGGATAGGCCTCAGCCATGTCCAAAACAGTGGCCAAAGTGCCTAAAAATGAGGGACAAAACACACCCAAACGTGCCCATGTGAAGGTCCAACACTTAGGTATGAAAAGAGTCGACTCTCAAGCACATTAAGAAGAGACAAATATGGACAAATCACAAGCATGACAAGCTGTGAAAATGTATAAAGGATGATACCAAATCAACTAAACAAGACAAGCATGGCATGCTAATGGACTTAAAGCTCAAAGCTAGCCAAAGGACTTAAACCATGGCCATATCAACCAAGTCCCAAGGGACCAAGGCGACCCAAAACAGTCCCATGGCAGGCCAAAATAATGCTAGAACATGCATGGGATGAGGCCAAAACATGCTAGGAAATGGGTGCAAAAATGATGGGCATTTAAAGCCACAAAGAGGGTACTCCACTACAACTACCTCAACCACACATGGCATGGATTATTCAAAGAAAAACAGATTTATAATATGTCAAAAGGAGCCCCAAAACCCACTGATATGGCAGCCCAAGGACTTAAACAAAGAGGCATGCACAATGACCTATTTTAAGGCTCAAAAGAACAACCCTTCAAGGCATTGAAAGGATGGTGAATGCAAGCATACAAGCATGGGGCATGGACTGAAATGGCATGATAAGTGATTCCAAATCACTGAAATAACTCAAATAAAGTATGCTCATGACTCATACACTCAAAGCTAACAAGCTAGGATACATGGCGGCTATACGAAACATGGAAAACATGGCCAAATCAACACCAAACAGAGCTTAATCATGTCACAACATGACTAAAAGTTTCATGAAGTCAAGCTAAAACATGCAAGCATGATAGTCTAAATATGACAATAGAGGGGATTACAAAGCAAGTGCATGATGCATGCAATAGGCCATCAAACCAACATGAAACAAAGGTCTAACATGATAAACTAACACCAAATATCCTCTGAAATGGAGTCAAATAAAGCTATGCAAACATGCTACCTTTATGAGCCCTAAATGCAAGCAAATGAGTCATAAGGGGAGAGGGGTGTCCCTCCCCTATACAAGACCTCAAAACCACTTCTCTACCACTGAAAATCCTCTGGATTTCAATGGTGAGAAGGCCAAAACAAAAGGGTTACAAAGCCCAAAGAGGAAGGCACAAAAAGAGACCAAACAAGGCCTAAGAGGGGATGGACGACCCCCAACACAAAAGTGACCTTAATGAAACATCTTAAGTATGAAAATACAGAACTTTTATCAGTTATACACTAAGCTCGAAACAATATGAAAATAGGTCTAAAACCTTAAGAAAAAATGGGGAATAAAGAGATAAGTTCTCACCCTTAAAGAACACTTCAAGAACACCAACTCCAGCACCTCTTTTTGATCAAAACCCAACTCAGAACTCTGAAATCAACCCCTTAAAACCTTAGCAACCAAGGTATAGTGTAACACTAGGTGTTTTAGTGCAAAACTAAGAACAAAAACCCCTTTTGAACACTATTACACACACAAATATAGAGAGAGAAGGAGATATAGAGTGAGAGTGATATATAGGTTATATCTCAGAGTTGTTCCACCTCTGGTGAGAGAGGCGAGGCCCTCATTTTATAGGAATTCAATTCCTAAGCTTCTTGGAAAAGCTAACATAAGGGAGCAAATCCCTCCATACACGTGTATGGAGAGGGTGTATCGTGGATGCCAGCTGTCACAGCTGGCATAAAATATCTGCCAAAAGTAGATGGAAAGGGGTCGGCTGGGAAATATAGTCGATTGATCAACAAAAATGGCCGGCCGACCAAAAGGATTGTCGACCGACCAAAACCTTTTGCCGGTAACAATAAAACAGGGCCGATGGCCTCAAGCCAAGGTCGGTGAGGTGTGAGGATGGCCAACAAGCCATTCCCTGCCCTCAGAAGCAAAAACACAAGTGTTTGGTACACAACCAAGCACAAAACAAACAAGTCGAGAGGTCTTGAGGCACGGCGCGCGACCGAGACCTCCGAGAACTCAAGACGAACACGAACATGGATGATCATCAAGTGTTCAAACGATGATGTCCAAGTCTTGAGGACGGTCAAAAATTGGGTGTCTACACCTATAAGTTGATTCAAAAAGGGTGTCAAGGTTATTTGTGTAGTATATTAAGCAATTTGAGTGGAAACGTTGAATTGGCCGACGTCCCAGTTGTTAAGGAATTCCCCGACGTCTTTCCAAGTGACTTGTCTGGCTGCTTAGTCGATAGAGAAATAGAGTTTACTGTTGACGTCATGTCGGGAACCCAGCCTATCTCCAAAACACTCTATAGAATGGCCCCAACTGAGCTTAAGGAGTTGAAGCTGCAATTACAAGAGTTGTTAGATAAGGGCTTTATTAGGCCGAATACTTCACCTTGGGGAGCCCCAGTTCTATTTGTTAAGAAAAAGGATGGTACACTTCACCTTTGCATTGATTACCAAGAACTGAACAAGGTAACCGTTAAGAACAAGTACCCATTGCCGAGGATCGATGATTTACTTGATCAACTACAAGGAGCACGAGTCTTTTCAAAAATTGATCTCAGGTCGAGCTACCATCAGCTCAAGGTTAAGGCCGAGGATGTTGGGAAGACTGCTTTTCGAACAAGGTATATCCACTACGAATTTTTGGTTATGCCCTTCTGAGTAACTAATGCTCCTGCAGCATTCATGGATCTGATGAATAGGGTCTTTAAGCCTTACCTAGAAGAGTTTGTGGTTGTCTTCATCGACGATATATTGATCTATTCCAGGAGTGAAGTTGAGCATGAGAAGCATCTGAGACTTGCCTTACAGATTTTGAGGGACAGGAAATTGTATGCCAAGCTTACCAAGTGTGAGTTTTGGCTTTCCAGCATTTCATTTTTGGGACATGTGATTAATGAAAAGCGTATCTCTGTTGATCCAAATAAGATTGAAGTCGTTGTGAGTTGGCCGACACCGACCAATGTGTCCGAGGTTCGTAGTTTTCTGGGTTTGGCCGGTTATTACAGGAAGTTTGTGAAGGACTTTTCAAAGATTGCAATACCTTTGACACAACTAACTCAGAAAGGAGTGGCGTATGAGTGGACCGAGGATAGGGAATCAGCCTTCCAGGAACTCAAGATGAGGTTAGTGACGGCACCAGTTCTTGTACTACCGTTAGGTAATTAGGAATTCCAGATTTTTAGTGATGCATCACATAAGGGATTGGGTTGTGTATTAATGCAATGGGGTCAAGTCATAGCATATGCATCTCGTCAATTGAAACCCCATGAGAAGAACTATCCCACCCATGATCTAGAATTAGTAGCCGTAGTATTTGCTTTGAAGATTTGGCGCCATTACTTGTATGGAGCTTCTTGCCAAGTTTTTACAGACCACAAGAGTTTGAAGTACTTGTTCACCCAGAAGGAATTAAATATGAGGCAGAGAAGATGGCTTGAATTATTGAAAGATTACGACATGCAGATTCAGTATCATCTAGGTAAAGCAAACTCAATGGCCGACGCGTTGAGCAGGAAGTTAGTTGGAAGTTTAGCTCATTTGTCAATGATTTCAGTGGAGCCGACTATCATTGAGGAAGTGAAGACCAGGCAGATGGAAGATAGATTCTTCAAGAAGGTGATTGATGAGATTGTCACTAAGCCGAGGTCAGGGTATACTGTCGAAAATCAGGAACTCAAGTTTGAAGGAAGATTATGCGTAGCCGACGTCCTAAAGTTGAAAAAAAAGATTTTGCAGGAAGCCCATGGTTCCATATTTGCCGTTTATCCAGAGAGCACCAAGATGTACCAAGACATGAAGCAGACCTTTTGGTGGCCAAACATGAAGAGAGAGGTAGCAGAGTTTGTATCTCAGTGTCTGTATTGCCAGCAAGTGAAAGCAGAAGATCAAAGGCCAGCAGGACTTCTTCAACCTTTGCCAATTCCTGAGTGGAATGGGAGCACATCTCCATGGACTTTGTGGTTGGTTTGCCGAAGACACAAAAGGGTATGGATTCGATTTGGGTTATCATGGATAGACAAACTAAGTTAGCACACTTCTTGCCTGTTAAGACCACCTTCAACGCCGATAAACTTGCTTTGTTGTATATGAATGAGACTGTTAGACTTCATGGAGTGCCGATGTCAATCGTGTCGGACCGAGATCTGAAGTTTGTTTCCAGATTTTGGCAGAGTCTACAAAGAGATTTCGGAGCCGAGTTGAGGTTTAGCACAGCTTTTCATCCCCAGACTGATGGGCAAACGGAGAGGACGATCCAGACGCTTGAAGATATGCTTAGACTATGTGTATTGGACCTTCAAAGAAGTTGGGGAGTACATTTGCCTTTGGTGGAATTTACCTACAACAACAGTTATCAAGCTAGCATTGGCATGGCGCCATATGAAGCATTGTATGGGAGGCAAGTGGCAAAATCGCCAAATATTGGCTGAATAGGAGATAAACTTGATTGTGTTCTATACTGTTCCAAGTTACAACCGAGAAGATTAAGCTCATTCGACAAAGGATCAAAACATGCTCAGAGTCGACAGAAGAGCTATGGCGACCCCAGAGAAAGAAGAGAGTTTAGAATTTGAGTTGGGGATCATGTATTCCTGAAGGTTCGCTGATGAAAGGAGTTTAAGATTTGGGAAAAAGGCTAAGTTAGCACCTCGTTCACGGCCGTTTGAAATTCTTGAAGAGGGTTAACCAGCTGCTAGACTTGCTTTGCCACCAAGAACTAAGTCAAAGTTCACAATGTGTTCCATATTTCGATGTTGAGGAAGTATATCAGGATCGCCGCCTGCATTTTATTGACTATTTCGGATTGGGTTAACAAAGATTTAGGTTAGGAGGAGAAGGCCGATACGAGATTCTTGATAGGCAGTGAAACAGTTGAGGACAAGTCATACCGATGGTACAAGTTGAATGAAAAAGATCTAGGTAAGGATGCCACATGGGAAATGGAAGAAAAATAGAAAACCCGACATCCGGAGTTGTTTTTGGGGCAAGGTAACTTAAGGAGGGTAGGCATGTAACAACCCTCACTTTACTCTATTCATGCTTGCATGTATTTATATGATCTTGTCTTGTTAAGTTGCATTTACAACCTTGATTTGTTTCGCATAAGTGTTGCTTGCACTGCTTTGTTCCTTGCTTTGTGAGATTTTAGACGAGGCTCATCTTTAAGCCTTGGTTACACCTTTGCACTTCTTACACCTAGACCATCTTGGAACACTTTGGTTGACCTCCACCCTACCCTGACATGTTGGCCGAGATGTCATTATCTAAGCCGAGGTGTTCATCACCAAGGCCGAGATGTGTATTATCTAGCCAAGATGTTATAAGCCAAAGTGATCTGACCCTGACTAGTACGACCATAGACGCGATGTGTGGCATATCAAGGCCAAGGTGTGGCACAGCTAGGCCAGTGTTGTCCTTCTAGCGAGATCATGAACCTTACTTGCCGAGCTTAGCCGAGATCAGTACCCGCCAAAGGCCTGTCACCTTACTTGATGCTTACACTTTGCATCATGCTTGTCTTATCATCTATCACCTCTTGAGAATGCAATCAGCGTTGTCACGTGTCCCAGCGGAGGGTTAAGTATCATCCGCAGAGTTAGAAACATGTCATTTTGTGTCATATCCTTTGCATAGTAGAGAGAGAAGCCTAGAAGAGGAGAGGAAGTTGGAAGTGAGAGGGCTAGATCCCAAGCTTTGATTTTAAGTTGAGCCGTTTAATCCGTGTTTTGAGGTTAGAATCTTGATTTACTCTTGTTATTCTTTAATGTTGATCCGATGCATTGCATGATCTAGCATGATTCATGACCATGCATTGATTTAAAACTTGCTTTAGAAAGAGAAAATGATATTCTTATGTTCTTGAGATAAACCATGTTTGATCCGAAAAGTTTGTAACAAGTTCCATGTTTTTGTGTTTGTTTCCATGAAATCTTCAAGTATGGGTACCCAGGTCCATGTTTTCAAACTCATCTCATGAAAACTCAGATTTCGAATGAAGAAGTTATGATTTTAGCATTTCATGTTCTTGTTTTTCATGTTCTGCAAGAGGGAAATCCAAATTTTCCCAGACTTCATTTCTTTGAATGTGGTCATCAGGAACACACCTCGGCCAAGAGGTGTGGGACCTCGGCCTAGACTTGGTTAGTACCCAGCATGTTTTCCTGAGATGAAAAGGCAGTGTTTTAGCTTCCCAGCATGTTCTGCTTTGACCGGACCTAGTTTTGAAAGAAATGCCGAGATCCTTTCCTGTCATGTAAAGCTTGTTTTAAGGATCCATTTCATATCCATCTTTGAGCATCTCACCTTGTCTTATTGAAACGCATTCAATAGGATTTATAATGTGCTTGTAGGCCTTGGATCTTTTCTTGTAATTCCTACACCCGAAGAACTATGTGAGTGGTATTTTTAATAAAGCTATGTTATAATGTTTTGATAAAAGTTTTGCTTTGCTTTGTTTTGAAAAAATATTTGATCAAACATGAATGATTGTCCCTAGTTTTGTATCACGTATTATATTTGTTTTGATGACATTCTGAGAAATTCCTTAGTGCCAGGGGACTATAATGCAACTGTACATTTGTTTTGGAAGTCCTTAGTGCCAAGGGACTATAATGCAACTGCACCTTTGTTTTACCACTGACGGTTTTTCGCGTGGGTTTGTTTGTCCAGCATGTCATCATTTGGTATCATGTAGATGTTATTAACATCCAAGAAGCTTTGAAAGATTGATAGATGAACTTGATTCAATCTTTTGATTTGTAAAGTTATGATATGTATTGTTTTGGAAAAAGATTTCGGATATCATTCATGCAAAACCTTTATTACTGGTATCATTCACTGAGTATCCAAGCTCACCCTCTCTATATTTGGTGACGAGCAGGAAGGCGGTGACGCCTAGATGATTGTTGCAAGATGTTTTTTGATTTATGTTCTGTAGCATCTTGAAGATTATGCTTCTTGGCTTGTAGTTATTTCTTTTGTATATGTCGGTTTGAGAAACCTTTTGATCAAGATGTATTTTGTACTTTATTTTATTGTATCCAAGTTGTAAGGTATATTAAGATGTATGACATTTCATTTGATCTACGCACTGCTCTTGTGGACTATTTAGTTTTAAATTTATTGCTTCCACACATGTAGACCCCATATGTATACTCTGATTGTGTGTGAATTTCCGTAAGTTGGCCTTTGGTAATCTCAGATTACTGGCCATCACGGCACCATTCTACTAGGGGCGGAATGGGGTCGAGACACAAGCGTTAGTTCTAATAGTTATGATTCGAATCTTAACGCTGTGTCTAAGGATTTTCCTCATGCTATAGTCAATCTGTGTAACGATCGGTCTGAAGGCAATGCCAGTGTCAGTGGAGTTCAAGAGGGTTTTACATGTAACGATGCTTCCAACTTCTCGTCGGTTGATAGTATCAATGGTGGTGGAGAGGGATTCAAGCAAGAGATGCTCCTAATTTTAATTCTCTTCTCAAACGTCGGAAGAAAGTGATCATGGGTTGCAACTTTCTTCTCATTGATCGTAATTTACGCCAAACCCTTCAAGGTGATAGTAAATTTCAATTCGTTTATCGGTCTAGTCTGTCTGTTGTCATTGTTCAGAAACACGAGTTGTCTCTCACTGTTATGCATATGGATGAATCAAACTAGGTTTCTCCAGCAATTCTTTCTTCTGCATTCCCACTTAGCAACACAAAATCCTCTTTGACGCCTTTCGAAGATATTGCTATGCAGGAGCCACTCTGTCCTCATTCTCATGTCTTTGGTGAGCCTTTGTTGCCTCTACTTTGGACACAAGTTGTGAATGTTCATACGAGAGGTTCTAAGCGAATTCATGCCCCCTAAAATTCTAGCTGAGGGTCCTGCTGTTAATGTCCCTGAGCCTGATCATAGTAAGCGCAAACACAAGTCTTGGATTGAAGATAGTATAGCAGTCCAAGTTTATTCTGACCTCCACAACGTCGTGCTCTTCTTCTTCAATAGTTTTGATAGGCTTTCGGGATTTGCTATTTTTTGGTTTTAGTCTTTCACTCCTTATCTTTGGTTTGTGTTGTGTTGATGTAATCCTTACTTGTGGTATCTTTGTTTTGTTGTATGTGGTGTAATCCTTTCTTTATGTTAATGAAGTTATATCTATACTCAAAAAAAAATAATAATAATAATAATAATTTATTATACTTTTATTGTAGTGACATTTTCTTATTCTCTTATGAAATTAAAAAAAAAAAAATTTGAAACCGTATAAAAATGTACTAATATAGATACTAATTATATTAATTTCTATTAATAAAATAATTTTTTCAAAATTTAAAATGAATAAAATGATAAAATTATTTATATTTATATTCATAAAAACAAAAATAACAATTACATAGTAAAAAATTAATTTATAACTTATTTACAAAATACTATTCTGTTGTTTAAATTTATAATCTTACAATTATACTAAATATGTGAGCAACTTAAATTCACAATTGTAAGTTATAAAATGATATTTTGAAAAGTTAGTAAAAAATTGACTTTTTAATTTTTTTTTAATAACTTTTTTGATGATTTTTTAGCAAAAAGTTAGATTCTTTTAAAAAATAATAATAAATAATTTTTTTGAGTAAAAAAATTAAAAAGTCACAAAATTAACTTTTTACTTTTGTTGCCAAAATGGCCCAATCTATTACCCACATCGGGACTAGGTTGAAAATCAAAAATTCATCAAAATCAAGGACCCAAGATCACAACAAATCAAGAATATGAAACAATAAATTATGAAGTGTTTTGAAAAGATAATTAAAAATTAGTTTTTGATTTTTTTAATTTTCCTATGAAATAGGAAAGTGGGTAAAATGAGTCTATATGCAACAAATGAAGAACTCAAATCAAGATCACAATAAAAACAAAAAATTCTATGCAACAACTAAAAATTTGATCTCAAGGATCTTCTAGGCCTCCCATCTCTTCACCACTTCAAATTCGTCTTCATCACCAAATCCCTTTCTATCAGCATCTTCTCCGTTTTCTCTCTGTCCAATCTCAACCGTTCAATCTTTTGGCGGATCGGGCTCAGTAACTCCGCCAAGGACACATCGATCGACTCGTTCTTTGCTGAAGTTGCATGACCAGATGAAGATTCTCTTTTTTCGAATCGATTGAAGGCGAACTCAGTCCGTGAAGCAAGGGATGCGATCGGGGCTGAGGAATGAGTCGAATAGGAAAGAAAGGGTTTTGGAATTACAGTGGTCGGCCATGTCGAATGTAGTGAGGTCAGTGTCAGTATAGCAGAGCATGACCTCGACGGCGTTGTCTCTATCTATTCGGAACCCTAGAAATCGAGCGACAAAGGAGATCGGAGTCAAATAGATCTCAAATCCGAGATAGAGCGGAGCTGTGGATCTCAGATTTGAGCACACCGCTGACAGCTGCGGTAAGGAGGTCGGAGGCGGCAGAGAAGCGATAAGGAAGAGGGGAAGAGATTAGGGGACGACGGCTGCGATCGGCGTGACCGATGTGGTTGCGAGTGACGCTGAGATTGGTGATCGGCAGCGATGATAGAGAGAGAGAAAGTGAGAGGGAGAAGGAGATCTAATGTGAGAGAGAAAGTGAGAGAGAGAGAAAGTGAGAGAGATATGAGATGATTGAAACCTAAATCGTGAGAGAAATAAAAGTGTGACAGATGATGGAGTGGTATTTTAGTTATTTTTGTTAATAAATTACGGGTGATTTTATTTACACTATTCTTTTATTTTTTTACACTTTGCATCTCATTATATCATAAAAAAATAATAAATTCTCATTATATCCAATATATTACCAAAACAAACTCTAAGTTAAAAAAATTCTTCAAAACTCATCTCTTTACACCTATACTTTTGGAGGGAAAAGAAGGAACAGAGAACGACGCAGAGAGAACAACGC
Organism: Camellia sinensis; assembly: GCF_004153795.1. Classification (NCBI taxonomy): domain Eukaryota; kingdom Viridiplantae; phylum Streptophyta; class Magnoliopsida; order Ericales; family Theaceae; genus Camellia; species Camellia sinensis. Next base: position 1,146,946 of record NW_021025759.1, read on the forward strand.
AAGGAAAAAAAGTAGACAACACCGTCGTGGAGGGGTTCGGACAGCATAGACGATTGAACTCATTCTTCCCATTTGCCAAAGGTAAGTGAAAAACTCTTCTCTCTCTATATATATTGATAGACATAGATGTGTGTGTATATTTATATATATCTATATCATCCATGTCATCATTTTTTGTGAATAGACAAAGAATAGCGCATTCCCAACATAGCTTTGGTGTTTTTGATCTTGGAATTTAATTGGGTTTGTGATTTTTGGTGCTAGTTTGAATGTTGAAGTTCAAATTGTGGTCTTCTATTTTATCAAATTTTTGGTTTTTTTTTTTTTTTTTTTTTTTTTTTTTTTAAGAGTGATAGTCAAGTGGAAAGGGTTAGAGTTATGTGGGTAAAGAGGTGCCATAGAAGGTTGTTAATAGTTATGGAAAAAATTGAAGCTGTGGGTTAGTTGCTCCTAATATTGTTAGTCCACCATTAGGCCAACCATCACTACCACAAATATGCATATACAACTATAATATACAAATTGCTTGTTTTTTAATTGAATAAAAGTTGCAGATAGGTAGGACATTATTATAATTATTCATGCTAATTGAAGGCAATTACTTAAGTTACATAGCTTTCACCAAAATTCAACTCGGACCGAGCATCTCCAACCCACTAGGCATATGATGCTTGTTAGTCAAAATGCCTAATATGACTCACTTTTTTCAACTCCAATGCACTAGGCATATGCTTAGGCATTTTGGCTCAGCTCACATTCACTAGCTACATGTAGCTAGCCTTCAAGGCTAGGCAAAATGTATTTAATCATTACGATTATTTCCCTCCATCTTTATTGCTGACGTGGCATTCTATAAAGTTAATAGTATTTGGATGAATAGCTAAAATAAAGAGCATGGTTGGGGTAGAAACATGAAATTGTTGACAGGCAAAATAAAATGTATACTTTATAGTAATATTTAGATAGGTAAAATGCCTACTACCATTGGAGATGCTCTTAGGGCATTACTTTGTTCAAAGATTTGGTATTGAATTAGGGATAAGATTTGGATCAGACCCTTTAAAGCCAAATCTTGCATTTCGATCAATCCTTACATTGGATTACTCTAATTCCAATATTTCAAATTGTTACCAAAAAGCAAAGAGTACCAAATTTTATTAAAAAAAAAAAAGAAGCTATTATTTGCAAATCTCATGCACTATATTCAAATAAAAGAACAAAAATGAGAAAACTAAGAGCATAATTATTAATAGTGACTCTAATAGTTGAAAGCTTGCCAAAATTGCATCCATCCTCAACATGCATTTAGAAAGCCCATTTCAAGCCCAATCTCTATGCACTTTTTAATAAGCTTAAATTGTTTTTGTTTTTTTAAATAAAATACATTTCATTAATTTTAACTTTTAGATCATAGAAGCATTGAATGGGTCATTGATGCTTATACACTTCAAGATTGCATTCCACTTGTGCAATAAGTCACCCAAGTTAAATAACTTATTATCACCTATTTAAATATTTGGGGTAATAGTCTACAAGAACTTCATGCAAAAATACTAAAAACATGGCCCTGTTTAAATCAAGTTGTTGTAAAAGACCCCTAGTGAAACACGCAACTAAAGTGCCAAAACCCTTTATGAAACACAGGTCTGCTTCTTAATCACTAACGCACGTATCTGAACAATACTTCACTTAAGATGAGCCTAAAAATTTACAGCAAGAAAGAGAAGAAAACAAGAGTCTAATCCAAGTTCTAAACCCTATCAGTACAGAATAGTTCCAGATAATGACTATAGAAAACAAGCAAGCTGGTCTTCTCACTTTTTGACAATTTAACGCCAAATTGGGAACAATGTACAAATTAATTATAAGAGGCTATGTCGTGAGTCTTTGTCTCTTTTTCATTTTTATTCTATTACTTTGTGTCTAAAATCAGTTTAAAGTCCACTTGGGGAAAGTTAGATGGAAGTCAAACACACACAAATCCAAGTTTATTAAAAAGTTCTTGTTGTTTCTATAGTTTGAACTCATATTACAACCTCATACTTTTGGAATAATAGGCAAATATTATTCTAATATCCTATACTATATAAATTTAAAATCCATTGCTCTTCTTCACTTTAACAGGAATAAGGAAATTTGGCTCCATTCTATAACTTAAAGCTTTTGATACTATTTTCATCTTCATCAAAATAATCACGCGTCTGACAAATGTCCCACATAACCTATACACTCATTTAAGGCAAAAATTACTGTGTGAAACAATACAAAAAAAAAATGAAAAATAAAAATTTGAATTTGAAGACATGAATTTTAAGAAAATATAATCCTAATGGGTATGCAACATCCCTTCGATGTAAACTACTACTCCCACCCAGCCTAAAAAAAAAAAAAAAAAAAAAAAAAAAAAAAAAAAAAAAAAAAAAACCCATGTTATTTAAACCATGTCTGTTGGTAACCTAATGGTTATGCCACTCTGAAATTCAAAATCTTATAAATTCTCCTGGTCATTAGAAGATCAATATGTGATTTTCTTCCTTTTCCCCTTCTTGCAATATGTTCTTATAACTTTTTTAATTTTCAATAGAATTCTCAGAACTTGCAATATGTTCCTCTCTTGCAATATGCTGATGCAATTTTCTAGGACAAAAAAGTTTCAAATGGTGCCAAGTTCTCCTTTACTTATCATTTTAATAATTTTTTTTTCTAAAACATCATGTATTAATAAATCATGCATTTTGCTCTTCTATAATTAGAATTTTTTCCCTTTTCTATACATTTGCACATTAAATTTTTCTTTTTTAAATTGAATGTTATCTATGAAATTATAGTTTCTTTGTTGATATTGTTTACATCAGTCATTTAATATGTTCGAGTTTTTGCTAATATTGGGTTTAATGTTTTTTTTTTATACAGAAATGGTTAGTGGTGTCTCACGTAAGAGACCAATGGCATCCAACAGAAGACGTGCTAGGCAAATAGAACCTGAACCAGTGGAAGTGAATGTCCCTGTGGAGGAGGATGACCATGTGGATGCGAATAATGATTATGTTGACGACGATATTGGTGTAGAGGATGACGATGTCGATAATGATATTGGTGTAGAGGCTAACCTCATGGAGGACGATGTTGGTGTGAATGATGACAACACAGAACCAGTTCCGGGTGCTCCAGAGGATCCTTCATTGCTAATTAGCTTCTGTAACCATGTTGCTGCCGTTGTTTGGAAGAAAAAGGTATTTTAAGAATTTCTCAACAATAAACTAATCATATGTACTATATGCTTCAAATTATTTATATGTTTTATGTAAAATGCAGGAATGGGGACCTCTTAAATGTTTGAATCGTTCTCGAAAGCTTGCTGAGTGGCCATGGATGTCACCAACAGTCGAAAATGTTACGTGGAGACATTTGGTTGAGCAGTCTGGTCTTAGTGTCCTTATTGATCACACATATCGACATGACAATAGAGTGGCAATATCTGCCTTCGTTGAAAGGTGGCATCCAGAGACAAATGCATTTCACATGCCAAATGGTGAGATGACTGTCACATTGGATGATGTGAGGACCATACTTGACATTCCAGTCACTGGCATGGCTTTGTTATGTCCTAAGTTAACAAGATACGAGGCTGCTGAACTGGTGAGTGCTACTTTGGGAGTGCCAGTGAATGATGCATTTGCAGAATTAGTTCAATCTCGTGGGCAATCCATGAAGCTAGAGTGGTTGTGAATTAAATTTCATGAAATTAACGATATAGATGATGCAAATTTCATAGAATACGCAGCGAGAGCTTACTTGCTATATTTATTAGGTTGTACCCTCTTCCTTGACAAGAGTGAGACTCAAGTACCTTTTGCTTACCTGCACATGTTGACTGTCATTGATGTTGTTAGCTCATATGCATAGGGTGCTGCAATTTATTGCACTTGTTCTGTATAGACAATTAGGACTTGCTAGTAGGGCTAGTGTTAAGCAGATTACTAGTTACTTGAAGCTATTGGAAGCATGGATTTATGAGCATTTTCGTTTAGGAAGGCCTCATCCAAATTTGTCCTATTCTGATGAACAACCTCGTGTATGTCGTTGGAGTTTGCAGAGAGATAGAGGTTTTGTAGAAGACCACTTGCAGACATTACGAGAGCAACTTGGCATGTTACGTGCTAATGAGGTTAGACATTTTATAATGGTGTAAAATTGTAAAAATAAAATAAAATAAGATTTCATAACTAACATTATGCATTTCCTATTTGCGGATCGAGTGGGATCCATACCGTTTATGTAGGACACACCATCCACTTCATGAGGTTGCATATTATACGGGATGTTTGAAATGCTTTGATATTGTTGAACCCTATCACCCCAACAGGGTTTTACGACAGTTTCGTATGGTCTAAACCATCCCACCAACACCATTATCTCTTGTTCGAGCTACACGAGGCAGCAAACCAGGACAGTACAGAATCATGTATCAATACCATGGCACGATATAGGCGCAATGGGAAAATCATGTGTTGTCCATTAAACGCTCGTAGTGTGCCTGTACAGCAGCACCCATCTGAATGTGTACGGGATACCTTGAGTCGTATGCTCGTGTTTCACACCGGGTTGTTCAAAATCCTACGCATCACTCTCAGTTGATCCACGTGTTCAACGTCCCGAGAATGACGTTACTATAGATCCTGAGTGGGTAAGCAAATTGTGAATTAATTTTTTTCACTTTTAAGTAGTTCACCATAAATCAAACACTAAGTACGATTTTTATCAATTTTTTTGCAGTGTAATGATGTTGCTTTCGATGTTGGTGCTGCAGTCCATAGGCTCGGTCGTCATGAGTGTGTCTTCCACTCTGACTTGTTGTATGATACCATTGGTCGCATGCTGCAAGTTCTTGATGGACAAAGTTTGGGATCTACTTCGACACGTATAGAGCATCAACTCTACTATCGTAAAACGTCGTAGGATGGACCATACATGAGGATTGAGATCTAGTTTTTGTTTGATGACATAATTTTGCATAATGTCTAGCCTGTATACATTTTGGGATATAGTTTTTTGTTGACCGTACATGATAGTTGGGATGCAGGTTTTTTTTGATGGCATAGTTTTTGTGAAAGGCTAGCCCGTACAAAATTTGGGATCTAGTTTTTTTTTTATGACATAGTTTTTGTGAATGCCTACGCCGTACAGAATTTGGGATATACTTTTTCCTAATGGCATAGTTTTTGTGGATGCCTTGGATCTTTTGTAACCTGGATGCTTGGTTGGACAAGTAATGAATTGTCATACTTTTGTAAGAATTTTAAACAGTTTCACATCTATTTTGTATTCAATGTTTATGTCAATGGAAACTTATTTTGGCAAACATATGGATTTGTTATTGTTTATAATGCATTGTAATGGTATTAAAGTGTTCTGGAGGGATATGGTACCATTTGCTGGAAGTAACATTGTTTTTTTCAATGCTATGGGCCAGTTCAGCGGCATACTGCTAAACAATTTTCATTATTCCGGTGTTCGGTTGCTGGAAACCATAGATCCCTCCAGCATTTAGTTGCTATGTATTTCCAAAGCAACTTCATCCTAAGCAATGTTTTTTTTATTTGTACTGGGCCTGTTTGGTAATACAATGCTAAACAATTTAAATCACTCTAGTTTCATGTTACTGGAAAAAAATTTGTTTTCCAGCATTATGTAACCGTTCAATTGGATAATTTCTGTTCACTACCCAACAAAGCCAGTAGAGTCCACATTGAAGTGCCTGTTCGGTCGCACAATGTGAAACAATTTACAAAAATTCGGTACTATAACGCCAGAATAAATGGTTTTGTCCAGCCTTTTATGGCTATACATTTACAGAGTCACTATCCTCCCAATTGATGTGGTAATAATTTGTGCTAGGCTTGTTCGATAATAAAATGATAGTGAATTTTTATTACTCCAGTGTCATGTTACCAGACAACCTATTTTTTCCCAACATTATGTTGCCATACAATTGGAGAATTTCAATTTGCTTCACAACAAAGTCAGTGGAATCCACTATGAAGTGTCTGTTCAGTCACGCAATAGTAGAGAAATTACATTTGTCCAGTATTATGTTGCTGGAAGAAATATATTTGTCTAGAGTTCTATTGCTATACATTTATAGAGCCACTTTGTTCTAAATAATAATTTGGCATGTTCGGTAATAGAATGTCAACGAATTTGCATTAATCCAGTTCGATAAAAAACATCCATAAATCAAACACGCATCTATAAAATCAAACATAAAAAGTTTCCATAAAAAATTTCATGACAAAATCAAGTGTACGAATATCCATAAAAGCATCCATCAAATCTGTCGTTGTTTGCATCCATCAATCAAACATATTATCACAATTCTTCTATATCGATTGTTTCAGTAGTTATTACGTCAGGGCTGATAACAGTACGGAATTGCTGAATATGGATAGTATATGCTTTCTCTCATCCAATGGCACACAGGTGATGAAAACGAATCCAATTATTTGCTATCGGAGGTACTAGATGGCCAGGTTGCAGATAAACCTATAACAAAGAAATCAATAAATATAATTACAAAATAAGACATGGTAATAATATAAGTAGGCTCGATAGTTACCTGCATGAAATGGTTTCTATTTCCAAATCCTATGCAGATATCTCTTCAATCAGGTGTTGCAATCGGTACTGATCTAAGTGGTAAAAACGTCAAGCATTATTGCATAGATAAATGGTAAAGAGCGACTCGATAGTATGATGCTATCAAATACCCCATGTCGGGTATAGTCATCTAATGATTAAATCTAAGGCTAGGTTCGAAATAGGATAAAATAGAGTTAAGTTCATTAACCCTTTCTTGTGAACCAAATAGTTGCACGTAGTGCACTACATTCGAATGCAACTCAGTCAACAAGTTGCGCCTAACTTGTTGCCAATCATCTTCACCTAAACCAATCAATCCAACTATTTCCCTGAAACCACAATTGTCATCTGCTTGTACATCTTTTATGTGATGGATATATGGTCTCAACCTCTCCGGAAATTGTTTGAACTAAGAGATATGATTTGTTGACTACGTCATACAAACCTACATCACAAATATACAGCAATGGATATATGAAATAATTAAAATGAGGTTGAAAAACTATTAAAATATATTTTGTACATAGTTACAAGTTTTATGTAATTACGTACATAATCTTTTTTTGCCTTCTTCCGTTGCACTTGCTTACGAACTAGTGCAGTTGAAATGGTAACACCCTGTGAATAACTATCTTTCCCAGATAGTACAAACTCAAATGCAGATGGCTCGCGTTTAGTAGATGTATCGATTTTGAATTGACCACGGCCGCGACCTCGGCTCCTCCCTCGCGTGTCAGTCTTGAGTTCAGGTTCCATCAAAAATGTACTGTCTGGACTAATTAACTCCCTCAACTTCTTCAGAAGGATCACTTGTTGCGTCTCGTCAATTGTTAGGAATTTCTTAATAAAAAAATCAGTCTCTGTTTTGCAATCCAATTTCACAAAAGCACTTTCTGAAACTGGAAGCATATCTAACTTCCTTCAATGAGGATTTACGCACGAGAGGGGAATCGGTCAACCTTGTTGAAAATACTCAGCTATTTCATGTGCACATGGCAACCCATGTGTACGTCGCAAAATGCAGCCACATGCAACAACATCTATTCCCACACTATTAGATCTCTTTGACTCTACTAATATTTTGTCCAAACTACAAATTGAAATAAAACCACGTAACTCAGTGAACTCAATAGGTGTGTAGTTGCGTTGGACTACAATCAAACTCCGCTGAAATGAGGCTTTAATGTCTACATGCTGTAACTCTAACAAATTGTGTATTTTGGTCTAAGATGTCTCAAAACTGCATTGACTTGATCCAAGTTGCCTCTTCAATTTAGCATGAGAACTCTCTGCCCTACAAGTTTGTATGTTTTGGTATTTAATATAAAAATCAAAGAATTATATCAATTCATAAATGCAATGACCATAATTTACCTGTTTGTAGCAGTATTTCTGAAATGCATATTACTGTCTGACCAAGCTGCAACAAATTTTTCCTTGTATGGCTCTAACCAATTGGTAAGAACATACTTAATAGCTTCAGGATACATACTAAATTCAGTCCTCAGAGTGAAAAATTGTTCATTGAATTCTATTTATGTTCTAACCAATACCAAAGCACTTCAACTATGCATGAACTTATCCCATTTATCTTTCATCTCAAAAACCTTCTTACACTTCATCAGAACATTCTTGCTAATATGCCATCTACATAAAAAATTAGTGCCCATAGGTAGAAATTTTGATATGCCTTTCATCAAAGCCAACTCCCTATCTATAATAATGACTTTTGGAAAAATGGTATTCTTTATAAAGTACGCAATACGCCTAAAGCCCATGTATAGTTGTCCTCCCGTTCATGACCAAGATAAGCAAAAGCAACTAAAAAAGTCAAGTCCGTTGATGTTACCCCAACAATCTCTAAAAGAGGGAGTCGATACCTATTAGTCTTGTATGTGCAATCCATAATCAACACATGTGGAAATGCACGTAACAATGCCAAACTAACTGGGTGTGCCCAGAACAAGCCAATCACCATCTCTCTATCATCACATCAATGCCACTCAACATAATTTTGAATCGACAATTGCCCCAATAGTTGTTGCATCTGTGATCTTCCCACCCTCTATACTACTCGATGTCGATGACATGCGTTATAGATTTTCTTCCTTGTTGTCGCATTAAAGGCATCCCTTTGTTTCAATGTAACCAATATCTCTTTATGTCGCACCATACTCTTCGACATGTCAACTAATAAGGATGTTTCCTCCTTAGATAATCTGCCAGCAAATGAGTGCCCTTCAAGATGTTCAGCAAACGGATGATTGTGCGCTTCACATAAGACATGCAACATCCACTCATTATTTGTAGGTAATTTTCCCTCCTTAATAGAAATGGACATCCACACTTTTTAGAACCTGTCAACCTCAATCGTTCCCCCTCGATCTTCCTGTTATCTCTATAATAACCACTTCTTTCACAAGCAAGGGCAAGTTTTGGTTTTTTGCCATTACCTCCTGCATCTGATGTTTTTATAACAATGACAAATCCATCTTCCTTCCAACGTCAGAAGCCCATTTAATTAATGCTTGATGACTACTAAAAATCTAAACATAATAAATACATTTGTACGTCAAATTATTAATAAAACTCAATACAAATTAGAAATAAGAAAAAATTATATTCATAAAAAAACTTAACAAACCTCATCTGTAATGAATTCATGACTGGAGTCCACTAATAATGCAATACTTGCATTGTTGCAATGAGTATAAGTATAATCCTTCCAAGCAAAACAAAACAAAAATTATACTGAAAATACATAGCAATGAGTAGCCGAACAAATTAGAAAAATGGGGCTTTATATTACTGAAAATTTATCTTTTATTCGGCAATTTGATACCAGACTTATATTTTTTTTTCGGCACTGTGATACTAGACTATGTTATTTTGTTCAATTTCGAAACACCGAACAAAAGTCACAGACTAGCCCAGAAAATCGAAACAAAAACCTACCAAATTAATAAAAAAAAAAACTCACCATTTTCACTTTTTTGATGGTTTTTCACAACCGTTTCTTCATCCATTACTTTTTTTGTGATCAAAACACTATGATTATCAGTTTTTCAAAAGAGATGTGTAAGAGAAAAGAGTAGTTGAGAACGGAAAAAGAGAAGCAGGATTGAAGCTCAAGGAGTGTAAGGAGATAATTAGATACATTTAATTTTAGTGTTTTGTCCCTTTAAATAATTTCACACATGGATAAAATTGGAAGAAAAAAACAATCTTATATGGAGGGTATAAAGAGGTAAAAGAGTGGTGTAAGTAGAATCACCCATAAATTAGCACCTAAACTTTTAGGTTTGAATTTTCAGCTAAGCACCCTATAACTAAGGCCTCGTTTGTCATAACTTAAAAAAGTCAAAAGGTCAAAAAGCTACTATCCTATTTAAGTCATATCATCTTATTTAAGTCACATCACCTCTCTATCACATCACTTCAAACCTAACCCATACCTAACTCATATTTTATAAAAAGTCAAAAAGTACGTTTATTTAGATCATTCGAAATAATCCCTAACTCTTCATAGCAATTACCGTAAGAAATTAATTTGTGTAATATAAACATTTTAAACACTCAAACAAAATTAATATTTTTCACATCTTAAATTTCATGACTCGTATTTTCCTTGAGTCACAAAATGACTAACCAATTTGAAACTTCCATTTAAATATTAGTTACATAAATTAAAATTTTAATTTAATTCAAAAAATTCACACAAATATATAATATATACTTCACATTTCTCAAGATTCAAAAATTTAAAAACCAAAAATCATGCCCTTATTTTTATAATTAAAAGCATAACTTGATTTTAAAGACATTCTTAAAACTTTCACAAAATATATTTTAGTACTTGTGCATTTTTTTTTAAATCTAAATCCAGAATTTTTAGTTGAAACCTTGATCCTGTGGCCCAAAATAGATTTGGGCTTTTCCATTAAATTCAAAACTGGATTAACTAACATAGGCCTAAGCAATGCAAATAACTAAAAACCCAATACATTGAACCCTTGAAGATGCCCATTATGGTGGGTCATTCTCATGTACCCATAATGAATGTAAAACCAAACAAGTCATTAATCATTTTTTTGGGCCTAGTTTTAAAATCCAAACATTACTTAATGGTACCAAAGAGTTTGCAAAATGAAAGCATGCCACTGTTTACACTTCGTTTGTTTGGGCAAAAAATATTTTTTGTATGTTCTAAAATTTGGTACAATAAAAAATGAAATCAACAGAAACATTTTTTATAATCAACGAAAAACATGTCTATTTGGACAGAACAAGCAAAAAATATTTTTCAAACTAAAATCTTAACAATGTCACTACACTACCATCGCTATTCTCACCTCTACCAACACCATTACCACGACCACCATCACCATCACCACAACCGACACCCCACCACCATGCCATCACCTCAATCTCCATCCTTTTTCCACCACCACCACACCACCAAACCTTAAAAAAATATTTCTTCAAAAAAAAATTTATAAAAAAAAAATTTCATAAAAAATATTTACGGTTAGAAAATGTTTTTCACCCAAAAAACGAAGTGCTAGAACAAATCATCACTTTAATAGTTTTCTCTTGGGTGCAGAGAGCTATTGCCATGCCCAATGTCTATATCGTTTTCACATGAAATGCACTAACTTGCATAAAGTTTTATTTCAGATCCTTTGGCAATATCCAAATTTTAACCTTGCAAGAAATTGAACCAACGAGATTTATTGATGAAGAACTTCAACCTCCTAATGTGAATTTGAGTGATTCAAATTGCTTCACTGTGGATTAGACCATCTCCAATGCTTCACCTTTTCTTTCATCAAGGGGCACCCAAGTTTTGTGAAGGGAAGAGTTATAGACCAAGTTTTGTGCGTCGGGTCCCAACTTGAATTTTTTCAAATTTCTTGCAAGAAATTTCAAAATTTTCAAACAAATTCAATTCAAATTTGAATTTTTCCAAAATTGAACCAATGACACCTCTTCTTTTCTCATTCTTCTTCTCTGGTCACATCTCTTCACCGTCGGTGGTTTTCCAGATTCTATAACGATTTTGGTTTAGGACCCAACCCATTTGTATTCTGGACTCGAGTTTCATGATTCCGTAGTGTTGTTCTTGTATAATTCCTTTTTTTCCCTCTTTGAGTTTGGTTATTGGGTTGTATTGGTTGCGTTTGAAACAGGTTGGTAGCTTAGTTCCCAAACTTTTGTTGCCTAGAATTTTACTCCTTCACTCGAGTGTCACTTCTTGCGCTCGAGCGGGCTTTCTGAACTCTCAGTCCTTTTCCAGGCCTACAAAACTGCTGAGAGAGTGTTTTCTGCGCTCAAGCAGTCGCGCGCTCAAGCGATGGTCATCTGTCTGCAAAACTACTGAAAGTGTGTATTCTACGTTCAAGCGTCACTTATTGCGCTTGAGCGATAATCATTTTTGTGTCTGAACACTCGAGCGTCACTTCTTGCACTCGAGCGGACTGTGCGTATATCAGTCCGTAAAAATCACTTTTTCATACCACTCTCTCTCTAAACATTTCCAAACCCTATTTTCTCTCTCTCACTCTCTCTCTCTCTCTAAAACTCACATATTTTCCTCAAATATACCTAAATCCATCGATCTTTTCACCCGTGTGCCTTTGCGAAAAAGATAGAGATGATTGAGGGGTATTTTAGTTATTTTTGTTCTTATAGACATAATAAATCAGCGCCTAAACTTTTAGATTTGAATTTTTCAACCAAACGCCTTATAAACTAACTCTTCATAGCAATTACCGTAAGAAATTAATTTGTGCGGTATAAACATTTTAAAGACTCAAGATAAAACTAATATTTTTCACATCTTAAATTTCATAACTCGTATTTTCCTTGAGTCATAAAATGACTAACCAATTTGAAACTTCCGTTTAAATATTAGTTACATGAATTAAAATTTTAATTTAATTCAAAAAATTCACACAAATATATAATATATACTTCATATTTCCCAAGATTCAAGAATTCACAAACCAAAAATCATACCTTGATTTTTATAATTAAAATCATAACTTGATTTTAAATACATTCTTAAAACTTTCATAATATATATTTTAGTACTTGTGGATTTTTTTTAAATCTAAAACCAGAATTTTAAGTTCGAACCCTGATATTCTGTGGCCCAAAATGGATTTGGGCCTTTCCCGATAAATCTTGTGGCCCAAAATAGATTTGGGCCTTTACATTAAATTCAAAACTGGATTAGCTAACATAGGCCTAAGCAACGCAAATAACTAAAAAACCAATACATTGAACCTTTGAAGATGCCCATTATGGTGGGTCATTCTCATGTACCCATAATTAATGTATAACCAAACAAGTCATTAGTCATTTTTTTGGGCCTAGTTTTAAAAATCCAGAACATTACTTAATGGTGCCCATACCCAGAATCCATTTGCAAAATGAAAGCACGCCACTGTTTTGTTTGGGCAAAAAATATTTTTTGTATTTTCTAAAATTGGTACAATAAAAAATGAAATCAATAGAAAACATTTTTCATAATCAACGAAAAACATGTCTATTTGGACAGAAGAAGCAAAAAATATTTTTCAAACTAAAATCTTTACAATTTCACTACATTACTATCGCTATTCTCACCTCTACCACCACCATTATCACGACCACCATCACCATCGCCACAGCAGACACCCCACCACCATACCATCACCTCAATCTCCACCCTTTCCCACCACCATCACACCACCAAACATTAAAAAAATATTTCTTCAAAAAAACATTTTATGAAAAAATGTTTTCATAAAAAATATTTTTGGTTAGAAAATGTTTTTCACCCAAAAAAACGAAGTGCTAGAACAAATCATCACTCCAATAGTTTTCTCCCGGGTACAGAGCGCTACTTCCATGCCCAATGTCTTTATCATTTTTGCATGAAATGCACTAACTCGCATAAAGTTTTATTTTAGATCCTTTGACAATATCAAAATTTTAGCCTTGCAAGAAATTAAACCAACGAAATTTATTGATCAAGAACTTCAACCTCCTAATGTGAATTTGAGTGATTCAAATTGCTTCACTGTAGATTAGACCATCTTCAACGCTTTACCTTTTCTTTCATCAAAGGGCGCCCAAGTTTTGTGGAGGGGAGAGTTATAGACCATGTTTGCTTCGATCCCAACACCACACGTGCACGCCACTGTCCTTTCAACCGGCCAGTCGGGCTGGGTGTGGGTATGTAGTGTAGGTTGTGTGTCGGGTCATTACTTGAATTTTTTCAAATTTCTTGCGGGAAAATTCAAAATTTTCAAACAGATTCAATTCAAATTTGAATTTTTCCAAAATTGAACCAATGACACCCCTTCTCTTCTTCTTCTCCTTCTCCGGTCACATCTTTTCACCGTCGGTGGTTGTCCAGATTCAAACCCATCTGAATAGTCACCATGGAGCTTATAAATTTAGACCCTTTCTAAGCAATTCATTCATTCAATTTTCGCATTCATTCCTTGCACTCCTCTGCATATTGTTCTATTTTTCTGTGAAAGAGAGAGTTCAACACAGTTTGCTCGCTAGACCTAAATTTTTAGTGCTACGTTTTTGGGTTGTAGTCGTTGCATTTTGGGAGGTTGACATCATTTATTCTCGAGCACCATAGCAAGGACATAACGATCTTAATGAAAGTGTGTCCAACACATGCCTCGGCTTTTTCGTATTTCTACATTTTGATTGATCTACATTCTCTAAGTTTTTTTATTTTATTTAATTTAACTTACAGTTTGTGATCTTGTTCTTGTTTTATACTTGAACAAGAATTTCTTTGCTTACTTGTATTTTCTAGAAATAATTTTGTGAAAATTATTTTCTAACTTTTACTTTTATTTTAGTCGTTATTTTATTAAATACACACAGTTCGCTAGTTTAATAAATAATTTTCCTACAGTAAATTGGGACAACCTTAAAACATGAAAGGTTAAAGTGGAAAAAAATAAACTTTAAAGGACAAAGTGAGAAAGTGGCCAAGCATAAAGAGGGCAAAGTGTAATTCATCCATTTAATATTTGGTAATTTATTTGAGATCCTTAGTATTATTCAATTACAAATATACCTTTTGAAGTTTACTTAAAAATAAATAAATAAATAAATAAACTATTAATTGACTTAATAGTGATTTTCTGATCACACTGCCCAACTCAGTATTCAGCTGGAGAGAACTGGCAGAATAGATGACACCTAACTGACCTGCAACAGAAAGAAAAGATTCCGGCGGTGGTTCGTCCACCCGGGGGCACTCCGATGATCAAGTCAGTATATCTCTCAAAGATAATCAATAGTGCAAGACTCACTGTACTGAATATAAATTGCGTACTTTAGACCCATCGGGGGTGCCTCTCTTTTATAGTCAACTCAATCCTAGTCCCACTAGAAGCCTAGCTTCAATGGACTCTTGCTTAGTGCTTATCCTGGACTCTCTAAGAGATAAAGATAAACTCCCTAAGAGTGTTATCCTTATCCATGCTAAAGTCCTTCATCATTCTAGGACTCTTGTCCCTTATCCGCTTATCTCGGATTTCGATATCTTCGGAGATAACCTCGGCCTTACCGAGATCACCTCGGCATCTTGTCCTGGATAAGTGACGCATCGGCTGACATGTCGGCGTCACCTTGGCCACGTGTTGGGACTCAGAAAATATATCCCCACAACTGCCCCTAGGTTCTATTACCTCAGCATCCTGAGGTGATAGAACCTATATCGGTACTTCCTGCCAGTACATCGGCGTAAGTCGAGATCATCATCATGGGCCGATATGTCTTCTTAAAGATTAAGAATCCCAAGGGCTTCTTCACGCGTATGAGCTGTTATACATAACAACTCAATCGTTTAAGCCACGTGTTTTCCCCTCACTGGATCGTACTTGTTACGCGCTTGTAAGTCGTCTCACGCCTGCGTGCGCCGTCTGACAAATCCGTTTTCCTAGGCTCATTAATTCTGTGTTGCCATTGTTTTAGGTTTTTAACAAAACTTTTCTCCCTTTTCGTCTTTTCACTTTACATTGTCTCTATTCAAACTCTTTCTCTTCCTTGCCTTCTCTAATCTTCCATTGTTCCAAGCTCTGAAGCTCTGCTGCCACCGTTGTTTCTCCTCTTCCGGCGAGGCTCTTTTTCCGCTACCGCCGTTTGTCTGACTTCAGCGATCTCAACATCGACTTTTTCCCTCTGGTAAGTCATCGTTCCTTCTGGTTTTTAGTTCTTGTTACGCTCCAAGAAATTTTACCTTATCATTAGTCGCCATTGTTGTTTTACTCAAACATTTGATTTATGAATCATGCATCTGAATGTGTTTATTTCACGATTTTGCCCTTTGCCCATGTCTTGAATACTCGCACTGCTCACAATTTTTCTGTAATTTTGCAACTGTTCTTGACCTTGTACCCTTTCACACACTCTGTCACAGTGTTCTTGGTAGTACACCCTTGTTCTTGATTCTGAAACACGTTCTTGTTTTTCGTTTTCTATGTTTTTTCCAGATTTGTGCCTCCAATCTTGTTCCATTTTATTTGGGTTTGGGATTTGTTTGTAGAACCCTCGATTTTTTAGGAAAAACTGAAACTATTCCCACACATTCTGTGTATCTTCTAGCTTTAGCTGAGGTCCATAAAAACCCTTTAGAGACACCCCTTTTGAAATCCAACCTTTTCAGTTTAAGCCGATATCATGGGTATGTGGAAACATAGAGTAGATACGCCGAGCAAATTATATCACTTTAGGCGTGAGTTTGACATCCCTACCGACGTCCATCTGAGGTTGGCTAGGGATGACGACTCTATCATGCCCGATGTAAACCTCATGTCTTTCCTAGTAGTAGCGTTTATTGAGTGTGGACTTAGGTTTCCACTTAACCCGTTCTTCCGTGAAATCCTCCACTTCTATAGGTTGAACCCAATGCAACTTGCAATCAATTCGTACCGAATTATTAATGGTACCATAGCCCTAGCCAAACAAGAGAATGCTAGGATTACTCTTGCCGACTTCCAGTTCTGTTATACCATGTGTTGCCTGAAATCAAAAAAAGGCCACATCTATTACCTCAAGCCAAGGTCTACGGAATACAAAATCGTTGCCGACCTCCCTGACTCCAACAAGGGTGCGGGGGATGATTACTTCATCGTTTCGGGTAATTGGGAGTTTCAGCCAAATGATGACCTCCATCTTTATCCGCTAAGTCGAACAGTTTTCGGGGAAGGAGCTGGTAAGGGCCACCCTTCACAAATTTTCTTACTTTCTTGCATAAAGTTCTCAACATTCTGGTCTAATGTTTACGCTTTTTCTTTTTTGCAGTTCTTCCTCAGCCACCAAAGGGCTTCTGTCAGTCTTTCTTTCCCAGCAAAGACTTGAAGAAACTTTTGAATTTGCCAATTCACAAGCAGAAGGCCCCTCTACTTCTTAACTTCATCCCCACGTATAAATTGGCTCTTCCCAACATCCCAAAAAAGAAGAAAAAAAGCCTTTCTCCATCTTTTGCCACAACTCCACAAGTCGTGTCCACATCTCGGACAGACCAAGGATCAACCTCTGATCCAGCTGAACAGTCGTCAACCTCAGCTCCATACTTGATCCCGATATCCCAACGACAACGCCGGCAACGAACCGTTTTTGCTGCTGAGATGGGCTGTAAAAAAGCCATTGTAAAAGATCTCCTAGCCAGCATCCCATCAACCGTTGACGCTCCACCAGCGCAAACCCAGCCTCCACCAAAGAAAAAAAGAATTAAGAAGGCTCAACCAAAGGCCAAGGTGACTCAGGTTGACACTGAAGACACTTTGCCGATCTCCAAACTGGCTGAAAGTGACAAGTCCCAGCCTACCACGGAAAAAAGGTGTGCTGAGGCCCAACCATCTGATTCTCCGAAATCAAAGAAACCGAGGTCATCCTCTGTAACCACCTCGGGGTCCAAAAAACATGATGCCCCCTGGGCTCCCAAAATCACTCTGGAAGATAAGCCAGTTATGGCCAACGATAGTGCCGATGACATTAACGTCGGCGTAGCCCTCAGTACCGCTTTGCTTCTCCCCGGTGATCTCAACCGAAACGCCGAGTTGAGCGAGTATGAAAACTATGCCCTGATGTTTCAACGCTCCGTTCAAGTAAGTGTCTTTATCTGGCAACTTTTTCTTTCTTTCTGTGCATTCCATACTTACAATTTTTTCTAACAACTTCTGTTCTGTTTTACTTTCAGACCATCCAGTATGCCCATTCTTTCTCAGTATAATCTTTTGAGAACCGGGAGAAGCTGGCCGAGAAGAAGTGGGAGGTCTCCACTCTTCAAAAGACTAATAAGAACTTGTAGTCAAAATTGAAGACCTTGGAAGATCAGGTTGAGGATGCTATCAAAGCTCAACATGACGTCGAAGAGAAAGTAGGTGCTGCTGAGGTGATAAACAAAGTTCTTCAAGCCCAGCTAAAAGAGGCTGAGGACAAGATGGCCGAGGCCCAAAGGGAGCTTCAAGACGCCCTGGCCACCAAAGAGGCTGAGGTCAAGGCCGCCGACGAGAAGGGCTACAACGAAGAGGTGGTCGATGTCACGGCGGATTATGAAAAGCAAGTGAAGCAGGCATGCAACAAGGGTTTCACCCTTGGTTGGATGTCTCTTCTAAAAAAGCTTGAAGTCCCCGAGGACTCGCCCCTTAGGAACACCGACGACATTCCTCTTCCATTCCCTCCAACTCCAACTCAATCCGATGACGACTCTGAATTTGAGGAGGAGGTTTTGGTGAGAAAGTCAAAAGATGTTGTTGGGGCCAAGTCTCCTCCTCAAAATAAGCAAGTCCTGGACTTGACTCAAGATGAGGAGGATGAGGAAGTCCCCAAGGATGCCACTCCAGAGAAGGCGTCATCGGACGTGCCTCCTGCCGAAAAGAGCATAGATGAAACCCTTCAAGAAATTAATGTTGAACTTAAGGCTGAGAAGGTTGCCGAGATGTCTTCTCAGCAGTCTTCCGAGGTCCAAACCTAGCCTGCTGCTGAAGACTCTTGATTTCATGTTTTTCTCTTTCTTTTGTGCTTTGTACTTTTCTTTTAAAGTAATGTAAAATCTTTAAGTTGTCGATGTGCCTTTTCATGAATGCAACTTCTTTCTTGAATGTTTGCATTGTTTGTCTTCCCTTTATTGCTTCTTGTATGTCTTTCATACTTAGAATAATTTGCATATCTGTAATATACACTTCTATCTTTATGCAATCTTCTCGGGGTGACATACCTCGGTTATGATGATTTACTTTGGCAAGTATCCAAGTACCTTTCTTGGCACGACCTCGGTTTCAACTTGTAAATTTTTCTCAAATTTCAACAAGTGTGTAACATCATCTCGGTTTAACTTTAACTTGTAAACTTTTCTCAAGTTTCAACAAGTGTTAAACATCATTTTGGTTTAACTTCAACTTGTAAACTTTTCTCAAGTTTCAACAAGTGTAAAACATCATTTCGGTTTAACTTCAACTTGTAAACTTTTCTCAACTTTCAACAAGTGTTAAATATCATGTTGGTTTTAACTTGTAAACTTTTCTCAAGTTTCAACAAGTTTAAACATCATTTCAGTTTTAACTTGTAAACTTTTCTCAAGTTTCAACAAGTGTAAAACATCATTTCGGTTTAACTTCAACTTGTAAACTTTTCTCAAGTTTCAACAAGTGTTAAACATCATTTCGGTTTTAACTTGTAAACTTTTCTCAAGTTTCAACAAGTGTAAAACATCATTTAACTTCAACTTGTAAACTTTTCTTAAGTTTCAACAAGTGTTAAACATCATTTCTCTTCTCTCTGCCCCCTAATGTGAACCTAAGTTCCACTTGGGGTCTCATTATGCATGTCTTCCAAAAACAACGTTATGTATCTTTATCAGTCACGAATATAGGAGAATTCTGCTGAAATTTTATTCATTATATCGGCAAACAACAAGGAAAATTTAATGATAGAAAAATTTCAGATTACAAGTATTCCAGGGTCTTGGCAACTCTTTGCCCTCATTATCTTATCAATAAAGAGGAGCTTGGGGCTAGAAAAGCACCAAGTGCCAGTTGGTGAGAAACCAACAAAAAGAGAGAAAGAGACACATTTGAATACCTTGCTCTCTCTTTTTTCCCTGAAATTTACTCACTCCTATATTGTTTGGTGTTAGAGCTCATATGTTATGGGAATGTGACAAATTAGAGTGGTTCTTTCTTCCGAGCTGAATTGCGGCATTCTCCCTTCTTTCTTCTAATAGGTGCAGATCTCGGGCTAAGAGCATATCATTAGTCTCGTTCTCTACTCCCTGAGTTCTGATCCCAGGGATGCCGACTTCAAGCGAAATGACAGCTTTTGTGCCATAGGTAATGGAAGTTTCAACAAGTGTTAAACATCATTTCGGTTTTAACTTGTAAACTTTTCTCAAGTTTCAACAAGTGTAAAACATCATTTAACTTCAACTTGTAAACTTTTCTTAAGTTTCAACAAGTGTTAAACATCATTTCGGTTTTAACTTGTAAACTTTTCTCAAGTTTCAACAAGTGTAAAACATCATTTAACTTCAACTTGTAAACTTTTCTTAAGTTTCAACAAGTGTTAAACATCATTTCTCTTCTCTCTGCCCCCTAATGTGAACCTAAGTTCCACTTGGGGTCTCATTATGCATGTCTTCCAAAAACAACGTTATGTATCTTTATCAGTCACGAATATAGGAGAATTCTGCTGAAATTTTATTCATTACATCGGCAAACAACAAGGAAAATTTAATGATAGAAAAATTTCAGATTACAAGTATTCCAGGGTCTTGGCAACTCTTTGCCCTCATTATCTTTAAGCCGATATGCCCTATTGCCCAATACCGAAGTGATTCTGTAGGGTCCTTCCCAGTTT
The DNA here is from genome assembly GCF_004153795.1 of Camellia sinensis. NCBI lineage: Eukaryota > Viridiplantae > Streptophyta > Magnoliopsida > Ericales > Theaceae > Camellia > Camellia sinensis. The sequence goes on from NW_021025759.1 coordinate 1,167,463, forward strand.
GGGCCAAGCTTTCCCTCCCTGGGATCTTTCTTGTTGCCGACGACATTTCTCAAGACTAGGTCGCCGACTTGGAACTCCCTTGGGTTGACTCTTTTATTATAAGCTCTGGCGAGCTGCTGCTGGTAGGTTGCGAGCTGAATTGCGGCCTTCTCCCTTCTTTCTTCTAGTAGGTCCAGATCTCGGGCTAAGAGTATATCATTAGTCTCGTTCTCTACTCCTTGGGTTCTGATCCCAGGGATGCCGACTTCAAGCGGAATGACAGCTTCTATGCCATAGGTCATGGCAAAGGAAGATTCCCCCATTAATCTTCTTGGCATAGTTCGATATGCCCAGAGCACACTTGGTAGTTCATCCACCCACTTTCGTTTTGCTGCCTGCAACCTTTTCTTTATCCCATCTAGGATAACTTTGTTGGATGCTTCTGCTTTCATTGCTTTGAGGAAAGCTTGGGGTTGAAAAGTAAATCTTGATCTTGAATTTCGCACAGAAATTCTTGATCAGCTTGCTGTCAAATTGTGTTCCATTATCAGCAACGATTGCTCTTGGAATCCCAAATCTGGTGATGATGTTTTTCCATAAGAAGTTCTTCACGTCCACATCTCGGATCTTGGCTAGGGGCTCAGCTTCTATCCACTTGGTGAAGTAATCTGTTGTTACCAGCAGGTACTTCCTTTGTCCAGTTGCTTGGGGCAGTTGCCTAACGAGATCCATGCCCCATTGGGCAAACCGCCAAGGACTAGATACTGGGCTCAGGTTTGTTGCAGGCTAGTGTATCAATGGTGCAAACCTTTGGCATTTTTTACACTTCTTGACATAGGCTTCTGCGTCCTTTTGCATGTAGGGCTACCAATATCCCTAGGTAATGGCCCTATGGGCTAGTGATCTGCCCCCGGTGTGGCTTTCACAGATTCCTTCATGTATTTCATGTAGAAAATCTTCAACTTGTGACAGGTGTATACACCTTAAAAGGGGTCCAATGAAAAATCTTCTGTAGAGATGTCCTTTTGCTGTCAGACTGAATCTTGCCGACTTCAATCTGACCTTGTGTGCCTCTTTATGGTCATCTAGTAGCTTTCCTTCTTTTAGGAATGCAACAATTGCATCCATCTAGCTTGGTCCCATGTCCACACACATTGCTTCACGCTCTGTGGTCAGTGGTTCGATGCCCGGGCCCGATAAGTATTCGATCATTATCGTCCTTACTTTTCCAGGTCGCATTGCACTAGCCAGATTGGGTAGTGCATCGGCATGACTATTATCATCTCGGCTGACCTGATGTAGTCGGCAATTCTGAAATAAAGCTACTAACCTGTTGACTTCCTTTGCGTACGCTGACATCCTTTTATCTCGAGCTGCAAATTCGTCTGTTGTCTGGTTGACTATGAGCTGGGAGTCACAGAAGACTATTACTTCATCTGCTTCATCTGCTACTGCCAGCTTTAGTCCTGCAATCAATGCTTCATACTCTGCTTCATTGTTTGAGGCCTTGAACCCTAATCGAATGGATTGTTCCAACACTTCTCCATCTGGAGATACCAGTACTACTCCTGTCCCGCACCTTGCCGGTTTGAACTCCCATCGACAAATAGTCAAAAGGAGTCGCCGATGTAAATGTTGCAGGGTCTGAGTTTTTCCTTTTTCCTTTGTTCTGTTGCATTTGGTTAGGCTTCTCCTTGCTTGCTTGGACATCGTTCACCTCGGCTCAACGGAGCCCGATGTTCGATGTATTCTGGCGTGAACTCGACCACGAAGTCGGCCAAAACTTGGCCTTTGATTGCTGTTCTGGGTCTGTACTCCAAGTCATACTATCCCAAGGCCACTGCCCATTTGGCTATTCTTCCTATCAGGTCTCCTTGTTGTAGCAAAGATTTCAAGGGGTGTTCTGTTAGCACTACAATTTTATGGGCCTGGAAGTAATGGTTCAGTTTCTTTGAAGCCATTACTAAAGCCAGTGCCAATTTTTCTAAGGGTAGATACCTTGTTTTTGCATCGGTCAAGGTTTTGCTTACGTAGTAAACAGCCCTTTGTTCCCTTTTTTTCTTCTTGAATTACACTGCGCTTACTGCGTGTTCTGAGACTGCTAAGTACAAAAACAACTCCTCCCCAGGTTCTGGATTTGAAAGAACCGGAGCTATGGTCAGATACTTCTTCAGGTCGGTCAGGGCGGCTTCGCATTCTTCTGTCCATAAAAAATCTGTGGCTTTTTTCACTAAGTTAAAGAAAGGTTTGCACTTGTCTGAGCTTCTGCTTATGAACCTATTAAGGGCTGCGGCCCTTCCAGTTAACATTTGTACCTGTTTTGCCGACGTCGGGCTCTTCAATTCCAAGATGGCCTTAATCTAATCTGGGCTGGCCTCAATGCCCCTTCTAGTCACCAGGTATCCTAAAAACTTACCAGATCCCACTCTGAATGCACACTTCGCTGTATTGAGTCGGAGCCGATATGTTTTAAGGATGTCAAAGACTGTTTTTAGGTCGACTAGATGACCTTTAGGTTCTCTGGTCTTCACGACCATGTCGTCGATGTAAACTTCCACCGTTCTGCCAATCAGGTGTTTGAACATCTTGGTTACCAGTCTTTGGTAAGTTGTTCCTGTGTTTTTCAACCCAAAAGGCATCACTCTGTAGAAGTACAGACTTTTTGGGGTAATAAATGCAGTCTTCTCTTCATCTGGGGGATACATGGCTATCTGATGGTATCCCATATAGACATCTAGGAAGCTCATCCTTTCATACCCCGAAGTGGCGTCTACCAGCTGGTCAATCTTGGGTAGAGGAAAACTATCTTTGGGACATGCTTTGTTCAAGCTGGTAAAGTCCACGCAGACCCTCCATTTACCGTTCTTCTTCTTCACCACCATTGTGTTTGATAGCCATATCAGGTAATTTGCCTCTCGAATGGCCTTGGCCTCGAGAAGTCTGTCTACTTTTTCCTCCACTGCTTCGACGTGTATCGACGTCGGTCTTCTTGCTCGTTGGATCACTGGTTTTGCCGACCTATCAACATTCAATTTATGGAAAGTGACCTCAGGATTAATGCCAGGCATCTCATAAGGTGTCCAAGCAAACACCTCAATATTTGTTCTCAAAAAGACTTCCAATTCTTTTTCTTCTTCTTTGGCTAAGCCCGAGCCGAGAAGAAAGAAGCGTTTTTCATCCCCCTTTTGGACAAGGATTTTCTTCAGTGTTTCTTCACTTTTTTCGGCTAGCTCCTTGCCGACATCCTCTAGGACCTCCACGTCCTCGTCTTCGATCTCTGCCTTCTCTGGTTCTCTTATGCTGCAGGTGGATTTCATTGCTGCCATGGAGCAATTCTTTGCCTGCAGCTGATCTCCTCTGACCTCCTCAATCCCATGCTCTGTTGGGAACCGCAATAGTTGATGCAAAGTTAAGGGAACAGCCCTCATTGCATGCAACCATGGTCTTCCCAAAATGATGTTGTAAGGGGAGGGTGTGTCAATCACGGTGAACTCTGTTGTTATCTTCCTGGTGCCTGCCTGCACCTCCAAGCTGGTTGTGGCATTCCATTGAACCCGACCATTGGGCTATTGGATTGCTCCATATCGTTTGGGTGAAGTCCAAGCTCCTTGTAACATCGGACATACATGATGTCACAAGAGCTACCTTGGTCAATCAAGATGCGTTTTACTTAGCATTCCCCAACCTAGAGGGATATTACCAAGGTATCATTATACGGGTGCTGCACCATTTCAAGGCCGGCTTCAGAAAAGGACACTACTAGCCCTTGGCACTCCTCTGCTCGATGTCTCTTCTCCCCGACTTGGTAGACATGTTCCATTGAACCCGACCATTGGGCTATTGGATTGCTCCATATCGTTTGGGTGAAGTCCAAGCTCCTTGTAACATCGGACATACATGATGTCACAAGAGCTACCTTGGTCAATCAAGATGCGTTTTACTTAGCATTCCCCAACCTAGAGGGATACTACCAAGGTATCATTATACGGGTGCTGCACCATTTCAAGGTCGGCTTCAGAAAAGGACACTACTGGCCCTTGGCACTCCTCTGCTCGATGTCTCTTCTCCCCGACTTGGTAGACATGCTGCAAGTGCTTCACTTTCTGGGTCTTCCCTCTGATCTCATTTTCACTGACCTTCGAGTGAATTACATTAATTACCCGAGGTCCTCCTCCTTGAGGTTGCTGTGCCAGGGGAGGTGGAGCTGCTGTCCCCTGAGGCAATCTTGCCTGTTATTCCCTTGTTCTGGCCTCATCGACAAGGTCTCTCAGATGGCCTTGCCTCACCAGGTCTTCCAAGTGTGTTTTCAGGGCTCTGCAGCCCTAAGTCATATGCCCGTTTTCATTGTGGTAGGCACAATGCCTGCCAAGGTTTCTTCCCATGAATTCTCCTAGTGCCTTTGCTGGTGTTCTGAAATAGGGTTGATTCCGAATTTGATCCAGGACTTTGTGAATTGGGATACGGAACACAGTTATCACTGCCTGTGCAGCCCTCAGTTCTGTCTCTTGTTTGCTCAATCCATTGTTACCTCGGTTTCGCTTCGGCGAGCCGTTTCCCTTCTCCTGTTTTGTCTCCCTAATTCCCGACGTGTCTTCCTCGGCTCTGGCATACTTCTCGATTCTCGCCATGAGCTCTTCCATACTTTTTGGCAATGTCTTTGCCAAAGATTTTCGTAGTGGACAGTTGTCTTTTAGGCCGTTCTTAAAAGATACAACCGCCACCTCTTGATTACATTCTGGTATTCGGTTGAACACCTCATAGTATCTTTTTGCATAGGCCCTAAGGCCTCCATCCTTACTGATCTTCAGAGCCATCAATGCGTCCACCCTTAATGGCTGCAGTTTGTTTGTAATGAACCTGGCTACAAACATCTCGGCCAGGCCTTCCCAAGTCTTCACGCTTCCCTTCGGTAATTTGTGGAACCAATCTGATGCAATCTCCCCAAAAGATGAGAGGAACACTTTGTAGAGCAACGGCTCGTTCCCACTATATAATGCCTTCGAGTTCAAGTATAATCCAACGTGGAAGTTGGGGTCCGACTTACCATTGTAAATTTGGAACCTCAGCATACTGAATCTCTTTGGTGCCTCAAATTTGTCTAGCTCCACCGAGATTGGTGTTCTCGGCTTTTCAGGGGAAGTTACCTCGGCATCGGCATTCTACTGCTTCCTCTTGAGGTAATCTCTCAAGTCTTCTTTGCTCCGTCCAGGAGCTCGACTGTCTCCTGACTTCAGTCTTTTCGGTATACTACTTTTAGTTTCGTGATGGGTCCTTTTCGATCTTTCTCCGTGCGTTGTGTCGAAGCAGAGTGCCTACCCCTGAACATGCCGATGTTCTTTGGGTCTGCCTCCTTCGCGCGATGCGTCCCTCCGCGATTCTTCTCTCCTTGGCTCTCCTCGTCCGACCTCTCTTGAAGGCCGGTGAAAGTGTTTTTCACTCCTGGTATGCTGAGGGGCTGTTGGGATTGTCTTCTGCCCTCCCTTCTGAGCATTGGCCGCTGGAATCGGCGTGTCCTACAGCGGGTATGGTGGCTGCATGACATTGTGTTGCATCATAAAATTGACGACCGATTGTAGGTCTGCCAATTTGTTTGTCATCTCTTTTACCTCTTCGTCCCTCCGCAGGCATCTGTCCTTCCATACCTGGAGGTCATCCTCATTGTAGTACCCACTTCGATCTGGCTTCTTTGGCACATCGCCATCCTGGCCGACGTCTTTCTTGCTGTGATTCTGGTCACGAGTTTCTGTATTGCGGTTGTCTCCTTCGACGTCAAGGTCGATAGGTCTGCCACTCCCAGCAGGAGTGTCGTCCCCAATCTTTTCTTTCTATCCATCACTGGCCATCTATTGTCCTTTCTTTCCCACATACGGCGCCAATTGTGTGAGTGATTTTCCGATCACACTGCCCAACTCAGTATTCAGCTGGAGAGAATTGGCAGAATAGATGACACCTAGCTGACCTGCAACAGAAAGAGAAGATTCCGGAGATGGTTCGTCCACCCGGGGGCACTCCGACGATCAAGTCAGTATATCTCTCAAAGATAATCAATAGTGCAAGACTCACTGTACTGAATATAAATTGCGTACCTTAGACCCATCGGGGGTGCCTCTCTTTTATAGTCGACTCAATCCTAGTCCCACCAGAAGCCTAGCTTCAATGGACTCTTGCTCAGTGCTTATCCTGGACTCTCTAAGAGATAAAGATAAACTCCCCTAAGAGTGTTATCCTTATCCATGCTAAAGTCCTTCATCATTCTAGGACTCTTGTCCCTTATCCGCTTATCTCGGATTCCGATATCTTCGGAGATAACGTCGGCCTTGCCGAGATCACCTCAGCCTTGCCGAGATCACCTCGGCGTCATGTCCTGGATAAGTGACACCTCGGCTGACATGTTGACATCACCTTGGCCACATATTGGGACTCAAAAATATATCCCCACAGAAAAAATTATTTATTATACGATTATAAATTTTTTCCCATATCACTTGCGTGTGAAAAATATATACTTGAGTCATTTGCTAAAAACCAAGGTCGGCAATGTGGGCCACTAAACCGGGCCACAAATGAGGAAGGCCCACAATTTTTATAATATTTTCATATGTGTTTTCACCTTACCAGGGCCACAAATAACACTAGAATGTAAGTAGGGGGAATAGTTGAAACGCTCATTCAACAAATATTTAGAGACGAGCATTGATTGCACTTGCATCAAAAAAGAAAATGCATTGTTTGCTACTTATTTTTTAACCAAAAAAATTTATTACTATAATCTATAATGAGTGCAAAGAAATAAATATGTTAACTCATTAGATTTCTTTTCATACAAAGCAAAGAAGTTAATAAATTTTTTTTAGTAGCGCTATATGCATTAATTAATATATTAATTAGTGTACCAACACTAGTTATGACATTATTATTGACCCCACTTATTATATAAATTACAAATATCAAAAATATCTTATATTATGTTACATCATCAATTGTTATACTAATTAGTACACTAACTGGTGCATATAATATTATTCATTTTTTTTTATTACCTATTCTAGACGGCCAATAGTTCCAATTTCTTGTTCTCTCTGTCTCTTTTTTCTTCTCAATCGCATACTTTATTTTTCTCTCTGTATTATATCATGACTATTATTTGTTCCCTTAGTTTTGTTATTTTTTGTAATTTCCATGTAAACAAAAAAATAAAGGAAAAAAAAAATTTATTTTATTTCATATGAATTTCACAATGGTTAAATCCAACTTGTATCATCAGTAAAGTTTATTATTATTTATATATATGATTTTATTTAAATTAAATGAAAGATTTTATTTTTAATGTGTTAAATTGAGTTATTCTTAAATGTGAATCGGAAGTGCTACAGATCCCATGCACCTCTGACTCAATGAGAGAGAGAGAAAAATATAAAATATATAATAAGTGGTCACTAATCAATTAAGAATAATGGGAATCACCCATTTTGAAAGTCTCAAGCACTAACCAATGTGAATATTAAAGCTCTTTGGTATTAGGTGATTCACTTATTTGTGAGGCTAGTAAAGGTAACTATTTATTGTATACTTCCATAATTTGGTATACTTGTAAGGAAATGGAAAATGTTTGGTAGCTCAAATTTTTATGGCTCAAATGGCTCAAATCTGTCAGAACGACGTCGTTTTGAACTCAAAATCTGTCAAAACGACGTCGTTTTGACAGATTTGAGCCATTTGAGCCACAAAAATTTGAGCTACCTAGCATTGTCGTAAGGAAATTAGGGTGGCTGTTGTGCCTGCACAGTAGCCACAATTGTACTGCTCACATGGAGTTTATTTTGTGGCCTATTTTAATAATTAAAATTGTCCATTTTTAGATAATATTAAGTATAATGTACTTTAAAAAAAATTAAATTAATCGAATATCAATAAATATTTCATCGAAATGCATTTCTATATAAAAAAAATAAAGATAAATGTGATTTGAATTATAAAATTGAGTACAAATACACTTCGATGAACTTAATTTTTATACAGATATGTTATACTTAATATACTCTAAAAAATGAACAGTGCCAATAATTAAAATGGGTTTTTAAATAAGCCCGTTGGTCCATATTTTAATTTTTTTTTTTTTTTTTTTTTTTTTTTTTTTTTTTTTGGTTTAGGGACCGTAGTACACAATTATGATTTTTTTTTTAATTTATAATGAAAAATTATATTATAATAGAATAGAGTAAAAAAATATAGAGTTTGTTAATAGAATAAGGAAATAATAGGGAGTCTGTTAGGAAAAATAGATGAAAATGTGATTTCTAAAATAAAAAATAATAGTTTTAATAATATTTTAGAATAAAATATAAGTAATCTAGTAAGGATGGTCTATATAGAGTTTGTTAATAGAATAAGGAAATAATAGGGAGTCTGTTAGGAAAAATAGATGAAAATGTGATTTCTAAAATAAAAAATAATAGTTTTAATAATATTTTAGAATAAAATATAAGTAATCTAATAAGAATGGTCTAACACCTTAGATATTAAGCAGGCGTAACAAAGTTGAGCATTGTTATTTGTCAGTTGGAGAATTGTAATCGGAAATGGTGGTTTTCTATCATGTGTGCATTAATATGGAACCCTCGATGCGTACGTTAGTGATGGCAATGGCGGCAGAGGTGGCTAAAGGTGGTGGGGATCAATTGGGTGGGTGGAGATCAATGTGTAATGTGTTTGGTTTCACTTTATTAAATTAAATTTTTTCAAAATTAAGTTTTTGGTTTTTTGTATTTTTTTGTTTTTAGAGAATATTTTTAAAATTTTAAGAATTTTTTATTTACTTTTTAAATGCACCTTACTTAGACGTATCTACATAGTAAAATATTTGTAAGAAAATATTTTTAAAAATTAATAAATACACAAAAATATGAAATATATACTCAATTTTCATTATTTTTTTTGTATTTTTGATATTTACTGAATTTTTTAAAGATTTTTTTTTATAAATATTATACTTTTTAAGTACATTATGTTAAGTGTGTCTAAATTTTTTTATAAAAAAAATTGTTTAAAATATTAAAAAAATTCAGTGAAAACAAAAAAATACGAAAAACAAAAAAGTAGAATTTTCTGAAGAATGAATTTTGAAAACTGAAACCAAACAAATAGTATGTTTTCTTAATTTATATACGGATAAAATTGTAGCCAAATAAAAAAAATGAGAGTGTAAGGAGTTGTTTTGGTGTATAAATAGAAGCTAATAGGTTGAATATCATTAACTTTTTTCCATATATGTTTTTAATAGAGATTACTAAAAAAGCAAATCTTAAATTCCCAACAGTCTCTGAACTTTTGGACAAATTCAAATAGAGCATGATAGGAATTCAAAATAAATTATCAAATATTTTACACAATATTCACACGAATCTCGTGGTCTAATGGCTCACCTTACATGCTCAGCCCAACTCAATATTTTTAATTTTTGGAAAAAATGTATTAGCCCATAGGGCCAGGTTGGGCTCAAATTTTTGTTCTCATTTAATTTTCGAACTAGGCTTGGGATAAAAAAAATTGAGCCCCGCCCAACCCATTTATAAAATATTAATTTTAAATTTTATTTTATTTAGTTACAAAAAATACTAGAAAAATAGTAAAAGATAAGAAAATATATATACTCTTCTTCTATTGCTTAAATTAAAACATTTGTCTAAAATATCATATTTATTTTATAATTACATTTTGTTAATGTTTAAAAAATTCAAATAATTATTAAAAGTTTAAATAATTTAATAATTCATCAAGAAAAAAATTGAATAGCCCATATCTTTTTGGTTAAGTGGATGGATTTGAAATTTAAATTTTCTTTTAGGGTTGAGCTTGGGATGACTTGATTAAGCCTAATGTCTAACTGGATCGAACTTGGAATAACGCATATCTTCTTATTATATAGTATTAGCCCAACTTGAATTTGACATGGCCTGATGTTTGTCCACCCCTATCTCACTCCCATGTATATTTAATAGAATATTTGATAATTTATTTGAATTCTCTGACATTTTTAATTCATATAAAATTATGAATAATAAATGATTTTTTTCTTTATTCATATCACTTATTTGAATAAGTAAAGAGGACAAAAATAGAAACAAATCACTCTATTTGGCTTGTAGTTCTTAAAAACAGTTTTCTAAATTTTTAATTCATATACACGTATATATATATATATATATGGTTTTAGTATTTTTTTTAACATTATAATCATTTTTATATATTTAATTTTTAGATCTATTTAATCTAAATATACTATAAATCATTTTATATATTTTAATTTTTAGATCTATTTAATCTAAATATACTTAAAAAGTACAAAATTGTAAAAATTAAAAAATTTATTGAATAAAAAAAAGTATGAAAATGTACTAAATTTTCATATATTTTGTTTGTGTTCAATGAATTTTTAAAAAAAATTCACGAAAATTTTATACTTTTTATGTGTATCTAAATTAAGTGGACCTAAAAATTTATAAAAATGATTACACTGTTAAAAAAATAAGATTTAAAAGCTCATAAAACTATTTTTGTGATTTGTTTATATTTTTTTCCTCTTTACTTATTCAAGGATAAATTACAAATACACCCCTAAGATTTATTTAAAGTACAGATTGTCTTCTGTGATTTTGAAAATTATATTCTGCCGGTTTAAGTTTTTAATCACATAATAAATGAGCCATTTTATTAATAATACATCAAGTTATTAAATTTTTTTTAATGATGTTAGAATTTTAGAAATACATTTCAATTAAAAATTGATGTAATTTTATTGCAGTATGAAAGAGTAATTATGAATTTCATTTTTTTAAGGAAAAAAATTATGATAAGAGAGTATTTGTAATTTTTAAAACACATAAGAGAATCCCTATTTTAATTAAATCTCAGAGAGTGTATTTGTAAATTATTTCCTTATTAAAAAAAAGGAGGATTTATTAGAAAATTATTTTTCAAGTACTTGTATCCCAATTAGTCCATAAGATATTATTATATTCTAATAAATCATATTATTTTGGATATTTGATCCACCAGATCTGAATTATCATATTTAAGGTATTTTATGAATAATTTTACCCTTACAAATAATTTTTAAACTCTTAGCAACTTAGTGATTTGAACATTTATTTTAAATAAATTTGACAATGTGAATATTTATATCATGAAACATTCACAATATGAACATTAATATATGTTTTATCCTATTATTATTAGAGATATTTTGATTATTATATTACTCATAAAATTTATTATAATATATAAAATTAATTTAGACTAAATAAAAAATAAATAGGTATAGAGGCACTTATGAAAAAATGCCCAAATAAAGAAAAGGGTAAACTCGTTTATTATTATTAGTATTATTTTTAATTTTTTCCCTTCCGAATTCAAATCGAGAGGGAAAGAAGATATTAGGGGTGGGCAACGGTTTATCTGATCTGTAAAAACCGCCCAACCCGTCGAACCCACATACAAATGGGCGGTTTCGCAAATACAATATGGGCGGATGCGGTTTGAAATATAGTATGTTTGCGAGTTGTGGGTTTAACTCACACCCGCAAGCGCAAGAAACCGCCCGCACTTTTATTTATTTATTTATTTTTTTATCTTAACCTTTGATTTCATTCCTATATTCCACATAGATATTTTTGCCCGAAACAAAATACCCTTTATTCTTTAAACTTACTCTAGCATTACATTTGTTAATAGTATTATATCAATTGAAACTGAATAAATACTGATCATATTATTATTGTTACATAATTAAACTTATCCCGGATGAAGTGCGATTTGAAATTTTAAATTCCTTAATTAATATGCAGTTATAGTTTAGGATTTTGAAATATGTATTTGTGTTAGTTTATGATTTGATTTAAGATTTTGAACGATTTGTTTGTGTTACGAATTGATTTTGTTGTATTTTTAATTTTATAAGTTTTAATTAATTAATTATTAATGTTGGAGCATTTTAGAAAATGGAGAGAAAAGGGCCCAAAATAAATATTTACAAAATGATAAAAAAAATAAGGCTCAAAAATAAATTTTTGAAGAAAAAAGTCCAATTCGCAAACCGCCCGCACATCCGCGAACCCTATCCGCAGAAACCGCAAACTGCACTGCGGGTGGTTGCGGGTTGTCTTTTTCCCAAACCGCATATATGCGAGCGGGTCAAAACCGAACCGCAAACCGCACAAAACCGATCCGCGAACACCCCTACTGCAATAGAAGCTATATAGCGGCGACGTCTTTTACCAATTAAGGAAAAATGTATGTATTGGAGCTGAGCTGAGCAGAGAATTGAGAGAGAGCATTTACCACTTGTCCTTCTCCATGCCTTCCTTCTACGCTATATCTTCTTCTCCACCGCTAACCCTAACCCTATCTCTCTCTCTAACGCTATCCAATCCTCCACCACCACCGCCTCCGCCGCCATGGCTTCTTCTTCGACTCCCCAACGCCGCCGCCTCACTCTCACATCCGCCGAAAAATGGCCGCAGACGACAATCTGCTGAAGCAGATCTTCATTCAGTTACCTCCGAAGCCACTCTTCAGTTTCAAGACCGTATCCGAGAGATGGTTCAATCTCATTTCCGATCCATACATTGTTGGTGATTAGATTTTGCCGAATTCTCCTTCCTCGTTTTACTTCCGAAGGTACTCCTCTCCCTTTTCCCCCAATATCGAATTCAATCACATATATGTTAATGGTTTTGTGAATTTGAGTGTTCTTATATCTCTGAATTTGTTCGATGAACTTGACGGAGTCAAAATTTTGCAATCTTGTAATGGCCTATTACTCATCTCTTCCTCTTGGCCTAGTGCTAATGCTGTACACACTCGCTACTATGTTCTCAATGCCACCACTAAGAAATATTCCATGATTCCTAGGCCCAACAATGGGGATAACTGAAACTTTTTAGTTTCTATGAACTTAGTGTTTGATTCGGTCATTTCACTGCACTACAAAGTAGATGCTCTCCGTTCTAGAAAATGGAATAGCCCTAATTTTCGAATTGCCGTATATTACTCGGAAACTCAAACTTGGGTGTTTTCTGAGAAATCATTTACTTTATGAGAAAATATATTAGTTGAAACACAGGTCTACTTCTTAATCACTGACGCACGTATCTGAACAATACTTCACTTAAGATGTGCCTAAAAATTTACAGCAAGAAAGAGAAGAAAACAAGAGTCCAATCCAAGTTCTAAACCCTATCAGTACAGAACAGTTCCAGATAATGACTACAAAAAACAAGCAAGCTGGTCTTCTCACTTTTTGACAATTTAATGCCAAATTGAGAACAATGTACAAATTACTTATAAGAAGCTATGTCGTAAGTCTTTGTCTCTTTTTCATTTTTATTCTATTACTTTGTGTCTAAAATCAGTTTGAAGTCCACTTGGGGAAAGTTAGGTGGAAGTCAAACACACCCAAATCCAAGTTTATTGAAAAGTTCTTGTTGTTTCTATAGTTTGAACTCATATTGCAACCTCATACTTTTGGATTAAGAGGCAAATATTATTCTAATATCCTATACTGTATAAATTTAAAATCCATTGCTCTTTTTCACTTTAACAGGAATAAAGCAATTTGGTTCCATTTTATAACTTAAAGCTTTTGATACTATTTTCATCTTCATCAAAATAATCATGCGTCTGACAAATGTCTCACATAACCTATACACTCATTTAAGGCAAAAAGTACTGTGTGAAACAATACAAAAAGAATGAAAAATAAAAATTTGAATTTGAAGACATGAATTTTAAGAAAATATAATCCCAATGGGTATGCAACATCCGTTCGATGTAAACTACTACTCCCACCCAGCCTGAAGAAAAACCCATGCTATTTAAACCATGTCTGTTGGTAACCTAATGGTTATACCATTCTGGAATTCAAAATCTTATAAATTCTCCTGGTCATTAGAAGATCAATATGTGCCTCTTGCAATATGTTCTTATAACTTTTTTAATTTTCAATAGAATTCTCAGAACTTGCAATATGTTCCTCTCTTGGAATATGCTGATGCAATTTTCTGGGACAAAAAAGTTTCAAATGGTGCCAAGTTCCCCTTTACTTATCATTTTAATAATTTTTTTTTCTAAAACATCATGTATTAATAAATCATGTATTTTGCTCTTCTATAATTAGAATTTTTTCCCTTTTCTATACATTTGCACATTAAATTTTTCTTTTTTAAATTGAATGTTATCTATGAAATTATGGTTTCTTTGTTGATATTGTTTACATCAGTCATTTAATATGTTCGAGTTTTTGCTGATATTGGGTTTAATATTTTTTTTTTACACAGAAATGGTTAGTGGTGTCTCACGTAAGAGACCAATGGCATCCAACAGAAGACGTGCTAGGCAAACAGAACCTGAACCAGTGGAAATGAATGTCCCTGTGGAGGAGGATGACCATGTGGATGCGAATAATGATTATGTTGACGATGATATTGGTGTGAAGAATGACGATGTCGATAATGATATTGGTGTAGAGGCTGACCTCATGGAAGACGATGTTGGTGTGGATGATAACAACACAAAACCAGTTTCGGGTGCTCCAAAGGATCCTTCCTTGCTAATTAGCTTCCGTAACCATGTTGCTGCCGCTGTTTGGAAGAAAAAGGTATTTTGAGAATTTCTCGACAATAAACTAATCATTTGTACTATATGTTTCAAATTATTTATATGTTTTATGTAAAATGTAGGAACGGGGACCTCTTAAATGTTTGAATCGTTCTCGAAAGCTTGTCGAGTGGCCATTGATGTTACCAACAGCCGAAAATGTTAGGTGGAGACATTTGGTTGAGCAGTCTGGTCTTAGTGTCCTTATTGATCACACATATCGGTATGGCAATAGAGTGGCAATATTTGCCTTCGTTGAAAGGTGACATCCAGAGACAAATACATTTCACATGCCAGATGGTGAAATGACTGTCACATTGGATGATGTGCGGACCATACTTGGCATTCCAGTTACTGGCATGGCTTTGCCATGTCCTAAGTTAACAAGATACGAGGCTACTGAACTGATGAGTGCTACTTTGGGAGTGCTAATGAATGATGCATCTGCAGAATTAGTTTAATCTCGTGGGCAATCCATGAAGCTAGAGTGGTTGCAAATTAGATTTCATGAAGTTAACGATACAGATAATGCAAATTTCATAGAATACGCAAGCGAGAGCTTACTTGCTATATTTATTAGGTTGTACCCTCTTCGCTAACAAGAGTGGGACTCTAGTACCTGTTGTTTACCTGCACATGTTGACTGACATTGATGTTGTTAGCTCATATGCATGGGGTGCTGCAGCTTTGGCATTCCTATATAAACAATTAGGACTTACTAGTAGGGCTGGTGTTAAGCAGATTGCTGGTTTCTTGAAGCTATTGGAAGCATGGATTTATGAGCATTTTCGTTTAGGAAGGCCTCATCCAAATTTGTCCTATTCTGATGAACAACCTCGTGTAGGCCGTTGGAGTTCGCGGAGAGATAAAGGTTTTATAGAAGACCACTTGCAGACATTACGGAGAGCAACTTGACATGTGCAGCTTTGGCATTCCTATATAAACAATTAGGACTTACTAGTAGAGCTGGTGTTAAGCAGATTGCTGGTTTCTTGAAGCTATTGGAAGCATGGATTTATGAGCATTTTCGTTTAGGAAGGCCTCATCCAAATTTGTCCTATTCTAATGAACAACCTCGTGTAGGCCGTTGGAGTTCGCGGAGAGATAAAGGTTTTATAGAAGACCGCTTGCAGACATTACGAGAGCAACTTGACATGTTACGTGCTAATGAGGTTAGACATTTTATAATAGTGTGATATTGTAAAAATAAAATAAAATAAAATTTCATAACTAACATTATGCATTCCCTATTTGTAGATTGAGTGGGATCCATACCATTTATGTAGGACACACCATCCACTTCATGAGGTTGCATATTATACTGGATATTTAAAATGCTTTGATATTGTTGAACCCTATCACCCTAATAAGGTTTTGCGACAGTTTGGTACGGTCCAAACCATCCCACCAGCACCATTATCTCCTGTTCGAGCTATACTAGGCAGTAAACCAGGACAGTACAGAATCATGTATCAATACTATAACACGATATAGGCGCAATGGGAGAATCATGTGTTGTCCATTAATGCTCATAGTGTGCCTGTACAGCAGCGCCCATCTAAATGTGTACTGGGATACTATGAATGGTATGCTCGTGTTTCACACCGGGTTGTTCAAAATCCTACGCGTCACTCTCAGTTTGATCCACGTATTCAACGTCCCGAGAATGATGTTACTATGGATCCTGAGTGGGTAAGCAAATTGTGAATTAATTTTTTTTCACTTTTAAGTGGTTCACCATTAATCAAACACTAAGTACGATTTTTATCAATTTTTTTGCAGTGTAATGATGCTGCTTTCGATGTTGGTGCTGCAATCCATAGGCTCGGTGGTGATAAGTGTGTCTTGCACCCTGACATGCTGCATGAAACCATTGGTCGCATGCTGCAAGTTTTTGATGGACAGAGTTTGGGATCAACTTCGACACGTACAGAGCATCAAGTCTACTATCGTAAACGTTGTAGGATGTACCGTACATGAGGATTGAGATATAGTTTTTGTTTGATGACATAATTTTGCATAATGTCTAGCCCGTACACATTTTGGGATATAGTTTTGTGTTGATCGTACATGATAGTTGGGATGTAGTTTTTTTTTTTATGGCATAGTTTTTGTGAAAGGCAAGCCCATACAAAATTTGGGATCTAGTTTTTTTTTTTTATGACATAGTTTTTGTGAATGCCTAGGCCGTACAGAATTTGGGATATACTTTTCCCTAATGGCATAGTTTTTGTGGATTCCTTGGATCTTTTGTAAACTGGATGCTTTGTTGGACAAGTAATGAATTGTCATACTTTTGTAATAATTTTAAACAGTTTCACATCTATTTTGTATTCAATATTTATGTCAATGGAAACTTATTTTGGCGAACATATGGATTTTTTATTGTTTGTAATGATATTAAAGTGTTTTGGAGGGATATGGTACCATTTGCTGGAAGTAACATTGTTTTTTTAAGTGCTATAGGCTAGTTCAGCGGCATACTGCTAAACAATTTCCATTATTCCGATGTTCAGTTGTTGAAAACCATAGATCCCTCCAGCATTTAGTTGTTATATATTTCCAGAGCCACTTCATCCTAAACAATGTTTTTTTTATTTGTATTGGGCCTGTTCGGTAATACAATGCTAAACAATTTGAATTACTCTAGTTCCATGTTATCGGAAAAAATTTTGTTTCCCAGCATTATGTTACTGTTCAATTGGATAATTTTTGTCTGCTTCCCAACAAAGCCAGTAGAGTCCACATTGAAATGCCAGTTCGGTCACATAATGCGAAACAATTTACAAAAATTCGATGCTATAACGCCGGAATAAATGGTTTTGTCCAGCCTTTTGTGGCTATACATTTACAGAGCCACTTCCTCCCAAATGATGTGGTAATAATTTGTGCTAGGCTTGTTTGATAATAAAATGCTAGTGAATTTTAATTACTCCAGTGTCGTGTTACCAAACAAACTTTTTTTTCCCGGCATGATGTTGCCATACAATTGGAGAATTTCAATTTGCTTCATAACAAAGTCAGTGGAGCCCGCTGTGAAGTGTCTGTTCAGTCACGCAATAGTAGACAAATTACATTTGTCCGGTGTTATGTTGCTGGAAGAAATATATTTGTCCAGTGTTCTGTTACTATACATTTACAGTGCCATTTTGTTCTAAATAATAATTTGGGCCTGTTCGATAATAGAATGTTAACGAATTTGCATTAATCCAGTTCGATAAAAAACATCCATAAATCAAACATGCATCTATAAAATCAAACATAAAAAATTTCCATAAAATATTTCATAACAAAATCAAGTGTACGAATATCCATATAAGCATCCATAAAATCTGTCGTTGTTTGTATCCATCAATCAAACATGTTATCACAATTCTTCTATATCGATTATTTTGGTAGTTATTTCGTCAGGGCTGATAAGAGTACAGAATTGCTGAATACGGATAGTATATGCTTTCTCTCATCCAATAGCACACGGGTGATGAAAACGAATCCAATTATTTGCTATCAGAGGTACTAGATAACCAGGTTGCAGATAAACCTATAACAAAGAAATCAATAAATATAATTACAAAATAAGACACAGTAATGATGTAAGTAGGCTCGGTAGTTATTTGCACGAAATGGTTTCTATTTACAAATCCTATGCAAATATCTTTTCAATCAGGTAAAAACGTCAAGCATTATTGCATGGATAAATGGTAAAGAACGACTCGATAGTATGATGCTATCAAATGCCCCATGTCGGGTATAGTCATCCAATGATTAAATCCAAGGCTAGGTTCGAAGTAGGATAAGATAGAGTTAAGTTCATTAACCCTTTCTTGTGAACCAAATAGTTGCACATAGTGCACTACATTCGAATGCAACTTAGTCAACAAGTTGCGCCTAACTTGTTGCCAATCATCTTCACCTAAACCAATCAATCCAGCTATTTCCCTGAAACCACAATTGCCATCTGCTTGTACATCTTTTATGTGATGGATATATGGTCTCAACCTCTCCGAAAATTGTTCAAAGTAAGAGATACGATTTGTTGACTACGTCATACAAACCTACATTACAAATATACAGCAATGGATATATGAAATAATTAAAATGGGGCTGAAAAACTATTAAAATATATTTTATACATAGTTACAAGTTTTATGTAATTACGTACATTATCTTTTTTTGCCTTCTTTCATTACACTTGCTTACAAACTGGTGCAGTTGAGATGGTAACACCCTATGAATAACTATCTTCCCTAGATAGTGCAAACTCAAACGCAGATGACTCGCATTTAGTAGACGTATCGATTTTCAATAGACCACGGCCACGACCTCGGCTCCTCCCTCACGTGTCAGTGTTGAGTTCAGGTTCCATAAAAAATGTACTGTTTGGACTAATTAACTCCCTCAACTTCTTTAGAAGGATCACTTGTTGCGTCTCGTCAATCATTTGGAATTTCTCAATAAAAAAAATTAGTCTCTGTTTTGCAATCCAACTTCACAAAAAGCACTTTCTGAAACTGGAATCATATCTAACTTCCTCCAATGAGGATTTACGCACGAGAGGGGAATCGGTCGACCTTGTTGAAAATACTCAGCTATTTCATGTGCACATGGCAGCCCATGTGTACATTGCAAAATGTAGCCATATGCAACAACATCTATTCCCACACTATTGGATCTCTTTGACTCTACTAATATTTTGTCCAAACTACAAATTGAAATAAAACCACGTAACTCGGTGAACTCAGTAGGTGTGTAGTTGTGTTGGACTACAATCAAACTCTGCTGAAATGAGGCTTTAATGTCTAAATGCTACAACTCTAACAAATTGTGTATTTTGGTCTAAGATATCTCAAAACTGCCTTGACTTGATCCAAGTTGCCTCTTCAATTTAGCATGAGAACTCTCAGCCCTACAAGTTTGTATATTTTGGTATTTAATATAAAAATCAAAGAATTATAGCAATTCATAAATGCAATGACCATAATTTACCTGTTTGTAGCAGTATTTCTGAAATGCATATTACTGTCTGTCCAAGCTGCAACAAATTTTTCCTTGTATGGCTCTAACCAATTGGTAGTATCATACTTAATAGCTTCAGGATACGTACTAAATTCAATATTCAGAGTGGAAAATTGTTCATTGAATTCTATTTCTGTTCTAACCAATACCAAAGCACTCCAACTATGCATGAACTTATCCCATTTATCTTTCATCTCAAAAGCCTTCTTACACTTCATCAAAACATTCTTGCTAATATGCCATCTACATAAAAAATTAGTGGCCATAGGTAGAACTTTTGATATGACTTTCATCAAAGCCAACTCCTACCTGCAATAATGACTTTTGGAAAAGCAGTATTCTCCATAACAGTACGCAATACGCCTAAAGCCCATGTATAGTTGTCTTCCCATTTATGACTAAGATAAGCAAAAACAACTGAAAAAGTCAAGTCCGTTGATGTTACTCCAACAATCTCTAAGAGAGGGAGTCGATACCTATTAGTCTTGTAGATGCAATTCATAATCAACACATGTGAAAATGCACGTAACAACTCCAAACTAATTGGGTGTGCCCAGAACGAGTCAGTTTGCCATCTCTCTATCATCACATCAATGCCACTCAACATAATTTTGAATCGACAATTGCCCCAATAGTTATTGCATCTATGATCTTCCCACCCTCTGTATTACTCGATGTCGATGACGTGCGTTGTAGATTGTCTTCGTTGTTGTCACATTAAAGGCATCCATTTGTTTCAATGTAACCAATATCTCTTTTGGTCGCACTATATTCTTCGACATGTCAACTAATAAGGATGTTTCCTCCTTAGATAATCTGCCAGCAAATGAGTGTCCTTCAAGATGTTTAGCAAACGAATGATTGTGCACTCCACATAAGACATGCAACATCCACTCATCATTTGTAGGGAATTTTCCCTCCTTAATAGAAATGGACATCCACACTTTTAAGAACCTGTCAACGTCAATCATTCCCCCTTGATCTTCCTTTTGTCTCTATAATAACCACTTCTTTCACAAGCAGGGGTAAGCCTTGGTTTTTTGCCATTACCTCCTGCATCTGATGTCTTTATAACAATGACAAATCTAGTCTTCCTTCCAACATCAGAAGCCCATTTAATTAATGCTTGACGACTACTAAAAATCTAAACATAATAAATACATTTGTACGTCAAATTATTAATAAAACTCAATACAAATTAGAAATAAAAAAAAAATTGTATTCATAAAAAAACTTAACAAACCTCGTCTATAATGAATTCATAACTGAAGTCCACTTATAATGCAGTACTTGTGTTGTTGCAATGAGTATAAGTATAATCCTTCCAAGCAAAACAAAAAATATATATATATATACTGAAAATACATGGCAATGAGTAGCCGAACAATTTCAAAAAATCCAGCTTTATATTACCGAAAATTTATCTTTTATTCGGCAATTTGATACCAGACTTATATTTTTTTTCAACACTGTGATGCTGGACTATGTTATTTTGTTCAATTTTGAAACACCGAACAAAAGTCGCAAACTAGCCCAGAAAATCGAAACAAAAACCTACCAAATTAATAAAAAAAACTCACAATTTCACTTTTTTGATGGTTTTTCACCACTGTTTCTTCATCCATTACTTTTTTTGATGATCAAAACACTATGATTATCAGTTTTTAAAAGAGATGTGTAAGAGAAAAAAAAGTTGGGAAAGGAAAAAGAGAAGTAGGATTGGAGCTCAAGGACTGTAAGGAGATAATCAAATACATTTAATTTTAGTATTTTGTTCCTTTAAGTAATTTCACACATGGATAAAATTGGAAGAAAATAAATAATCTTATATGGAGGGTGTAAGGAAGTAAAAGAGTGGTGTAAGTAGAATCACCCATAAATTAGCACCTAAACTTTTAGGTTTGAATTTTTCAACTAAGCGCCCTATAACTAAGGCCTTGTTTGTTATAACTTAAAAAAGTCAAAAAGTTACTATCCTATTTAAGTCACATTATCTTATTTAAGTCACATCACCTATCTATCACATCACTTCAAGCCTAATCCATACCCAACTCATATTTCATAAAAAATCAAAAAGTGTATTTATTTAGATCATTCTAAACAACCCCTAACTCTTCATAGCAATTACCGTAAGAAATTAATTTGTGTGATATAAACATTTTAAACACTCAAGATAAAATTAATATTTTTCACATCTTAAATTTCATGACTCGTATTTTCCTTGAGTCATAAAATGACTAACCAATTTGAAACTTCCATTTAAATATTAGTTACATAAATTAAAATTTTAATTTAATTCAAAAAATTCACATAAATATATAATATATATACTTCATATTTCTCAAGATTCAAGAATTTACAAACCAAAAATCATGCCCCGATTTTTATAATTAAAAGCATAACTTGATTTTAAAGACAGTCTTAAAACTTTCACAAAATATATTTTAGTACTTGTGCATTTTTTAAAAAATCTAAAACCAGAATTTTAAGTTGAAACCTTGATCCTGTGGCCCAAAATGGATCTGGGCCTTTTCCAATAAATCTTGTGGCCCAAAATAGATTTGGGCTTTTCCATTAAATTCAAAACTGGATTAACTAACATAGGCCTAAGCAACGCAAACAACTAAAAAACCAATACATTGAACCCTTGAAAATGCCCATTATGGTGGGTCATTCTCATGTGCCCATAATTAATGCAAAACCAAACAAGTCACTTGTCATTTTTTTGGGCCTAGTTTTAAAATCCAAACATTCCTTAATGGTACTACCAAAGAGTTTGCAAAATGAAAGCATGCCACTGTTTACACTTCGTTTGTTTGGATAAAAAATATTTTTTGTAAAATATTTTTTGTATTTTTTGAAATTTGGTACAATAAAAAATGAAATCAATAGAAAACATTTTTTATAATCAATGAAAAACATGTATATTTAGACAGAACAAGCAAAAAATATTTTTCAAACTAAAATCTTAACAATGTCACTACACTACCATCGTTATTCTCACCTCTACCACCACCATTACCATCACCACAACCGACACCCCACCACCATGCCATCACCTCAATCTCCACCCTTTTCTCACCACCACCACACCACCAAACATTAAAAAAATATTTCTTCAAAAAAACATTTTATACAAAAAGTTTTTCATAAAAAATATTTTTGGTTAGAAAATGTTTTTCACCCAAAAAATGAAGTGCTAGAACAAATCATCACTCCAATAGTTTTCTCTTGGGTGCAGAGAGCTATTGCTATGCCTAATGTCTATATCGTTTTCACATGAAATGCACTAACTTGCATAAAGTTTTATTTCAGATTCTTTGACAATATCCAGATTTTAGCCTTGCAAGAAATTGAACCAACGAGATTTATTGACGAAGAACTTCAACCTCCTAATGTGAATTTGAGTGATTCAAATTGCTTCACTATGGATTAGACCATCTTCAATGCTTCACATTTTCTTCCACCAAGGGGCACCCAAGTTTTGTGGAGGGGAGAGTTATAGACCAAGTTTGCTTCGATCCCAACACTACACGTGCACGCCGCCGTCCATTCGATTGGCCAGTCGGGCTGGGCATGGGTATGTAGTGTAGGTTGTGTGTCGGGTCATTACTTGAATTTTTTAAAATTTTTTGCGGGAAAATTCAAAATTTTCAAACAGATTCAATTCAAATTTGAATTTTTCCAAAATTGAACCAATGACACCTCTTCTTTTCTCATTCTCCTTCTTTGGTCATCTCTTCACCGTCGATGGTTTTCCAGATTCTATAACGATTTTGGTTTATGACCCAACCTATTTGTATTCTGAACTCGAGTTTCATGGTTCTGTATTGTTGTTCTTGTATAATTCCTTTTTTTTCCCTATGAGTTTGGTTATTGGGTTGTATTGGTTGCATTTGAAACAAGTTGGTAGCTTAGTTCCCAAAATTTTGTTGCCCAAAATTTTACTCCTCCACTCGAGTGTCACTTCTTGCGTTCGAGCGGACTTTCTGAACTCTCAATACTTTTCCAGACTTGCAAAACTGCTAAGAGTGTTTCCTACACTCACGCGGTCGCGCCCTCGAGCGATGGTCATCTGTTTGCAAAACTACTGGAAGTTTATATTCTACGTTCGAGCATCGCTTATTACGCTCGAGCGATAATCATTATTGTGTCTGAACACTCGAGCGTCACTTCTTGTGCTTGAGCGGACTGTGCGTATATCAGTCCGTAAAAATCACCTTTTCATATCACTCTCTCTCTAAACATTTCCAAACCCTATTTTCTCTCACTCTCTCTCTCTCTCTCTCTCTCTCACTCTCTCTCTCTAAAACTCACCTATTTTTCTCAAATACACCTAGATCCATCGATCTTTTCACCTGTGTGTCTTTGCTAAAAAGATAAAGATGATGGAGGGGTATTTTAGTTATTTTTGTTCTTTTAGACATAATAAATTAGCGCCTGAACTTTTAGGTTTGAAGTTTTCAACCAAGCGCCCTATAAACTAACTCTCTATAGCAATTACTGTAAGAAATTAATTTGTGCGGTATAAACATTTTAAAGACTCAAGATAAAACTAATATTTTTCACGTCTTAAATTTCATAACTTGTAATTTCCTTCAGTCATAAAATGACTAACCAATTTGAAACTTCCATTTAAATATTAGTTACATAAATTAAAATTTTAATTTAATTCAAAAAATTCACACAAATATATAATATATACTTCATATTTCTCAAGATTCAAGAATTCACAAACCAAAAATCATACCTTGATTTTTATAAATAAAATCATAACTTGATTTTGAATACATTCTTAAAACTTTCACAAAATATATTTTAGTACTTGTGGATTTTTTTTAAATCTAAAACCAGAATTTAAGTTCGAACCTTGATTCTGTGGCCCAAAATGGATGTGGGCCTTTCCCAATAAATCCTGTGGCCCAAAATAGATTTGGGCCTTTTCATTAAATTCAAAATTGGATTAGCTAACATAGGCCTAAGCAAGGCAAATAACTAAAAAACCACATTGAACCCTTGAAGATGCCCATTATGGTGGGTCATTCTCATGTACCCATAATTAATGTAAAACCAAACAAGTCAATAGTCATTTTTTTGGGCCTAGTTTTAAAAATCCAGAACATTACTTAATGGTGCCCATACCCAGAATCCATTTGCAAAATGAAAGCATGCCACTGTTTACACTGCGTTTGCTTGGGTAAAAAATATTTTTTGTATTTTCTGAAATTTGGTACAATAAAAAATGAAATCAATAGAAAACATTTTTCATAATCAACGAAAAACATGTCTATTTGGACAGAACAAGCAAAAAATATTTTTCATACTAAAATCTTAACAATTTCACCACATTACCATCGCTATTCTCACCTTTACCACCACCATTATCATGACCACCATCACCATCACCATAGCCGACACCCCTCCACCATGCCATCACCTCAATCTCCACCCTTTTCCCACCACCATCACACCACCAAACATTAAAAAAATATTTCTTCAAAAAAACATTTTATAAAAAAAGTTTTTCACAAAAAATATTTTTGGTTAGAAAATGTTTTTCACCCCAAAAAACGAAGTGCTAGAACAAATCATCACTCCGATAGTTTTCTCCTAGGTGTAGAGGGCTACTGCCATGCCCAATGTCTATCGTTTTTGCATGAAATGCACTAACTGGCATAAAGTTTTATTTTAGATCCTTTGACAATATCAAAATTTTAGCCTTGCAAGAAATTGAACCAACGAAATTTATTGATGAAGAACTTCAACCTCCTAATGTGAATTTAAGTGATTCAAATTGCTTCACTGTGGATTAGACCATCTTCAACGCTTCACCTTTTCTTTTATTGAGGGGCACCCAAGTTTTGTGGAGGGGAGAGTTATAGACCAAGTTTGCTTCGATCCCAACACCACACATGCACGCTGTCGTCCGTCCGACCAGCCAATCGGGCTGGGCGTGGGTATGTAGTGTAGGTTGTGTGTCGAGTCATTACTTGATTTTTTTTTTAATTTCTTGCGGAAAAATTCAATATTTTCAAATAGATTCAATTCAAATTTGAATTTTTCCAAAATTGAACCAATGACACCCCTTCTCTTCTCCTTTTCCTTCTCCGGTCACATCTCTTCATCATCGGTGGTTTGCCAAATTCAAACCCATCTGAATAGTCACCATGGAGCTTTTAAATTTAGACCCTTTCTAGGCAATTCATTCATTCAATTTTCGCATTCATTCCTTGCACTCTTCTGCATATTGTTCTATTTTTCTGTGAGAGAGAGAGTTCAACACAGTTTGTTCGCTAGATTCAAATTTTTAGTGCTACGTTTTTGGGTTGTAGTCGTTGCATTCTAGGAGGTCGGCATCATTTATTCTCGAGCACCATAGCGAGGACATAACGATCTTAATGAAAGTGTGTCCAACACATGCCTCGGCTTTTTCTTATTTCTACATTTTGATTGATCTACATTCTCTAAGTTTCTTTATTTTATTTAATTTAACTTATAGTTTGTGATCTTGTTCTTGTTTTATACTTGAACAAGAATTTCTTTGCTTACTTGTATTTTCCAGAAATAATTTTGTGAAAGTTTTTTTCAGACTTTTACTTTTATTTTAGTCGTTATTTTATTAAATACACACAGTTCGCTAGTTTAATAAATAGTTTCCCTACAGTAAATTGGGAAAACCTTAAAACATGAAAGGTTAAAGTGTAAAAAAATAAACTTTAAAGGCCAAAGTGAGAAAGTGGCCAAGCATAAAGAGGGCAAAGTGTAATTCATCGATTTAATATTTGGTAATTCATTTGAGATCCTTAGCATTATTTAATTATAAATATACCTTCTGAAGTTTACTTAAAAATAAATAAATGAACTATTAATTGACTTAATAGTGAATTAATGAAAGAATTATTTATTATACGATTATAAATTTTTTCCCATATCACTTGCGTGTCAAAAATATAGACTTGAGTCATTTGCTAAAAAACAAGGTCGGCAATGTGGGCCATTAAACCGGGCCACAAATGAGGAAGGCCCACAATTTTTATAATATCTTCATATGTGTTTTCACCTGACCAGGCCCACAAATAACACTAGATGTAAGTAAGGGGAATAGTTGAAACGCTCATTCAACAAATATTTAGAGACGAGCATTGATTGCACTTGCATCAAAAAAGAAAATGCATTGATTGCTACTTATTTTTTAACCAAAAAAATTTATTACTATAATCTATAATCAGTGCAAATAAATAAATATGTTTTTTTTTTTTTAAAGAAAGGCCAATACAATCTAAAAACTATACAGATTCAGCCTGAATAATCTTGCATAATTTAGCTGGCACCTCATTCTTTCAAATTCTCTTACCGGTCAC
Source organism: Camellia sinensis (assembly GCF_004153795.1). Classification (NCBI taxonomy): domain Eukaryota; kingdom Viridiplantae; phylum Streptophyta; class Magnoliopsida; order Ericales; family Theaceae; genus Camellia; species Camellia sinensis. The sequence goes on from NW_021025759.1 coordinate 1,194,471, forward strand.
ACGACCCGCCAACCGAGCCACCCCATGAGACGAACCATCCATGTATCAAAACTTGGCCCGCATCAAAAATAAATATGTTAACTCGTTAGATTTCTTTTCATACAAAACAAAAAAGATAAATGTGATTTGAATTATAACATTGAGTACAAATACACTTCGATAAACTTAATTTTTATACAAATATATTATACTTAATATACTCTAAAAATTGAACGGTTTCAATAATTAAAATGGGTTTTTAAATAAGCCCGCTAGTCCATATTTTAATCCTATTGTGTTAGTTTTATTTGTTTTTTTTTTTTTTTTTCATTTTCTAGATTAAGTGAATTAGTTATTTCATCAATTAAAAAGGATACATTGAAAAAACTTGATTAAAAAAATTAAATTATTAATTTTGCCTCACGTAAAATTTAAAATAAATGGAATAAAATATTAAAAATTATAATTGACAAGGCCCCATTTAAAAATTTTGCTTTAGGTCCCAAAAAGGTTATACTGCCTTTGCCAAAAAACAAAAGGAAGGGGAGTAAGATCATTCCTAATAGAATGTTTATATTCTCTCCTTACCTATTTTAAGGAGTTTGATGACCCCTATACATTTTTAGCAGTTATTTTAAACACTCACTACAAGAATTTACACATTTGGCGACCACTTTTGTCGACCAAAAAAATTTTGGTCGCAAAAAAATGACATTTGGCGACCAAATATTAATTAGTCGCGAATGATCATTATTTTTGGCGACCAAATATTATTGGTCACAGAAGGTTATATTTTGGCGACCAAAAAATGAGTTGGTCGCAGAAAGTGGTATGCTTTTGCCGACCAACTACAAATTTGGTCGCGGAAGGTCACATATTTTTTGGCGACCAAAAATTTGGTCGCCAAAAATTTATTTTCAGCAACCAAAAAAAATTAGTCGCCAAATTAGTATTTTTAGCGACTAATATGTTAGTCGCCGTTGATTGAGATTTGGCGACTAAAAAAATTAGTCGTTATATATTTGAGATTTTGCGACAAAAAAGGAATTTAGTCGTTAAAGGCGAAATTTTTTTAGAGGGAAATCTCGCGCCCACCCCTGTTCTATGTTTACAATTACACACAACATTTTGTTCAAATTATCCTCCATCGCCAAAACTCACCCCATCGTAACAGATCACCACATCTACATCGTCGATGATCCTCCTCCTTCTCCTCCGCCTGTGCCTCCGCCGAATCCGAGAAGATCGTCGAGACGAGCATTGATTGCACTTGCATCAAAAAAGAAAATGCATTGATTGCTACTTATTTTTTAACCAAAAAAATTTATTACTATAATCTATAATCAGTGCAAATAAATAAATATGTTTTTTTTTTTTTAAAGAAAGGCCAATACAATCTAAAAACTATACAGATTCAGCCTGAATAATCTTGCATAATTTAGCTGGCACCTCATTCTTTCAAATTCTCTTACCGGTCACACGACCCGCCAACCGAGCCACCCCATGAGACGAACCATCCATGTATCAAAACTTGGCCCGCATCAAAAATAAATATGTTAACTCGTTAGATTTCTTTTCATACAAAACAAAAAAGATAAATGTGATTTGAATTATAACATTGAGTACAAATACACTTCGATAAACTTAATTTTTATACAAATATATTATACTTAATATACTCTAAAAATTGAACGGTTTCAATAATTAAAATGGGTTTTTAAATAAGCCCGCTAGTCCATATTTTAATCCTATTGTGTTAGTTTTATTTGTTTTTTTTTTTTTTTTTCATTTTCTAGATTAAGTGAATTAGTTATTTCATCAATTAAAAAGGATACATTGAAAAAACTTGATTAAAAAAATTAAATTATTAATTTTGCCTCACGTAAAATTTAAAATAAATGGAATAAAATATTAAAAATTATAATTGACAAGGCCCCATTTAAAAATTTTGCTTTAGGTTCCAAAAAGGTTATACTGCCTTTGCCAAAAAACAAAAGGAAGGGGAGTAAGATCATTCCTAATAGAATGTTTATATTCTCTCCTTACCTATTTTAAGGAGTTTGATGACCCCTATACATTTTTAGCAGTTTTTTTAAACACTCCTCTAAAATAAAAATTGCTACAGTGCCTCCCTGTTTGTAGGGAGTCACTGTAGCACCCTTATATATATATATATATATATTTTTTGCTTTGTTTTGTTTTGTTTAGGGACCGTAGTACACAATTATGATTTTTATTTTTAAAAAATTTATAATGAAAAATTATATTTTAATAGAATAGAGTAAACAAATATAGAGTTTGTTAATAGAATAGAGAGTCTGTTAGGAAAAATAGATGAAAAAGTGATTTCTAAAATAAAAAATAAAATTTTTAATAATATTGTAAGATAAAATATAAGTAATTTGGTAGGAATGCTATAACGCTTTACATATTAAGCAGGCGTAACAAAGTTGAGTATTGTTATTTGTCAGAAAGGAGAATTGTAATCGAAAATGGTGGTTTTCTATCATGTGTGCATTAATATGGAACCCTCGATGCCTACATTAGTGACGGTAATGGCGGCATAGGTGGCTAAAGGTGGTCGGGATCAATTGGGTGGGTGGACATCAATGTGTTTGGTTGCACTTTTTTAAATTTAATTTTTAAAAAATTAAATTTTTGATTTTTTGTATTTTTTTTGTTTTTAGTAAATATTTTTAAAATTTTAAATTTTTTTTTACTTTTTTAAATGCACCTTATTTAGATGTATCTAAATTTTAAAATATTTGTAAAAAAATATTTTAAAAAATTAATAAATGCACAAAAATATGAAAAATATACGCAATTTTCGTTTTTTTTTTTTTGGTATTTACTGAATTTTTTAAAGATTTTTTTTTTACAAATATTATACTTTTTAAGTACATTTATGTTAAGTGTGTCTAATTTTTTTTTAAAAAAAAATTGTTTAAAATATTAAAAAATTTCAATGAACACAAAAAAAATACGGAAAACGAAAAAGTAGAAATTTCTAAAGAATGAATTTTGAAAACTGAAACCAAACTGATAGTATGTTTTCTAAATTTATATACGGATAAAATTGTAGCCAAATAAAAAAAATGAGTGTGTAAGGAGTTGTTTTGGTGTATAAATAGAAGCTAATAGATTGAATATCATTAACTTTTTTTTCATATATGTTTTTAGTAGAGATTAAAAATAATTTTTTTTTTAAATATTGAGTATTAAACAGGTCGTGATCTAGGAGAATTCTGGTATAAATTAGGAGAGAACAAAATAAGAGAAAAAATTGTGATTTCTCTCATTGCGTAGATAAAATAGGAGAGAAAAAAGAAAAAAAAATAATAATAATATCACGTTATATAATCAAATTAATTTTTTATTAGTGTCCATGTTTTCTTTTCTTAATATCTAAAATAGTAATTTTGATATTATAATACAATAATATTTAATTGGTTTATTTTATCTCTGGCTGTTTTGGAACTTCTATATAAGTTACATTTATTTTTTTTGTCTTCAGTGACATATCTTTAAAATTATGTCAAAACTTTTTACTTTTTCAGTGTATTGTGTGAAAACAAATCTAAAAGGGTTTTTTATTTTTTAAAAAAAATCAAATTAAAAAAAGAAAGTAAAAAAAAATAAAAATTCCACTGTGTTTTACTTGTTTTTACTTTTTCTTGATTTTAAAAATTTTATAGTTCGTCTCGTCGAGTAGAATCTATAAGACTAAAACTTTATAAATTAAAAAAATAAATAATTCAGTAAATTTGAAAATAAGCCAACAAAAAGATTACTAAAAAAGCAAATCTTAAATTTCCAACAGTCTGAACTTTTGGACAAATTCAAATAGAGCATGATAGGAATCCAAAATAAATTATCAAATATTTTACACAATATTCACACGGATCTCGTGGGTCCAATGGCTCGCCTTACATGCTCAGCCCAACTCAATATTTTTAATTTTTGGAAAAAATGTATTAGCCCATAGGGCCAGGTTGGGCTCAAATTTTGTTCTCATTTAATTTTCGAACTAGGCTTGGGATAAAAAAAAATGAGCCCAGCCCAACCCATTTATAAAATATTAATTTTAAATTTTATTTTATTTAGTTACAAAAAATACTAGAAAAATAGTAAAAGATAAGAAAATATATATACTCTTCTTCTATTGCTTAAATTAAAACATATGTCTAAAATATCATATTTATTTTATAATTACATTTTGTTAATGTTTAAAAAATTCAAATAATTATTAAAAGTTTAAATAATTTAATAATTCATAAGAAAAAAATTGAATAGCCCATATCTTTTTGGTTAAGTGGATGGATTTGAAATTTAAATTTTCTTTTAGGGTTGAGCTTGGGATGACTTGATTAAGCCTAATGTCTAACTGGATCGAACTTGGAATGACACATATCTTCTTATTATATAGTATTAGCCCAACTTGAATTTGACATGGCCTGATGTTTGTCCACCCCTATCTCACTCCCATGTATATTTAATAGAATATTTGATAATTTATTTGAATTCTCTAACATTTTTAATTCATATAAAATTATGAATAATAAATGATTTTTTTCTTTATTCGTATCACTTATTTGAATAAGTAAAGAGGACAAAAATAGAAACAAATCACTCTATTTGGCTTGAAGTTCTTAAAAACAGTTTTCTAAATTTTTAATTCATATATATGTATATATATATATATATTTGGTTTTAGTATTTTTTTAACATCATAATCATTTTTATATATTTTAATTTTTAGATCTATTTAATCTAAATATACTTAAAAAGTACAAAATTGTAAAAATTAAAAAATTTATTGAATACAAAAAAGTATGAAAATGAACTAAATTTTTATATTTTTGTTTGTGTTCAATGAATTTCTAAAGATTTTCACAAAAATTTTATACTTTTTATGTGTATCTAAATTAAGTGGACCTAAAAATTTATAAAAATGATTACACTGTTAAAAAAATAAGAATTAAAAACTCATAAAACTATTTTTGTGATTTGTTTATATTTTTGTCCTCTTTACTTATTCAAGGATAAATTACAAATACACCCCTAAGATTTATTTAAAGTACAAATTGTCTTCTGCGATTTTAAAAATTATATTATGCCGGTTTAAGTTTTTAATCGCATAATAAATGAGCCATTTTATTAATAATTCATCAAGTTATTAAAAAAAATTTAACGATGTTAGAATTTTTGAAATACATTTCAATTAATAATTGATGTAATTTTATTGTTCTATGAGAGAATAGTTATGAAGGAAAATGAGTTGGACCCCCAGTGGGGGTGCTGGGGGTCATCTCTGATTGGCCCAAAAATTATTATTATTATTATTTTTTTGGTTTTGAGCCATTGGTAGTGCGCCAACTGTCATTGGGGGTGCTGGGGGTCGCCCCCACTGGGGTCCCCAGCATTGCCCTAGTTATGAATTTCATTTTTTTAAGAAAAAAAATTATGATCAGAGAGTATTTGTAATTTTCAAAACCACATAAGAGAATTCCTATTTTAATTAAATCTTAGAGAGTGTATTTATAATTTATTTTCTTATTAAAAAAAATAAGGAGAATTTATTAGAAAATTCTTTTTCAAGTACTTGTATCCCAATTAGTCTGTAAGATATTATTGTATTTCAATAAATCGTATTATTTTGGATATTTGATCCACCAGATCTAAATTATCATGTTTAAGGTATTTTATGAATAATTTTGCCCTTATAAATAATTTTTAAACTCTTAGCAACTTAGTGATTTGAACATTTATCTTAAATAAATTTGACAGTGTAAATATTTATATCATGAAACATTCACAATATCAACATTAATATATGTTTTATCCTATTATTATTAGAGATATTTTGATTATTATATTACTCATGAAATTAATTATAATATATAAAAGGGTAAATTACACTTACACCCCTTGAGGTTTGAGTTTAATACATATCATCCCCTGACGTTTGGGAAATTACACTAACTCCCCTGTCATTGTAATTATTGAGACGAAATGAAGATATTGAACTCATGCACTCTCTTCTTTTTTGCTTTGCTTTGTTTTACTTTCTCTTCTTTTTTTTTTTCCTTTCCTTTACTCTTTTTTTTTTTAATGTAATTTCTTTTATTTTTCTATTAGGAGTTGTTATCTTTTATATAAGCAGGAGAGTTTGTAAAATGAGGCTATTAACCACACGAGTGGAAATATAATTTCCAAAACGTCAAAGGTAGATAGTAATTGAATCAAACTTTAAGGGGTGTCGATATAATTTAGGAGAATGCACCAATAAATCCCAAATTAAAAACTTATACACTGTTTAGTCCTAAAAGTTTTCTTATAGACTGAAAGTCTCATTACAATGTTTTAAACATGAGATTAATGTTTCGAACATTAAATTTCGAACATCAAATTGATGTGTAAATGAGACTAAATGGAGCATAAGAAAACTTTTAGGACTAAATGGTTCAATTTTTCAAAAACTAGGACTTATGGGTAAATTTTCCTATAATTTATCCTATATAAAAATAATTTAGACTGCCTAGTTTGGGAAGACTAAATAAGTGTACTTTTTGACTTTTTATGAAATATGGGTTGGGTTTGGGTTGGTTTTGAAGTAATGTGTTAAAGAGGTGATGTGACTTAAATAAGATAGTAACTTTTTGACTTTTTATTTTTTTTCAATCATACTAAACTTGGCCTTGGAATAGGTATAGAGGCACTTATGAAAAAATGCCCAAATAAAGAAAAGGGTAAACTCATTTATTATTATTAGTATTATTTTTAATTTTTTCCCTTCCGAATTCAAACCGGGAGGGAAAGAAGATATATAGCGGCAACGTCTCTTACCAATTAAGGAAAAATGTATGTATCGGAGCTGAGCTGAGCAGAGAATCGAGAGAGAGCATTTACCACCTGTCCTTCTCCATGCCTTCCTTCTACACTATATCTTCTTCTCCACCGCTAACCCTAACCCTATCTCTCTCTCTAACGCCACCCGATCCTCCACCACCACCGCCTCCGCCGCCATGGCTTCTTCTTCGACTCCCCAACGCCGCCGCCTCACTCTCACATCCGCCGAAAAAGTGGCCGCAGACGACAATCTGCTGAAGCAGATCTTCATTCGGTTACCTCCGAAGCCACTCTTCAGTTTCAAGACCGTATCCGAGAGATGGTTCAATCTCATTTCCGATCCGTACGTTGTTGGTGATTGGATTCCGCCGAATTCTCCTTCCTCGTTTTACTTCCGAAGGTACTCCTCTCCCTTTTCCCCCGATATCGAATTCAATCACATATCTGTTAATGGTTTTGTGGATTCGAGTCTTCCTGTATCTCTGAATTTGTTCGATGAACCTGACGGAGTCAAAATTTTGCAATCCTGTAATGGCTTATTGCTCATCTCTTCCTCTTGGCCTAGTGCTGATTCTGTACACACTCGCTACTATGTTCTCAATGCCACCACTAAGAAATATTCCATGATTCCTAGGCCCAAAAATGGGGATAACCGAAACTTTTTAGTTTCTATGAACTTAGCGTTTGATCCGGCCATTTCACTGCACTACAAAGTAGTTGCTTTCCGTTCTAGAAAATGGAACAGCCCTAATTTTCGAATTGCCGTATATTACTCGGAAACTCAAACTTGGGTGTTTTCTGAGAAATCATTTACTTTATCAGAGAATATAGTAGTTGACAATGGCATTTTTTTAAATGGTAAGATCCATTGGCCTCGTTGCTACTCCAAAGAATCAACATGTTATGATATTAATCGAGATGAATTCTTGCCATTGCCGATGCCAAGTTGTCTCAAAAAGGTTCCAGTGTTTTTTGGGGAGTGTGGGGGTCATCTACGATTAATTGAATGTTATAAAAGATGTGGTCGTCGGTTCGATGTGTTGGAGTTGGAGAATGACTATTCTGAGTGGGTCGTGAAATACCGGGTTGACCTTCAGATGGGTGTATCGGCTTTTCCGGAGATGATTCGTCCTTGCCCTGGCCGTTTTCCGACCTACGGAGTCGATGTTCTTTGCTTCCTTGGAAGTGAAGTAGGAGGCGATTTATGCTTGATGTTATACATACCTTTCAAAGTCATATCCTATAACTTCAAGGATAGAAGTTTTAGGAAGGTTTGTGATTTGAAGCTGCTTCCGGCTGATGTTGGTAATATACAGTTTTGTCGATTTTTTGCCATCTATCCATGCATGGAAACCATATTTGATGTTTGATGGAAGCCGTCTTTGCAAGATCGTCAGCGTCATCTCCATTTCATTGTTTCATTTGTTTCCTTTCTAGTCTTCTGTTTCTTCTAGTTAAGAATGTAATTCCCCTTTCTTGATGTAATAATTTCGACAGTTGTAAGTATATTTATGCCTTTTGCAATGAAATGGTTCTTAACATCAAGGATATGTCATTTCTGATATGTTAAATTGATTTTATTTCCTGTCCGATAAATTTATATATGGCTTTTGCAATGAAATGGTTTTGTCACGTCAATAACGTGTTGTTTCTAATATGATTGATTTTACTTCCTGTTTTAGCTTATTGAGTTTCTAAGTATAGAATGTAATTCAAAACTTTGGCGAGGTGATGAAATGATGCATTTGCAAAGGCTGTGAGACCAATAAAAAATCCACGTTATCTTTACCATCGGTGGTGCCGAAGTATTGATGAGTGAATGAAATATATTAAAAAACATAGCTGGACAATAATCACAAAGAAGAATTAATGTATTAATGACGTCATTTCAACGTGAGATTTGCTATTATATGTTCATCTTGAATATTGTTTGAATTTTATAATTATGTTATGGTTTCTGGGAAATGAAGCTGTTTATTGCCAATGACCTGCATATCTTATGCAGCAAATCATTGAAACACTTCCCTTTTTCCTGTAATTTCTCCTGAGAATCTCAGTCACATCCTTTGTATACATGACAAAGCAATTGACCTCTTCTCTTCATCGCTTTTATTTTCTTACTCACATAGCTTGAGCAACTGAATTTTCAAACTGTTTGGGTGCTCAAAGCTCCCTTGGGCTCTCTTGGTGACCAATTTGCTCTAACATATTTTTTCTTCTTCTTCTTCTTCTTCTTCTTCTTCTTCTTCTTCTCCTCTTCCTTCTTCTTCTTCTTCTTTTTTTTTTTTTGGTTCACAAGACAAAAGAACCAAAAGGAGAGTTGAGCCCCCAACATCAAGGTTGACAAAGCATCGGATTGCATTCGGCCCATAAGGCCAGCGATCTGCTAATTGATTTGAATCCTAATCTATGTAGCTTCTTTCTCTTCCGCGATCTCTCTTTCATCACTATTTTTTTTTTTCTTTAAGGATACGGTTCTATTTTAAGATTTCATTTTGTTTGTACCAAATTTAAAATCGATTGTTTTCACTTCCTTTCAATCTTTGTTACTTTCTTTCAATCTTTATTCTTTGTGACATGTCATATTTCTAACCAACCAAGTGTATAGGTTTTTTTTTCTTTTCTTTCTGGTAGTTGTCAATGATGACATTATTATTATATAAAAAAAAAAGAATAAAAAAAAAAAAAAGGGATGAGTAGCTGACTCAGATTTAGTTAGATTCATTAGATGACACAGGTTGGTTCTATTCCTCTTCATCCTTATTATTTTCCTACTTAGGAAGCTAGTGCATATATATACTTTTCCATCTTATTTCAAGTTTAGATCTGTTTGTTTTAGTAAATGAATGTGTATATACTAATAATACCCGAGGTTGATTGCCAACTGTTTTCTACATTTTTTTTCCTCTGCTGTTACTTCAATTGTGAGACTGTTCATATAGTATTGGATTGGAAATTCATATAAAATCTGATTCCTCCTATGCATGTTTAATAAGATTTGATTGAATAGTTTATACCAATGACTAGTATAACATAAAATATTAATAGAATCGTAGTAATCATTGTACTACCATTGTAAACCTAAAATTCAATTTCAATGACATTTGCAGCCTCTATTCTTTTTCTCAAATTTGCAATCGAAGTCTTTATTCGGGTCACTTTTGGTACTGTCCAAACCTAGTAACTGTATTTTTACAAAAAGTCATCATTTTTTCTATTTTAAACTTTACCTTGTGTTTGAGTCATGTATGATAGCCCTATTGTCCCTAAATGCTTTTCCATGGCACAGAATATTAACGTGACCAAGGCATTTATTAGGTGATCATGTGTAATGAACTAAATGACTATGAGGTTTACATCGACGTATTGCTACGTGGTCTTGGGGGCTTAGCCATTGGTCAGGGATGTTGAATAGAATGCTGCAATTCTATACATAGTTTGCTTCTTTTATTTCTCCTTTTTTCCTTCGTCCTTCTTTCTTTTTATGTCTTCTTTCTTCACATGTATTTTTTGTGCCTGCATAGTTAATATCTTTGTTATGATAATAGATTGACTTTCTTTCCTTGACAAGAACTTTATACTTTGTTTTTAGTCATATGATTGTTTAGTATACTATTGGACATCAATAACTATATATTTGAATCACATTTGTATTACAAAAAATGGATGGCTACTCTTAATTTTTATATGAATATATATATGTTTATTTTCTTCTTATTTTCTACTTTAGATTTGTTTTCTTCTTCTTATTTTCCTACTTGAACAGGTTGTCAACTGTTTTCCATATTGTTTTTTGCTCGGTTGTTACTTCAAAGTATTGTGAGACTATTCATATAGATAAATTGGAGTGGGAATTTGTATAAAATTTAATTCTTCTGCATGTTTAATAAGATTTGATCGAATAGTTTATACCAATGACTAGTAAAACATGAAAACATGAATAATATCGTATTACCATGAATAGTAATCATTGTACTACCATCGTAAACCTAAAATGCAATTTCGACAAAATTTGGAGCCTGCATTCTTTTGCTCCATTAAATGTGCAATAGAAGTCTTTATTAGGATTACTTTTGGTACTATCCAAATCTAGTAACTTTTTTTATTTATTTTTCTTGGCAAGAAGTCATCATTTTTTTTTTTTTTTAATTTCAAATTAATTTATGTAACCTAAAACACCTTCCCATTATGTTTGATTCATGCATGATAGCCCTATTGTCCCTTAACGCAACATGTAAAAGAATATTAACTTGACCAAGACATTTATTAGGTGACCTTGTGTAATTAAATGAATGACTACTAAGTTTACATCGACGTATTCCTGCATGGTCTTGGGGGCTTAGTCATTGCTCAGGGATGCTATATAGCATGCTGCTATTCTATATATAGTTCTCTTCTTTCATTTCTAATTTTTTTCTTCTTTCCTTCTTTCTTTCTTCATATGTATGTTTTATGCCTTCATAGTTAATATCTTTGTTATGATTAAAGGTTGACTTTCTTTCCTGACAAGAACTTTATACTTTAGTCATATGATTATTTGAGTATACTATTGGAGACATGTTGTTTCTCTGTCTACTAAGTTATGGTTTGAACATTGGCACAATCTGTTGAATCTCCTATTGTTGCTAAAAAGGTGTAAGGTTCAAGTCCTTGTTGGGATATGAGTGTATGTTTCTCAAAGACAAAAAAAAGTCTCTCGTTTGTTAGTGTTTCATTTCTTGATGCAATGATAATTTGTTTGTTAGGTTTTAAGCACATCTGTGCTTCTAGACCCTGCAACCAAGAACATAAAATCTGGTAATGTCTGATTTTTCCTCTTTGTAATAATCTATTGCCATATGTTCTTCCAAGTTTCAGACTTCAGATTTCAATTTGAAAGCTGGGGTGAGATCTTTAACCTAACAGACAATGCAGTGATTTATGTTTTTTAGAGAGTGATTAAAGACATGTGAAGTCTCATTTAAAATTATTCATATGTTACAATAGGTGTATTTCGGAAGGTAGCCAGGGAGTCGATGACCTAACAACACAATAAAATCCTCCCAGATTCCATTATTCTGTTACACAGTCTTTAGTAATTTATTATATTTATAGTCTTGGAAGTTCAAAGTTCAATGCTTTCTAAATCTTAAGAGTTGGATATTGCAACTTATATTGTTAGTTTCTACAATCTAGTTGATGTTGGAAAAACAAGAAGGGGAAAAGACTTGTTCACAATCCATTGTTTTTAGTATATGGTAGTTTAGTGATTTTACCAGTTAGGGATATGTTTTTAGTTTCAAAACTTCTATTTTTTTTTTTAAATTCTTGACTAGGACTAGGTATGCTGTTATAGTAGTTTAGAAAGTCATGGTTGTAGGAAATTTTTATTTTTAGGAATTTGTGTACTGTAGTTTCTATTAAAAGTTTTTCCTGGTTAAAGCATGGTCGTTGAATTCTTCTACTGACTCGAGTGTGGAACTCAAGCAGCCCCTACGGAGTAAGGTACTTTCTCTTTTATTTTTCCCATTGGCTGAATTTCTGTTCATTTAAATTTGTCAAACTGGCCTTAATCATCATAATCCGAACTTATCTCTTGGAATCCATTATTTTACAAACCCTAACACTATTTTCCTTGTTTTAAATATAAATTAAGCTGTCCTTCATCACTAGTAAAGAGTGTATCGCCCTTTAAAGGTAGAGAAGCCATTCAACTTTAATGGAGGTAGTGCCAATGGAAGGACTGCCAGCGTTATGTGGTTGAGGTGATATTTCGTTAATCGTAGTGCTTGTGCTCTTGTGATGAAGGTAAATTTTAAGTTGAGTAGAAGTGGAGGCAGAGGAATTGCAGCTTAACATGATTGTGGTGGTGGTGGCATCAGTTACCTTGGTGGTAGTGGTGATGGTTGTTCAAGTGGCCATGATATTGATGGGTTTCTCTTCTAATCAAAGCTACAATTACATTGCCAACCAATCCTTGTGAGCTTGTGTAGATTCTAAGATAAACTCATTGTGTACTAGCAGCAACTTTTCTGATCTCACGTTGCTCTAGATAATTATTGGACAACATGTATACATTATTTTAATTTCATTCTCCTTCATGATGTATATTACCTAGTTAATTATTCGTTTTCCTTCCATGAGTGCTAGGACTCTACCAATGTGTAGTAGAAATGCTGACAAATTTATGTCTTTCAACATATATTTACTTTATTTTGGAAAAATTGGTGTCTATCAATGATTAATATGTCTTGATTACCAAATTCTGCTCTAATTCGAAAGTCAACCACATAAAATAAGAAGAGTTGTATTGTATCGATTGGCAATCAGGTCTGCTAGGCATGAATAGATGAAACCTGTCTTTAGTAAACAAAAGCACTAGTTTAGTCCGTAAACCTTAACTTTTGAAAACCATTTGTCATAGATGGAATTAAGTGTTTCACAAGAAAACAAATGCATATATATGAGAGAGGGAGAAAGTGAAGATGGTAGGAAAGAACTTGAATTGTTGTCATTAGCTATCATGTCAGTTAATGCTATGCTTTCTTCTTAGTATTGTGAACCTTAATGCCTGTATTTTATTATCAGTTGATATGCTCAGGATCTTGAAAGAAGGATTTATTTCTTCTAAATTGTGCACGATATTTAATTTCTTCTTCAAATCTAAAAATTTAACTTTTTTGCTTATGATTATTGCATTACTGCTTATGAGCCAAAGATATAGGCTCATTTACTGCACAACAAGTAATGAGCAATTGGCCTTACTTGACAGGTTCATAGGTCTCTCTCTGTCTCTTTTGTTTAGATGTGTGGTTGGTGAAGAAAGTTATGACACCACAAGAAAAGTTGGCTACACTGCAATTTTGAATAGGCGTTTTTTAAAAACGTCCCTCATAAGTGTTGAAAGCGTTTCTCAAAACGTTATCTTACCTAAGCTAATACGACACCGTTACATTGACGGTGATGGGCAGAGTAACCGGTTGACCGATGTGTTTATCTCAGTCGTTCACTTTTGAGTTCAAGTTTAAAGATCTTATTTGTGCAGTCAACTAGTTCATTTACCTTGAAGATTGTTGGATTTCTTTGATCTTGATTGATCAAAGGCTTCGTTCTTCATTGAGTTAGGACTTTGGATCCCTCAGGTATGGGGTTCTTACCTTGGCTATACTGTAGCGATCTGTATTTGTATTTGTTTTCAATAGGTTGCCATTTTAATTCGATTCTAGAATTGATTGGTTTTGGATTCGATTAGTTTTTATTCAAGTTCATTCCATAAAGGATTGGATTTTTCAACTTTCATCAATGTGGGGGCTCTTAAATTTTTCTGAGTTCAATTTGGATTTGACCAATTTGGATCAGGAGGTAAACTTTTAATTCTGTCCGTTACTGTTTTCATGGTTTCTATCAATCCAGACTTTGCCATTGCTACTCTGTTTTTTTGAGTTTTTTTACTGTTATTTTTTAAAGTTTCCTTATAATATGGGAACAGGGATGGATGCTAGTTTCGCCCCACTTCTCATCCTTACTGGACTCTTCGCTACTATTGTAATGAATGAGAATGTATGGCATCTCACATATTCACTTTAGAAATTTATGGATGGAAAGAGGATCTGTTCACAGCAATAAAAAGTGCATTCAATTTGCTTGTTTTATATCAATGTCAAAAGTTAGTTTCCAATAAAAAGGTCTCCTTCCATATTTCATTATGTAACGTTCGATGTTTCTTTATGCTTGCAGTGGCTTCCAGTGGTAATGCTTCCATTTTTATCAAAGTCTCCCATCCCTGACGCTTGTGAAACTAAGATTCTGAATGAGTGAGTTCACATCCCATAAAACTTTGCAAAATCTATTTACCCTCTAAATATGCCTATGTATGTGGATTTTTATGTTTATGATGAGAAAGTGAAAATGATGTATTCTTTGCTCTGTACAAAAAAATAAAGTAAATATACTCTTAGCTTGAATTGTTAAATTTTAATTCTTTTATGTGACGCAAACTAGTGAATGTTTTTGTAATTTGCAATGTCCAGTAAAGGTTGGGCTTGTTTTGATACCAGTATATGGTCATAAAAAGCTGAATACTCTTGGGGATTTCCAGACACATGCCGGGTGAGTCTTTATGCTATTCCCTTAGTTTCAAGGTTTAAGAATGAAAAGTTACTGAAAATGAGTGGAAGTCTTTATGCTATTCCCTTGGTTTTCTCTCAACCTAGTTGTGTTTACTAGATTCGACTCTTAGGTCCAAACTTAAAAACCATACTACTCGACTTGACTCTTAGGTCTAGATTTTCTCTGGTTTGTTGTAGCATATTCATCTATTGTTTTTTTTTCTTTCTTCTTTTTCTTCATAACTTCTAGGCAATTATTTGAGCTTTGGTTGAGTTCATTTGGGGTGCTCAGAATTTTATTGATTTAATTCGTTACTACTCACACCTTGAAATATGTCACTCTTACAAGGCAAAATACGAGTCAGCTGCTAGAAAAGATTAGATGCTACTTATTTAGGAGTTCACACTATGCTTATGGTTATTGGAAATTAGATCCATGTGCTGAAGAAATTTTGTAAGTTGCTGGAATCATCAACTAGAAACTGAATTTGTTATTCAGAAGTCGCAAAATTGATATTTGCTAAATTTAACATTTAAAGACCGGAATTTTATTTGGAAGCTAAGCACCATGATCCTTGTTGCAGAAATTGATACTTAAATGCTGGAATTTGACGGTTAGAAGCTAAATTTAAGTGTTGAATTATCAATAGAAGTTAAGGTATCTAATAGCTGAAACTGTAGCTTTTAAAGCTGAAGTCAAGTCATTGAATGCTTTAATTCTGAAGAAGTTTAAACATGATTTTGAAGGCTAGAAGAAAGTAAAAATAGCTGAGCCTACATGGTTAGTTATGAATTTTATTTAAATGCTGCAAAGACTAGGAAAATTATATTTAGGCTGTGTTTGGTTCATAGGGTTCATAGATTGGATAGGGATTTGGAAAGCAAAAGAGAAAATTAGTGTGAAAGGTGTGTAAAATGTGGTTATATTTCATTCACATTTCACTCATATTTTCCCTTTCCCTTTCCCTTTCTCTTTCTTTTTCCAAATCCCTACCCAAATTCATAAACCAAACACAACCTTATTGAATTAAATGAATTATCTTGCTTTGTGTAGTTTCTGGCATGCTGCCCACTTACTCCATATCACACAATTAGGAGTGATGGCATAATTAGGTATATAAGTGAGAGGCATACTACATTAGGCAAAATAAACACATCTACAATCCAGCAGAATCCTAACAACCTCATTCATACACATTCATCTAGAATCTTAAGTCCAACCTGTCTGATTATGCTACTCTTATGTGTACAATATGCCTACCTAGAATATCTAGGGATTAGATGATGCTGTTAAAGCAGGTAGTTTTGACAACTGTTGTTCCAGACTTTCTAGGTAATTCAGAACCTATGGAGATAAAGCATTGGTGTGAACAACTGATAAAACTAACTTAATTCGTTGGTTGTTTTCACTTGTACTTTTTGCGTTATTGTTTCTTTTCCATTTTAGAAGTATTTTTGCTATTGAGATCAAGGACATTGACTTTAAAGAAGCAAAAATGACTACCTTCTCATCCTTTTGCATATAGTATAGCCTTTTAGAACAACATAAGAGATCCAAAAGACAGAGAAAGCAGAGTCTGTAAATTGGGAAAACCATTGAACCTTACTTAATCCCAGATGTCCCCAATTTTTTGCAGAAGAATGCCACGGGGCACCCATTCTTTTGGGTGTGCACTTTTGCCTTGGTGTGACAATTATACCCTTTACTCTGTTTGTACTCTTTGCTAATTTTCAAAATCTGTTCCTTAAAAAAATATGATACTTTTGCAGAAAACTTGAATATAGACTGGGAAGATATCATAATTTATTACATTACTATGTGATACTAGTAATGTATATTGAGATTTAGAGTGGCAGATATGAAATTGTTGTTTATGCATTTTTTTACTTTTTTAAATGATGCAGGTTGTATTGAAGGAAAACGGAGCACATGGCATCTTAGTGACTAGCTTTTTACAATCCCTTTGTAATGGATATTTTTTAAGGCAAATTTTTTATTTTATTTTTGTATTGAACATGTAATGGATTGTGTTTTAAAAGGCAATTGACAGTTTTTGTGTGTTAAACTTTTCTAATGGATTGTGTTATGGTGAGGCATTTAGAAATCAAAATAAAAGAGTAATCATCTTTTTCTCATATAAGGTTACAAGTATGACCTAGCTAAATAAGGAATAGACTAAATATGGAAAAAGAATAAATCAAATAATAAAACTATACAAATCTCATGATTCACGCTAGCACTCCCTCTCAAGGTGGTGCGTAGATATCTCCTATGCCCAACTTGTCAAGTGAATCAATAAAAATATTTATCGAAACCGCATGTGTCAAGATATCTGCAAGCTGCTCTCTGGTTTGAACAAACGGTATGGCCACCAAGTTTGCATCCAACTTCTCCTTGAAAAAGTGTCGATCTACTTCTATATGCTTAGTATGATCGTGTTGAACTGGGTTATTGACTATCTCTCGAGCAATTTGATTGTCATAATAAAGATTCATAGGACCAATTGGTCTGAAACCAATCTCTGTAAGTAACCAACGAAGCCATACGAGTTAACAAATTCATTGGGCCATTCCTCGATATTCAGATTCAGCAGAGGAACGAGCTACCACATTCTGCTTCTTACTTCGCCAAGTAACTAAGTTACCACCAACAAATGTAAAGTAACCTGAAGTAGATTGCCTGCCCAATCCACGAATGTATATCCCTCAATTTTTAGATGCCCATGTTTCTTGAACATCAAACCTCTCCCAGCGGCAGACTTTAAGTAACTCAGAATATGCATAACATCTTCCATATGATCTTCACTTGGAGAATGTATAAACTGGCTAACAACACTCACAACATATGCAATCTCAGGTCGAGTAAGTGAAAGATAAATAAGCTTTCCTACTAATCTCTGATACCTGTCCCTGTTAGTTAGAACCTGATCTAAATAAATCCCCAGATGATGATTCTATACAATAGGAGTACTTGTAGGTTTACACCCCATCATACCAGTTTCAGCTAGCAAATCCAATACATACTTCTGTTGTGACAAGAAAATGCCACCACTAGAGCAAGAAACTTCAACTCCTAAAAATTATTTCAAACCCCCCAAATCTTTCATATCAAACTCAGAAGCAAGATAACCTTGAAGTTTCTAAATTTCATTAGTATTGTCACCTGTGACAATCATATCATCAACTTAAATAACCAGCAACGTAATCTTACCACTTTTTCGCTTTATGAACAAGGTATGGTCAAAATTCCCTTGATGATACCCATACCTCTTCATAACTTGTGTAAACCTCCCAAACCAAGCTCAAGGTGACTGCTTAAGACCAAAAAGTGCCTTTCGCAATCTGCACACCTTTCTTGATCCGCCAACTATACCATAACCTAGTGGGAAGGCCATGTAAACCTCCTCTTTCAAGTCTCCATGCAAAGAGGCATTCTTTACCTCAAACAGCTTCAAAGGCATTGAAGTTAACTGCCAAGGATAATAACACCCGAACAGTATTCATCTTTGCTATGGGTGCAAAGGTCTCCGTGTAATCTACTTCATAGGTCTGAGTATATCCTTTTGCTACCAACCGAGCCTTGTATCTATCAATAGTTCCATCAGTTTTGTATTTAATAGTGAAGACCCACCTGCACCCCACTGGTTTCTTGCAAAATGGTTTTGAGACAATATCCTAAGTCTCATTTTCTTGTAGTGCCTCCATTTCTGCATTCATGGCCTCCACCCACTTTGGATCCTTTTGTTCCTCTTAAACTCTGCTACGAATTTCAATTACTGCCATTTGGTTCACAAAAGCTTTGTGTTGTAATGACAATCGATCCGTAGATACATCATTGGCAATAACATACTTCACCTTCTCTTCTGGTGAGTACCTGTCTGTTGGAACACCACGATTCTTCCTAGGAGGCAAGTTCATTAAAGTTAGTAAAAGTATTAATGTCCAAATTACTCACCTCAGGAATATCCAAAGGAGCATGGGCTGATACTATAGATTCATGAAAGGGAGAATTATATAGAAGGCATCAACTTTTGTTGGAGGAGAATTGAAGTTATTTTCCTCAATAGGAAAAGTCTCGGCATCTACTGGGCTCTACTCAAACATAGGGCTGGAAACACTCCCTGGTTCAGTAGCAGAATGGCTATAGCCATTCTCAGTTCCAACAGCATCACTTTTAGCTTATATTTCAATCTCCTGCTCAAACCAATCAGGTTCGTCATCAATATTCGTCTCCCTCTGAAGGACAGGGTTGGACATAGGAGAAACAAAATATAACTTCGATTCTGAGAAAGTCACATCCATACTAACATAGGTACGCCGGGTAGGAGGATGATAGCAACAATATCGTTTTTGTGTATGAGCAAAGCCAAGAAACACACAGTGAAGGGCACATGGATCCAATTTACTCCACTGATCCTTGTGAATATGAACATAAGCCACACAACCAAAGATCCGTGGAAACAAGTGTAAGTGGGTTGTGAGTGGCACATAAGTGGCCAATACTTCTATAAGAGTACGAAAATCAAGAACCTGAGATGGCAACCTATTCATCAAATAAATAGCATATTGAATAACATCAACCCAATATTGTTTCAAAACAGAGGCACCAATGAGAAGAGCCCTGGCAATCTCTAGAATATGACGATTCTTACATTCAGTAACTCCATTTTGTTCAGGAGTTTTAGTACATGAAGTTTCATGCAACAAACCTGTTAACAAAAATTATGCTAGGGTTGGATCAACAACAACCAAGCAGTAATTCAAACTACACAACTTAAATAGAAACAATCAAGCAACTGTAGTTCTGATTCAAATGCCTTAAAAGAATAAAGACTTCTTTGGATCAAACAGTGACAACAAAGTAAACAAGAAAGAAAACAAACTTTCTTGATCAACAGATGGTAACAAAATAGATTGAATAAAAGAAAACAACTTCAAATTGTTGTATCAACAGATGGTAACAAGGTATATTAAATAAACAAAAGCAACTTCATATTGAAATCACTTATGTTCATTCCACAAGTACGGATTACAATGATAGAAATTACTCCTGAATTACAATCTCAACTACTCTTAAGTTTAAAAATTAAGTTGTTATGTTGTTGTTGATGTCTTTTCTCTCTGAAAATCTTTGGCCTTTATACTTCTCCTTTCCCACGCCCCCATGATCTTCTCAATCTGTAACTGCTGTTATGTAACTACTGCAATTGCTCCTTAGCTTCTAGGCCTTCTAATTACATTAAACCTTCACTTCTGCATATTGATCTGCCTCTCCTTCCGGTTATCATATGCCCACAAGCCCTTTTAACCTTTTCTTGACAGAGAAAAACTCCTACTTCGTTTTATGCTCCCTTTTGAAAGGTTGCCCACTAACTCTATGATTACTGCCAGTAACTGCTCCATCACTTCTAGTCGACCCACATGCAAAAATTCACTTTCAACTATTGGTCTTGATCCTCTGATACTGGATATCCACTCTAGACTTGGCCACGTGTCCTCCACAAACTGGACCACCTATCGACAGGACTTGGCAAACAAAACCATGAAGTTGCAAGAAGTGAGAGAGCTCAGAATTAATATACTCTCCACCATTATCAGAACGAAGAACCTTGATATTAAGAGAAAATTGAGTTTGGATCATGCGATCAAACATTTGGAAAATAGGACCAACATCACTCTTATGCTTCATTACATATACCCAATTCATATGAGTACAATCATTGACAAACATAACAAACCACCGAATGCCCAAATGAGTAGTAATAGGAGATGGACCACATACATCAGAGTGAATTAACGCAAACAGAATAGCACTTTTAATATGGATAAGGAAAACAATGACTCTTTGCCAAAATATAAACATCATATTTTAACTCGAAGTCACTAACATTCTAAAATAAAGACGAAAGAAAATGATGCAACTTGGCAAACAAAACCATGAAGTTGCAAGAAGTGAGAGAGCTCAGAATTAATATACTCTCCACCATTATCAGAACGAAGAACCTTGATATTAAGAGAAAATTGAGTTTGGATCATGCGATGAAACATTTGGAAAATAGGACCAACATCACTCTTATGCTTCATTACATATAGCCAATTCATATGAGTACAATCATCGACAAACATAACAAACCACCGAATGCCCAAATGAGTAGTAATAGGAGATGGACCACATACATCAGAGTGAATTAACGCAAACAGAATAGTACTTTTAATATGGATAAGGAAAACAATGACTCTTTGCCAAAATATAAACATCATATTTTAACTCGGAGTCACTAACATTCTAAAATAAAGACGAAAGCAAATGATGCAAATACCCAAAAAAAGCATGCTAAAGACGTCGATGCCATAACCAGATCATCTTAATCTTGTCACTAGTAGTTCCACACACTTGAAAAACTCAACTGGTTGTAACATCGTCCACATAATATAATCCTATTCTCTTAGTACCATGCCCAATGATCTCCCGTGATTGGACATCTTGAAACAAGAAAAACATAGGAAATATTAATACAATACAATCTAACTATTTAGTAACCTGGCTGATAGATAATTAATTGTTGGATAAAGTGGGAATGAGCAAGGTATGATTTAGAGATAAGGATGGAGCGAGGGCGATCGAACCTACTTCGGTCACATGAACAATATCGCCATTAATAGTAATAACTTGAACTTGGCAAGGAAGAGTTGTGTATTGAAATAAGGATTTATCATAAGTCATGTGATCAGTAGCGCCTGAATCTATGATCCAACCTGGTTCACAATCATTCAACAAAATCAGAGCCTTGCCCACATCATTTGCAATTGGGGTGGAATCCTTGAGAGAGATCTCTAAAATAAGGGACAAGTGGGTAGAACTACTAGTACTAGCAGACATGTGGCTAGAATCACCAACAACAGCAGACAAATGGCTAGAGCTACCAGCAGTCCCATCACCCGTAGCAGCAACAGTAGCCACGCCTGGTCGACGAGTACCCTTGGCCGGCTTGCGGTGGTCCATCCACCAATTCGAATAGCCATTTTTCTTGAAGCAAGTATCCACAGTATGATGAGTACCATTGTAGAAAGTACACCGCAAACTATCTTTATTTCTAATGTTAGGGGATAAAGAAGCACAAGGGAATGAAGAACTCGGCGCCTTCGAGACCATAACAGCAGATGGAAGGACAACAACAATATTAGTACTGCCGGAACCAAGCATAATATTCTGACATTGTGCCTCACGACAGACATACGCAAAGGATTCCTCCAAACTATGGAGGTTTGAAAGCATAATATTCTGACATTGTGCCTCACGACAGACATACGCAAAGGATTCCTCCAAACTATGGAGGTTTGATTCGCAGAAAGTCACTACGAACTGTATCAAACACACTGTCCAACCCAGCCAGAAAATCATAGATACAATCCTGCATAATTTCATCTTAACGAGTCTTAATATTCGAACAAGCCATAGAAATTGGACGAGGTTTATCAAGCTCCTGCCAAATAGTTTGGAGTTCAGCAAAAAACACAGGGACTGGTTTACCTTCTTGATTGATACGGGTGGCTTTACAACGCAATTCATAGAGTTGAGAAGCATCTGCATTATCATAATACATTTGGGCAATCCCAACCCAATTAGCAGCAGCCGTGGGGAGACCAATAAACATCCAGAGGAGATCGGACTCCATTGTTTTCACCATCCAACCCTTTACAATGGCATTCTCGTTCCACCATTTTGGAAAGCTAGGATCGATTTCGTTAGGCCTTTTAATCTTACCAGTCAAGTATTCATACTTGTCTTGACTAATAGCATGCAATTCAATCATTTGGGACCAAATAGAATAATTTGTGCCATTCAGTTTAAACGCAAATGGAACAGTAGCGGAGGATTCACTTTGGACAATGACATGTGTGTTGTCGCCAGTGATTTCCAAGGACTTCTCTTCAGTTGTCATGATGAAGAATGAATGAGATCAAAAAGTTCCTGTATAGATATAACTCGTTGTGGAAAAACACACCAGCGAGAGAACAAAAGAATAGATCGCTGCGGAAAATACACATAGGTGATTGGAGAAAAAAGGCTAGACACGGCACGAGCTGCCGTAGGAAAAGTGTATAGGAGAATTGTTTGTTTTTAGGTTTAGCTTTGATGCCAAATCAAAATAAAAGAGTAATCCATCTTTTTCTCATATACATCTCATTGAGGAGAGGGGCTATTTATAAGGTTACAAGTATGACCTAGCTAAACGTCATGAGCCAAACCCGCCCCTATGGGTTTAGCACCGTAACCGGCCAATAATCCGAGATTACCGAAGGCCTGTTTAACAGTAAAACAGTAATACAGAGTACAGGGACTGGCGGAAGCCAAAATAGTAATTAAAAGATGTCTAATGAGCTGTGACAGTCTGTATGCAAAAGACTTTTCATAACATATTCACATTTAGAACAAAAACCATATATACATACATCATTTACAGGCATTCAGGTTAAAGACCAAATCCCCACCATAACAGTACAGTACAAATATCATTCAATCTATACATAACAGAGACAGATAGGGTGAATCTGAGACACCCTAAAAGCAGCTTGAACAAATCTGGAACCTCGAAGTGAGGCACAAAGGTTGGCTTGACAAAACAAGGGCTTAGCCTGACGCTTCTAGCAACGGTCCGGTGCCTGAACACCTACATATATATATGAGCAGTGAGCTAAAGCCCAATGAATAACATATGCGTAAAGTGGTTAAGAATGAATGTCCTTTCAGTATTGAAAACAGTCATTTATCAGTATATCAGTTATTCAATTTGTGGCTCATATTTCCTGCCATAACGGTCATTCAGAAACTATAATAGTCATATGTGGTACATCCAATAGCAAAACAGTACAGTAGGTCTTAACAGACCGAACAGTCAGCTGATGGCCATCATATCAATAAACAGTAATGGTTCCAAACATGGGAACTGACAGAGATCTCTGTGACAGTAGCAGTACAGTACAGTAACAGTAAATTGCTATGGATGCCACGAATACAGTTCACAAATAGGACAAACATTCATTCAGTAAGAAATATCATTTCAGAAAGCAGTACAGTTGTTCATTCAGAAAATATTCATGATTGAACATATCTTTACAACATTGTTACTCATAGAGCACTGGGCTATAAGCAGCTAGAGCGTTCTCGGATGCCAACCCTACACAGTTACAGAACGAACACACACTAAGCTACACAGTTGGGAAATAATAAATTAATCCCTAATTTGCCTCGGTGTGGTTTTACATCAATATCTTCATTAAGATGCCTTAAACTAGGCCTAAGAATATCTAGGATGGAATGAGGATGCAAAGATGCATGTAAAAACACTTCTCAAAATTTTGCTGAAACAGGGTCCCGTTCGAGCGAGGGTTTCCCCGCTCGAGCGGACATGCAGACAAAAGATCTCCGCTTGAGCGTGGCTTTCCTCGCTCGAGCGGACTGCAAAAGTACTGGATGGGTGAAATTCACGCTCAATGGGCGCTCGACCTCCATTCGAGCGTGAGACACAAGTCCTCGCTCGAGCATGCATTCCCCCGCTCGAGCAGACTGTAAACACATGCAAAGTACTGGATACACGCATTTCCCGCTCGAGCGAGCGTCACTTTCCCCGCTCGAGCGGACTGCATGAACTCAGTGTGTATGCTCGAGTGTGGAGTTCCCCGCTCGAGCGTAAGTCCAAAATCTAGAATTTCCAGATTTGAACCTCAAGCTCAAAACTCAACTTTAAAGCATCAAATTCGATCCTTTTGGGCTAATTTGCTGGAAAACACTTGTAAACTCATAATATGAAATCTTTCAAAGATCAATTTGAGAAATCAAAGCCCATAGATAGTTCAATTAAACACAATTTCAAAGAAGTTTTCATGAACATGAAGAACATATGACATGCATGAATTCTAGTGAATTCTAATGCCTCCCAAAGCAAGACAAAGCAAGATTAAACTCAAAACCATGATGAACTCATGGACTAGAACAAGAATGTAAACTTGCATGCAAGATTTCATGAAAATCAACTTCAAAATGCAAGAATGTGTACATGCATACATGATTCAAGCTTCAATTCAACAATTTAAGCCATAACTTGGCTCTAAACTCCAACAATCCTCTAAACCATGCAAGAACCAACCCAAAATATGAACAAGAAGGTAAATGTCCTACCTTAGGTCTTGAATTCAAGATATACAAGCTCAATTTGCAATCTACACTTCAATTCCTCTAAATTCCAAGCAATTCTTGATGAACTCAAACTATCTCCTATCTGTCTCTCTCTAGTCGGTTTTGCTCTCAAATGGCTGAGGAAATGTGATGATAATGCTAACATGTACAAATCAATAAAAGGCTCATGAAAGTCCACTAAGTGGCATTTTGGTAAATAACTCAAGTTGATGCATTTTAACTTCATTAATCTAATTTAATCATACCAAATCAAATTTCAATTCAACATACCATAAAATCACATAAATTCCAATTAATATAAAACACTAAT
Source organism: Camellia sinensis (assembly GCF_004153795.1). Taxonomy (NCBI): domain Eukaryota; kingdom Viridiplantae; phylum Streptophyta; class Magnoliopsida; order Ericales; family Theaceae; genus Camellia; species Camellia sinensis. Next base: position 1,219,894 of record NW_021025759.1, read on the forward strand.
CAGTTTTGGATTTGGCCGCCGATAAGGCCTTCAATTTGTAGTTTAAAACATGACACATGAACAAATCAATTAACAGTCGAACAGATAGAAATGCATTTAACCTAATATACTCAATCAATTAGTCAGAATTTTAGTCAATCAGTCACTTAACATGCTTAATCATAGATTAACACTAATCAGTGGTGAGGATTGTCACGCTAAATAAGGAATAGACTAAATATGGAAAAAGAATAAAATCAAATAATACAATTATACAAATCTCATAATTCACGCTAACACTTGCTACTATAAGTAAATAAAAATTGAGACACTAAAGGCTTATGGGCTTATATTGATAATGAGGTTTTTTGTTAAATTAAAGTAGAGACTCATTATGGCTCTATATTTTGAAAATTGAGAATGATCCTAGCATATATTTTGAAAATGGAAATATTGTTTTAAAGATCTTGAAAAGAAGAATTCAAAATTATCAATTTTATTAAAAACATAAATATATAGTTACAGTCATAGCGTTTATTTATTTATTTATTTTCCACACAATACACATAAAAAGACAAATACGTCATATTATTCGTGCCATCCATGTTTAGATTTACCAACTTAAATTTGCATTCGCATAGTGCAAAATGCACAAAAACGTGACACCAGAAAAGTAAATAGAAAATGTATATATAGTTGAAATTCATTCTAATTGTAGTGTGAATCATACTTAAAAAAATCTTAGCGACACAATATGTTTGTGTGTTCTATTTCTGTACAACTGGCATTGTTGGTTTTTATAATCAGGAAAAAAAAATTCAAAACATGAAACCACAAAACAATCTAGCTGGGCCAATTTTCCAAGAAAAAAACAGTTGAGAAGTAAAGTAGTGATTTTGGGTAGTTTAAGGAAGGAGGAAAGTGATACCTGCAATTTTAAAAATTAAGCACATTTTAGACCTGAGTTGAAAGGTGAGCATTGCCATTTGCTAGAAAGAAGATAATTGGAACTGAAGTAGTGCGTTTCCTGTATATTATATACATTTATACAAATCATCTATATAGAACCTTCGATTTCCTGTAAAGCCATTTTTTCAATTCAAGCTTGTATATGTAGGACTACTCACTCTCATATCCAATCCTCATGTCCTTTTCGATTGGAACCACCCAAAATTTGCTTCATCATTCTTCCTTCTCAAGTACAACTCACCCTCTTCCAACATAATCAAGTTCAATTACATATCTCTCGTCTTAAACAATGGTTTTGAAAATAATCAAAATTCTTCAAAAGCTCTTTGATTACTCAGACCTCGTTTGGGAATAGGTTATTTTAGTAATTTTTTTTATTTTTTATAAAAAGATATATAAAAAAGTAGAGAGAATGATGTGACAACTTATAGTGACTTTTTGACTAAAATGTATAGTTTACAAACGATGCCTCAATTTTGTCAATGACCCCAATGGTATAAAAAGTATCTAGTCCTATAATGGCTTGTTGCTCTGCTTTCCTTTTACTTCAGTTTGGATTATAATGACATTTTTTACAACTACCACGGAATGTTTCATCATTCTCGGGCCTCGCAATTGGGATGACAAAAATACATAGATAGTGCACATATAATGCACAAATATCTGTCCCTATTTTTTAATTTGGTCAAATATCTTCAATCTAACTTAAAAGTGAAAAAATAGACCCACATATCTCCATTTTTTTAATTTAAAAAACGGAACAAAGTATACATACACTAATCCACCAATTAGGAAATCAATTCAAAATTGATTATAAAAAGATGAAACGTTAAAAAACAATTGCAAAAATGATGAAAATTTTAGCTACAACTATTTATTTATCTATCTCCTCTTTAATTATCTAAACGAGTGATATAAATAAATAAATAACATTTATTATTATTATTATTATTATTATTATTATTATTATTATTTTCTTTTCAAATCACCCAATTCAAACGGAGAGAAAAGGGAATAGCAACGTCTCTTAATAATGAAACAAAAATGTATGTATCATAGCTGAGCTAAGTCTGAGTGAGAGGGAAAGCATTTGCTTGCCATTTTCCAAATTGAAGAATCCTTACGAAACTCTCTTATTCTCTTATACCACCTGTCCTTCTCCACTATATCTTTTTCTCTACCATCACCAGCCTTAACCCTAGCTCTCTTCATAACCCTAGCCGCAACTTCTGATCGACTTCCACCACCATCACCACCGCCTCCGCCGTTCCTCCTCCAGAACACCTTCCTCTCGCCGCCGCCTCTCTATAAACAATAACCTTACTTTATTTCCACTAAAAAGGTCATTGGAGACGACAATCTGCTCAAACAAATCCTCATATAGCTACCACCGAAGCCTCTCATCGGATCCAAGGTTGTATTGAAGAGATGGTGCTCTCTCATTTCGGATCCTTATGTTCTTCACGATTGGTTAAACTTATTGGCATGAAAAAAATACACAGATAGTGCACAAATAATGCGCATAGATAGTGCACATATAATGCACAAATATTTGTCCCTATTTTTTATTTTGGTCAAATATCTCATTTTTAACTTAAAAATTGCATAAATAGCCTCATTTGTCTTCTTTTTTAATTTAAAAAGGAACATACACCTGTTTGTCACCCTTTTTCCACAATATCAAGTTCAACAACATACCTCTTGATGGTTTTGTGAACAAGAACAAGTGTTCAAGTGCTCGTCTTTCTCTCAATTTCTTCGATGACTTCAACGGTGCCAAAATTTCCCACTCCTATAAGGGCTTGTTGCTTTGCTATTTCTCTTGATTTTAGTATGAATTCTAGCACACTCATTATAATGTTCTTAACTCTACCACCAATAAATTTTCTACCATTCCTAGGCCTTGCAATGGAGATGACTGAGGCCTCATTTGGCAAGAGCTAAAGTGATTAAAGAGGCACAAAGAGACAAAAATAGGTTAATTTAGTCAATTAGGCAAAATGTCACATCCAAATTATAATCATTTCATTTTTTTCTCTTACAACTATCACATTTAAACCAAAAAAAACCAAAAAAAAAAAAAAAAACAGAAATTCTCAAGCGGAGCTAATTTAGCCAAGCTAAATTGGCCAAAAAGCCAGGCAAAGCTCTTCCCAAACAAAAATTGAAATTTCATAATTTTCATCAACTTGGCATTTGAGTCGTCTGTTTTACTTCACTATATGTTGGCCGTTCCAGAAAATGGCACAATCTTGATTGTTGAATCGCCATATATTTGTCGAAAACTCGAACTTGAGTATTTTTTGATGTGTCATTTGTTTACTAGGGGAATATCTAGCATTCCATTTTTTTTCTTTTTTCTTTTAATTTAATTTTTTTTAATCCTATCTAAAAAAAATATGAAAAAGGGTAAGACTACAATACACACTTCTTAAAGGATGTGTATCATATACACCTTATAACTAAAGAAGAAAATGACACAACTCCATACTTTCTGAGACATAATTAAAAAAAAAAAGAAGTTATAACCAAACACCTTATGCGGCATAACCAAAGAACTCAAGAGTCATAACTAAAATATTGTCAATATTAAAGAAGAAAATTTGTCATAACTAAAAATGAAAATAACATAATTAGGAATGTATATGATACATCCCTTTTAAAGGGTGTGAATAATAGAATTTTCCTATGAAAAAATTATAAAAAATGACAGAGACTCTAAATGAATTAACAAATATTGTACACAATAATTGCATGGGTGTGGGTCCCAATTGGTGTAGGTCCCACACCATTATTATTATTGTATTAGTCATTTATCTTCTAATGTCAAAAAATTAAAATATAGTATTTCAGTGGGTTCGATTTGTATCAGTGTAAAATTTTTCAAAATTGAAACAAATATTATGTTTTGAAAAACATACCGAAATGACAAGTCGGTTTGGTTTTGTCAAATTTTCAAGAAGAAAGATGAGGGTAATTTGGATATTTCAAAATTTGATTGAGGGATACAATTGCAACTGTAAAAATTAAAAAATGGTGTATACTGAGAAGATAGTGTGCAAACACAAACCAAAAAGTAGCATCCACGTGTCCTTATAATCAACAAAAAATCAAAACGTAACTTCGCCACAAAAATCTAGGACTGTTGGCCAATTTTTTCAAGAAAAAAAAAAAAAAAGAAGCTAAGCAATAAACAAGCAATGATCGGACATAAATTTCATACTAGTTTGTGTATTGTGTTGTCACTAGAATTGATTTTTTAAGCATTGATGTATTTTAGAATATTATTTTTGATTTATCTTTATAAATAAGATATTATTTTCAAAAATTCATTTGCTACAAAGTGAGGCCAACCCAAGGCAAGCTATTAAATTGGGCCACATAATAAGGAAGGCCCAAAATTTTATATCTTTATATGTATTTCACTTCACATGACCTACAAAAACACTAAAAGAAAGTAATAGGAGTAATTGAAAGGCTCATTCAACAATTCTTTAGACACGAGCATTGATTACACTTGCATCAAAATAGTAAACGCATTGATTGCTTCTTTTCTTTCAACGAATTTTTTTTTAAGGGTAAGGGATCTCTCCAATTAGGTTTTTTTAATTGGAGAGTGTTGTTGGGCTTCCATGGCCTTACCACGGAATCCGTACCGATGATTTGAACCATTTAATATGTAGGGCTCGTCGAGTACTTCATTCTTGCAAAAAATCACGTTAAGCGAATATCGATAGACACTTGGTCAGATCACATATGTATCAACAACTTATTTTAAAAAGCGTACTTACTATTGATACAAATTTGATCTGATCAAATAGTTATCGATATCCTATCAACGTAATTTTTTCAAGGATGAAGCACTTGACGATCTCTATACATTGAGTAGTTCATATTATCAATGCGTGCGTTGTGGTGGGCCCATAGAGGCCTAAAAAATTCTTTAATCCAATTTGAACTAGAGAAAAATCTCGTACTATAATCTATAAGCAATGCTAAGAAACAAGCCTATTAACTCATTAAAATATTTGCCATACAAAACAAAAAAAGTCAATAAAATTGTACGGGGAGGAAATAATTCTCCTCGTATAATTCTGTTGACCAAGTCCACGCTCCTCCGTACGACGTCGCTTTATCATCTGAAAACACAAACGTAAGCTAGCCGGCGGGTGTGTGCCGGAAACCTCTCCGATGCCTAAGTCAGTAAGCTTGACAAATAGACAAAGTTTTATGCTCTCAGAAAGAATTATGTTCAATTACCTCCTCCAAGGTGATGTTTGTGGGCTTTTATAAGTTTCCCGTGGCACAATCCTAGTAGGACTTGTATTTCTCCATGCAGTGTCCTCCTAGGATTCATACTCCTAAGGATAATGCTTATCCTTTTACACCCTCCCCCACTGCTTAAACCAAGTGGGATGGTTTCCTCCATGGCCGAACCACCATTTGACCGAAATAAATCTTGGCTATACTTAAGCCACCGAGTGGACCGAACTCACTCATAGTTCGGTTCTTTTGTCTTCCCTTTCTTATCTCGGCTTTCCATATAGAACCCATAGTACGGTTTTAGACCGAACCAGCGACTTTCGACCGGTATAACCCCAAGACCGGCACAACTCCAAGTTGCTTTCGGACCGAAGTACCTCTACAGTCACTGTGCCGAAGTAACTTTGTCCCTCTTATGCCGGAGTAGCTTTGCTTCTCCTCGGCCGGAGTAACCCTGTCTCTCCTGGGCCGGAGTGACCATACCTCTCCTGGGCCGGAGTAACCTCGCAGCCTTTTCACCAAGTCCTTGGCACTTTGGGCCATGAAGCCTATCACATAGCTCGGCCCAATTTTTACCAAAAATTACCCTCTTAAAAATATAAGTGCTGCTATTAGCATCCCATCAATTATTTTGAACCCCCCATTTCTTTGGAGTCCTATTTATAAATTTTAAAACCCTTAAATTTTTTTTATCCCCCCAAATAATACCAAAATTATCCTTGTGCAAATATTTCACACATTGAATGCACACCCCCACATCCCAAAAAGCTTCTCTCGCAAAAACCTTAACAAAATCTATGAAGGTGATTATTATTTCATCTCCACATACTTATTCATGACCTGAGAAAATAAATTTAGGATTTTTCGTTGTTGATTCAAAATTCCATTTTTCTGGGTTCTGCTATCTCTACAAGTTTCGATTATCTGTTTCCAAACAAATAAAAAATGTTCAGTTACCTGTTCCCTGAACAAATGAACAATATTCGAGCCTATGTTCCCGAATTTTGGTCATATGTTCTGGAGTTCAATCTTGAAAAAATGATAAACATTTTTTTATTATTTTTGCCTTTTTTTTCAAGAAATTTACCCTTACAAGGCTAATCTTCTCTGAGTTATGAACACTATCAAAGTTATGAACCTCCTCTAAGTTTTTATTGTTGTACTCCTCTCGTCTTATGCAGTTGTGGTTATTGAAGAAACTTTCACTCATTGTCATTATTGGAGAAGTGTAGGTAATCAAATAGTTGCCACCGTTACTGCCGAAATATTGCTCCAAAGGGTTTTCAAGGTATTGAGGGTGAGTAGATTTTGAAGGTAGGATTTGGAGAAGATGGATGGGTGGTGATGGCAGTGGATGCTCTCATAAACCCTAACTCATGATGTAATAGATGTATGAGCTTAATTGTGAGATGGGGTGTCCTAAAATTATTGATGTCCCTTTTAATAATTTTATTTGAGATTATTGTTGTAATAAAAAAAAGCTAAAATATAAAAGGTCTAAAATAATTGATGGGGTGCTAATAACAACACTCTAATATATATATATATTATTTGAGAAAATTTCATTTTTACCATTATACTTTGTCTCAATTTTCAATTACACCACAGACTTCGAATAATTTCAATTTTATCCCTAAATTTTTTGAAATTGTATCAATTTTGCCCTTGCCGTTACATTTGAAACGGAAAAAGTTAAAAAAAGTTACATTTGGGGGGTGTAGGCTATTCTTCCTCTTCTTATTTTTTGATGAAAAGTCTCATCTTGATTAGAGAAAATTTTATTTTTATCCATATACTATGTCTCGATTTTCAATTACACTCTCAGATTTTGAATAATTTCAATTTTATCCCTAAAATTTTTGAAATTGTATCAATTTTTCCCTTGCCGTTACATTTGAAGCAGAAAAAGTTAAAAAAAGTTACATTTGGGCCCCAAATTTCAAAAGAAAGATGCAGATCAACCTTTTCCTACCAGCAAACCACTACTACCAACCACTGCTTTAAGCCCTTTTATCTCCTTCGTTATAATTTCGTTTCGCCTCATTTTTACGTCGTTAGATTCATCTCACAGCCTAGTTTTTGTATTACCTCTCACACGTCTCATTCTTTCTCTTTTTGTATGCCGTCGGAGCTCCCAAAATTGATAAAAAAAAATAAGACTTTTCTTCTCATTTCTAACTTTTTTTTAGCCATCTTTCAGACTTCATATGTTTCTTGATTCTTGACAATTCTACTTTATTCTTTCGCCATTCTCTTCACATCACTTCCTACTTCATCCTACACTACCTTGCATTCTCATTTCTTTGCGTATGGTGAAATTTGTTTGAAAATTAACTTCAAAAATTCTGAAACATTCATCATTTGTTTCTTACTCCTCCATCTTCCTCCTCATTCTCCTCCTTTTTCTTCACTTATAACATGATGTGGAACATGGTTCTAGGTGGTAACGGAGCTGGTGATGGTAGTGGTGGTGGTTCGATGATGGTGATGGAGCTCGCGGTGAGAATGGTCGTTGAGCTTGATGGTAGTGGTAATGGAACTTGGTTGTGAAGGAGTTGGGTTTGATGTTATAAGGTGGTGGTGATAGTGATGCTCATGGTGACAGTAATGGAGTTCGGTGGCGGTGAAATAAGTGGTTCGAATGGTGATGCTGGTGAAGTTGATGAAGAGATGATATAGATAGATAGATAGATATGAATAATGCAACAATGTTGTTATTGTGAATGAAATCATCTTAATAAGAATGATGTGACAGTGTTAATAAGTATTTAGGAGTTGTTTGGGGTGTCCTAAATAAGTGCACTTTTTGACTTTTTGAACTAAAAAATTGAGAAAAAAAAGATGGTTGTTTGGGTTAACTTTTTGACTTTTTACGAAAAAATGTGTATTAAAAAATTGTATAAATTAGTGTGTAGGAGAAGATAAGGACAGTAGGCAGTACGACCGTACCCTTTGGACATAGTGAATTGATGATAAAAAATGATTGCCTACTTTTCGGGTATTATATTGGACGGTGCTGGTCGGCCCATGGGGGCCATCACGGGTCCCATTTTGATAATCTGAATCGTTCAATGTGTAGAAATCATCGAGTATTATATGTTTGCAAAAAATCACGTTGATCGGATATCGATAGCTATCTGATCGGATTAGTTTTTTTTTTCAACCGTTAACTATAACACTATCAATTTTTTTATACAAACTGATTTGATCATGTAGTTAACGATACCCGATCAACGTGATTTTTTATAAACATATAGTATTCGATGAGTTCTACACATTGAACGGTTCAGATTATCAAAACGGGACCAGTGATGGGCCCCCACTGGGCGAACAACACTGTGTTGTTTATACACCCCACCTATGCAATTTTTTCAAAAAACTTAGCAACAATCTGTGGGATGTTAGACTGAGTTGTAATAAATTGTGTGTAAAATTAAAATTTTTTTTTGTGAATAGTGATAGCTTTTAAATTTTTTTAGTAACTTTTTGACTTTTTGAATTTTTTTGGATGTCCCAAACCAGGCCTTAGTATAAAGAGTCCGGATCCTCAGCTGCTGCCATCCCTGCGGCACCCCCAAAACGACGTCGTTTTGGGGGAAATTTCAATTAAAAAAAAAAAAAAACGGAATAGAAACCAGAGCAAGGTGAATTCAAGTCAGGTTGTATGGAAGGTTTTGGAACCTTCATCGGATCTGATGGAGACACCAACAGGGGGTCTTGGTCCGCTGATTGGAAACATGGGTACGGCCAAAAACGCTACGCCAACAGGACTACCCATTACAGATTCTCAATGGGACTTTCTATCTTGGAAACAAAGATCAGAAGCAGAACTTGAGTTTCAGTCACAAGATTTCTGCGCCATTGATGGTGGATAAGAACTGTGGAATGGCGAAGAAGAGATCATCGGTGGATGGGTCGAGGGGGAGCTTGAATGAGGGCTTTTCCGAGGATTTGTATTTGGGAATCGGAAGGGGAAGCTGGGGATATTACTTGTGATATTATCGATAATGTGGAGGCTTCGTTGTTTTGTAGGGATGGTACTGGGTTTGATTGTCATGGGATTAGGAAGTTTCAGAGGAGTCCCTGTTGTTTGAATGGTGAGGTGAAGAAACCAGGGCAGACGATATCGAAAGGACATAAGAATTATGATTTGGTGTTGAATCTCCAACTGGGTATTAGGTAAATTATTGATTGGGTTTGTGGGTTTGTTGGGTTTTTTATTCAAAAAAAAAAAGTGTTTTTTTTAATTTATGTTATCATTGTGATTGATTAATTATTGGGTTTATTAAATCTGTGTTCAGGTGCTTATTAAGATGCTTCCAAGTTACTACCAACATGTTTGTCGGTATGAAAACTCACTAGGTGGCGTGAAGGTGAAATCAAACCCAGAAACAGAGGGAAAGAAGAGAGAGGACGGAGGGGGGCCAAAATCAAACCCACCCTCACGATCCAAGGCTTTCTTTGTTTCTGCAACATCAGGATCAATTACATCTTCAATGCATATACATCGATCGATCGATCAAACCCATCTTCCTTCCTTCTTCTCCTCTCTCTCTTTTCTTCGTTTCGTTTCTGTTCTGTTCTGTTCTGTTTTTTTTTTTAAATTGAAATTTCCCCCAAAATGAGTCGTTTTGGGGGTGCCGCATGGATGGCTGTAGGATTGTGCGGCCGAGGATCCGGACTCTAGTATAAACACATATAAAAAACTTAATTAGAATGATGTGACAATATTATTGTTGTGAATAAAATCATTTTTAATGATATTTTATTTTGAAGTAAAAAATTTGTAACAAACCAGAATTTTTTTTTTATATAGCGTTACTCAATTATTATTATGAGTAAGAATCCTCTAGAGTTTTTTTTTTTTCTTAAAGTTTTCTAGAGTTGTGTGGTTAAGATTTAATGACAAGTCACATCAATTTTTTAGCATTAAATCTCACCCACACAATACACTACTTTAAGAAACTTTAAGAAAAAAATACTCTAGAGGATCCTTGGTGTATTATTATTATTAATTTTTTATTTTTTATTTTTATTTTTTTCAAATCAGCCAATTCAAACGGGGAGGGAAAGGCTAACGACTCTTAGCAAAGAAGCAAAAATGTATGTATCAGAGCTGGGGTGAGAGCTGAGTGGGAGTTTGCATTGCAATTTGCCAGAATGGAGAATACTCACCAAGCTCTCTTCTTCGCTATGTATAATCCCTCCTTCTCCACTCTTCCTATTTCTTCTTCTTCCCCACCCCTAACCCTAACCCTACTCCTCTCCCTCTCCCTCGACTCAGCTCCCGATCGACCTCCTCCACCACCGCCTCCGCCGCCATGGCGTCCTCCTCCGTCCAACGTCGCCAACGCCGCCGTCTCTCTGTAAACACCACCGCCAACCTCACTCTCACCTCCGCCGAAAAAGTGATCGGAGACGACGATTTGCTCAGCCGGATCCTCATACGCCTACCGGCGAAACCTCTATTCCGATTCAAGACCGTATCCAAGAGATGGTGCTTTCTCATTTCGGATCCTTACGTTCTTCAACGCTGGATTCCTCCGAAATCTCCTTCCTCTTTCTTCTTACGAAGGTATTCTCGCTTTTCTCACAATATCAAATTCAACCATGTATCTCTCAATGGTCTTGTTAAACACAACCGTTCAATTGCTCCTCTATATCTCGATTTCTTCGATGACCGCGACCTTGTCATTATTTCCAAGTCCTGTAATGGCTTATTGCTCTGCACTTCCTCTTGGCCCGGTTTGGATTGTTGTAATCACAGCCGTTGCTATGTTCTCAACCCTACCACCCACCAATATTCCACCATTCCTAGGCCTGTTGACGGGGGTCTCTACGACCACATAGTTTCCATCAACTTAGCATTTGACCCCTCTCTTTCACTTCATTACAAAATAATTGCTCTCATTTCCAGAAGAGACCTCAGCCCTGAATACCGAATTGCTGTATATTCGTCCGAAACTCAAACTTGGGTGATTTCTGTACCCATTATTTACCCATCGGATATGATAATTGCAAATGGTGTATTCTCTGATGGTAAAATCCATTGGCTTCGTCGCCACTCAGATACATCAATAGCTTATGATATTAATCGAAATGAATCCTTCCCATTCCCGATGCCATATAGTCTCACAAATTCCCCAGCCTATTTTGGGGAGTCTGGAGGTTATCTACTGTTCATTGAATCTATTCAAAATTGGGGTAATCAGTTTGATGTGTGGGGGTTGGAGAGCGACTATTCTCACTGGTTTGTGAAATATCGTGTTGACCTTGAGATGGGTGCATTGACTTTTCCAGGGATAACGTATGAAGTCGAAGTGCTTTGCTTCCTTGGAGGAGAAGTTGAAGGAGATTTATGCTTGATCTTCTACCTATCTTGTCAAGTCATATCCTATAACTTCAAGGATAGAAGTTTTAGGAAGGTTTGCAATTTGAAGCTGCGTCCTCTTGATATTGAGAATATACAAGTGTGTCCATCAGCTTTCATCCATCCATGCATGGAAACCATATTTAATGTTTGATGGCATTTCTTTGGAAAATAATTGGTGTCGTCTCCATTTCAATGTTTCATTTGTTTCCTTTCTAGTTTTTTCTTCCTTCTAGTTAAGAATGTTTTTTCCCCTCTCTTGGTGTAATAATTTAACAGTTGTAAGCTTATTTATGCCTTTTGCAATGAAATGGTTTTTAATATCAAGGATGTGTCATTTATGATATGTTTAATTGATTTTATTTCCTGTTCGATTAAATTTATATATGGCTTTTGCAATGAAATAGTTTTGTAACATCAACGACGTGTAATTTCTAATATGATTGATTTTACTTCCTGTTTGAGCTTATTGAGTTTCTAAGTAAGAACGTAATTCAAAACTTTGGTGCGGTGATGAAATGATGATGCATTTGCAAAGGCTGTGACCAATCAAAAACCTACATTATCTTTACTATCGGTGGGTGCCAAAGTAATGATGAGTGAATGAAATATATTAAAAAACATGGTTGGATAATATTCAGAAAGAAGATTTAATGTATTAATGAAGTTAAACAAGTTGAACTTGAATAATAGGGTTTAGGATGCTTTGTGTTTCCTCTTAAAGGGTCTCAGGATAGAAATGTAGAAATGACGTCATGTCAACGTAAGATTTGTTAGTATATGTTCATCGTGAATATTGTTTGAATTTATAATTCTGTTCTTGTTTCTCAGAAATGAAGCTGTTTATTGCCAATAACCTGCATTTCTTTGGCAACAAATCATTGATGCACTTCCCTTTTCCTGTATTTTTTCCTTAGAATCTCAGTCATGTACTTGCTTTGTAGAAATGACAAAGCAATAGACCTCTTCTCTTCATTGCTTTTATTTATTCTTCTTCTTCTTCGGCTGGGAAGACAAAAGGAAACTTGAGCCCCTAACATCAAAGGTTGACAAAGCATCAGATTGCATTTGGCCTACAAGGCTGTTGATCTGCTGTAATAGATTTGAATTGTAATCTATGTACCTTCTCTCTCGTCCGCTATTTCTCTTTCGTTACTAGTGTGTTTCTTTTCTTTTCTTAATGCAGTTCTACTTTAATATTTCATTTTGTTTGTACCAAATTTAAAATCAATTCTGTTTTTACTTCCTTTCAATCTTTATTTTTTGTTACACGTCATGTTTCTAACCAACCAAGTATATATGTTTGTTTCTTTCTAGTAGTTGTCAATGATGACATTATTAAAAAAAGAGAAAAGAAAAAAATGTTTGGTTGACTCAGATTTAGTTAGATTCACTAGATGACACAGGTTGGTTCTACTCCTTTTCATCCCTATTATTTTCATACATAGGATTAAGATGGTATATTTTTTTTCCTTCTTATTTTCAAGTTTAGATCTTTTTGTTTTAGTAAATGAATGTGTTTGTACTTACAATACCCAGGTTGATTGTCAACTGTTTTCTAAGTCTTTTTTGCTCTGCTTACTTCAAAGTATTGTGTGATCTTTCATATAGTATTGGTATGGAAATTCATATAAAATCTAATTCCTCCTATGCATATTTAATAAGATTTGTTTGAATAGTTCATACCAATGACTAGTAAAACATAAAGTATGAATAGAATCGTAGTAATCATTGTACTACCATCGTAAACCTAAAATTCAATTTCAACGACATTTGGAGCCTATATTCTTTTGCTTCATTAAATTTGCAATTGAAGAATTTATTAGGGTCACTTTTGGTACCGTCCAAACCTAATAACTGTATTTTTGCAAGAAGTCAACATTTTTTTTTTTTTTTCTATCTTGAACTAATTTACGTAACCTAAAACACCTCCCTTGTGTTTGAGTCATGTATTATATCCCTATTGTCCCTAAATGCTTTTCCTTGCCAAAGAATATTAACTTGACCAAGACATTTATTAGGTGATCTTGTGTAATTAAATGAACTACTGCTAGGTTTCATCGACATATTGCTACATGGTCTTGGGGGCTTAGTCATTGGTCAGGGATGTTAAATAGCATGCTGGCATTCTATATAGGGTTCTCTTCTTTTACTTCTCATTTTTTCTTTCTTGTTTCTTTTTATCTCTTTCTTTCTTCACATGTATTTTTTATGCCTGTGTAGTTAATATCTTTGTTATGATTATAGCTTGAATTTCTTTCCTTGACAAGAACTTTATATTTCATTTTTAGTCATATGATTGTTCGAGTATACTATTGTAGACATGTAATTAACTATCTACTAGTTTAGGTATTGTTCGAACATTGGCACAATCTCTTAGCTTTAGTGTGGAATCTCCTATTGTTGCTAAAAGGTGTAAGGTTTAAGTCCTTATTCGGATATGGGGGTATGTTTCCCAAAGACAAAAAAATGTCTTTCTTTTGTTGGTTAGAGTGTTTCATTTCTCGATGCAATGATAATTTGTTTGCTAGGTTTTAAACACATCTGTGCTTCTAGACCTTGCAGCCAAGAACATAAAATCTGATAATGTCTGATTTTTCTTCTTTGTAATAATCTATTGCCATGTGTTCTTTCAAGTTTCAGACTTAAGATTTCAATTTTAAAGCTGGGGTGAGATCTTTAACCCAACGGATAGTGCAGTCATTTATGTTTTTTAGAGAGTGATCAAAGACATGTGAAGTCTTATTTAAAATTATTCGAATGCTGATCCAAGAATTTTTTTTTTAGAGAAGGCATGCGGAAGGACTACAAAGACACTTTGATGGTGGTAGTGCTGTCGGAAGGACTGCCAGCATTAGGTGGTTCAGGTGGCGTTGTTTTGTTAATGGTAGTGCTTGTGCTCATGTGATGAACGTAAACTTGAAGTTGGACTTTTTCACAATCCATTGGTTATAGTATATGGCTGTTTAGTGATTTTACTAGTTAGGGCTACGTTTTTGGTTGCGAAACTTCTATTTTATTATATATATGTATATATATTTTAAATCCTTGACTAGTACTAGGTATGCTGTTGTAGGAGTTTAGAAAGTCATGGTTATAGGAATTTTTTAGGAATCTGTGTACTGTAGTTTCTATGAAATGGGCCCCTTGTTACATGATTTAAGAGTTGTAATGAAAGTTTGTCCTGTTTAAAGCATTAGGTACTTTTCTTTTTTCTTTTTCCTATTTGTTGAATTCTTCTACTAACTCGAGTGTGGAACTCAAGCGGCCTGTACGGAGTAAGGTACTTTTCTCTTTTATTTTTCCTATTTGCTGAATTTCTGTTCATTCAAATCGGTCAAATTGGCCTTAATCATCATAATCTGAACGCATCTCTTGTAATCCATTATTTTACAAAGCCTATTCCTATTTTCCTTGTTTTAATCTATACTAAGTTGTCCTTCATCACTAGTAGAGAGTGTATCACTCTTTAAAGGTAGAGAAGGCATGCAACTTTGATGGTGGTAGTGCTGTTGGAAGGACTGCCAGCATTAGGTGGTTCAGGTGGCGTTGTTTTGTTAATGGTAGTGCTTGTGCTCATGTGATGAACGTAAACTTGAAGTTGAGTAGAAGTGGAGGCAGAGCAAGTGCAGCTTAACATGAGTGTGGTGGCGGTGGCATCAGTTGCCTTGGTGGCAGTGGTGGTGGTCATTCAAGTGGCCACGGTAGATTTGTACTTTACCCTTCTAAAGGTTGTATACCTTTTCTGTTTCCTTTTTGTCTTTTAATTTATGCCATGTGAAAATCATTTTATGCATTTGATGGCAATCCTTTTTTCATTAAATCGCTTTATTCTTGGAATGTGCTATGTTAATGAGGGAGATTAAACTCATGCTATTAGCGTAGCTTTGTTAAAGATGTTTGCTTCATTAATATATTTCATGCGTGTAAATCTTAAACTTGCGTAAGGCATTTGTCATAGATAGAATTAAGCATTTGACAAGAAAACAAATGTACGTACATGTATATTTATATATATGAGAGAGAGGTAGGAAGTCAAGATGGCAGGAAAGCAATTGAATTGTTTTCATTAGCTATTCTTTCAGTTAATGCTATGCTTTCTTCTTAGTTTTATGAACCTTAGTGGCGGTATTGTGTTCTCAATTGATATGCTCAGAATCTTGAAAGAAGGATTTATTTCTTCTAAATTGCGCAAGATGTTTAATTTCTTCTTCAAATCTAAAAATTAAATTTTTTTTGCTTATGTTACAGGATTATTGCATTACTGCTTATGACCCAAAGATATAGGCTCATTTATTGCATAACAAGTAACTACCATTACTTCACTGGTTCAAGTCCTAGAGCTGCTACTCGTGCAAATGAGCCTATATTTCTTTGTTTAGATATGTGGTTGGCAGAGAAAGTTATGAATTCCATACCAGTTTCTTTTTTTCTTTTTTTGATAACAAGAACCCTTGACTCCACCTTCAGTGAGACCCAGTAAAACCCCGGATATGTGTAGCCTCACATATCGGGCAAAGTTGAGACTTACCAATTGAGCTAAACCCTTACGGGTATGAATTCCATACCAGTTAGTGTATTGATTTGTCAGTGGAATTGATTTTTTAAATTTTTTTAATGGTATATATTCATAAAAATCAAGGCACTTGAGTAAATTTTTACAAAAACAACTACTATTATAACTGGGCTATTCTTAGAACACGCATATATCAAGGTAAAATAGATTTGTAAGGCTTTCAATTCTAGGTGTGTGGATCAGCAGGCAACAGCGAAAGGTGCACCCTTCTGAGCCAAAAGGAACCTCTATCAAATGGGAATGTATTTAATATTTTCATTAAGGGAAACTGAATAAAGGTGTGATTAATCAACTTTCATAGCATTTTCTAGTTGCGTTTTGCATAAAATTTGAAATGGAGTTCACTTAGTAGCTAGTTGTTCCTCAATTTATTTCAATAGCATTGCACTTTTCATGCAAACTGGAGTCACTTCACCAGTAACATGAAGATTCTTTATGTTCTGTTAGCTATTGGTGGGGAATATGAATGAGGTAATGATGTAAAACTACGTTGTTTTTGTTGTATTTCTAATTTATTTTTCCCAATTTGTTTCTTTTCTTAATATATATATATATATAAATTTGTTCCCCCAATCTATTCAATTGCTCCAGCTCTCTCTCTCTCTCACATGCCCTACCTCTCTCTCACGCTCGCCATCGTGGTTCACAATTATGGATCTCTCTCTGTAGATTTCTCATTCTCTCTCTGTCTCTCAATCTCTCTCTTGATCTCTCAATCTTGAAGACCTAAGATTTATATGTGTTTTTTTTTTCTCTTCAGAGAATTGGCATTGAAGCTCAGAGCAATTGCAGAGGTCATCTACTCACCTCAATTCTTTCGCTAATTCCTGTATGTGTTCAAATTCATACCACTACCACCTCCACTTCACCTACACCACTACCACCTCCACTTCACCTACTACACCTATATCTCCTATATAAGGAGCCTCTCACATTTGTACTAATTAATCAAACTTGTAACAATCAATCAATCAATAATACTTGAATTGTAACACACTCCAACTAGCCCTATCTTAACCGGAGGAAAAAAGACCTTAGTTGTTGAGCATGAGTTAGTCAAGTCTGTTTTTAGTATGTATGATTTCAAAATGCATTCAAATCCGTGAATGTTATGTTTGAATATGGTTTGAAAAGGGAAATGATTTGAGGCCTAATTGGTTGTATTTTTATTTTTTTATTTGGTTTAGGAGATAAAAGTGAAACTAACCCAATAAGAAAAGATAAATGTAAGGTTGTGGTATTATATATAATATTAGTGAGGGGGTGAAATTTGGAAGAAAATTTTGGACAAGGAAGTTGTAAAATTTGAGAGAAGACAAAATTGAGATGGAATTGTAAAATCTGGGGGTTCCTTTTTCTATTTTTTGGTTTCCTGTAAAACTGGTATTGATAAAAGACAAAATTGAGATGGAATAGGCTGGTCACAGAGCTTAAAATATTTAAGAGATGTGTTAATATTTTATCCTTGCGAACAGTTAATTGGGCATAATCTTACCTATTTGCTTCATTACAGACTTTAATTTGTTTGGATTACCAGCTTCGGATCATTATAAAACCAAAGCCATGCATTGGAGTTGGGCCTTTATGTACTGCACAGCAGGTAGATTTTGCATGGTGAAATAATTGCCCAGTTTTCTGCTAAAGAGACTCGTAATATTTGTTGGCATATTATAATCACCGAAAGTCTTAGTTTTTTTATTAGCCGAAAGGCACTTGGGTCTGTAATCATTGTGATGCCCGAAAGGCACTTGGGTCTGTAATCATTGTGATGCCCTCAGGGATCATCTTGTAATTGTCTTGTTTGTAAACCCTAATCTTCATGTATAAATAAGGGGTGATATCTCATCATACCCTAAGCTGATTATTCAAAGCTTCAATATTATGGTATACAATAGCTTCTCATAAATGTGCCTTTTGGCAGATGCGTTACCATGTTCTTCGGCTATTACATGGAATTTGGACTCCTATTCCTCGATCTGTATGTGTCTTGCTTTTTCTATTTTCAGATTTCTTGGCTAGTGCTGCTTTTATTAATAATTGATTTATCGAGACATATTGGTTTGTTTTCTGTAACAGATGAAAGATTATATTACATATTTTAAAGCCCAATGGTTATCAGAGTCTTCATACTCCATTTCATTATGAGAGCATGTTTCGGCTGGAAGTTCAGGTCACCTTCTGAATCTTTATTCTTTCCCAATTATGCAATTATTCTCCGTTGACTGTCTTGGGATTTACCGTCGCTAATACTTCCGCATTTCCGACCCCTCCGCTTGGTTTCATTACCGACGGGTCAGTACCGTCGCTAAAGGGTATTATTTGCGACAGGTGCAGTTACCGTCGCAAAAAACCTTTTTTTTGCGACGGGAGGCGCGGCGTCGCTAAAAATCCGTGGTTTTTGCTATATTTTCTTGTAGTGATTGCCCTCAGGGTAATTTACCTTTATCCTTGCTAAATTTTGATAGTTTAACACTCTTCCTCGAATACTCTTTCAAATAACCTGACTTTTGGTAGAAGTCCTTTCTTCCCTCCAGATTGGCTGGCTCAATGCAATGTAGAGAATGGCAAGAGGAAGTTGTTGGAAATATGGGCTCCAGAGAGTTAGTAGAAAGAACCCATCACCAGAGATCTTTTAGGTAGCCGTATCTTCGTGTTTACACCAAGAGGTAAGAGAATGGATTGCTACACAATACAAAAATTGTGCTGCCTGATGTCGCAATGGTCTCTTTCACATTGCATATAGATTAAAAATCTGCCTAAGGGGGCAACTGTCATTTACTATGCTTATATGATACACACTAAAATTGGCAACAAAAAGGTCGCTGCAAAGGTATTCTTTTTTTACTTTTTTGACTATGGACTTGTTGTTCTTAGACATGTACGTGCAAGTGCAAATGCAAATGCTGAAGTTGTGGAGATAATAATCTACAATGTGAGCTTAGACAGTTCCTTTTTTTTGTCCCTTTCTTTTGAATTGAGATATTGGTTCCTCTCTTCTGATTGAAACAAACTCACTTGGTTGGAAACTCAGATATATTATTTTATTTATTATATATGTTGTATTTCAATAGCATTGGTTCCTCTCTTCTGATTGAAAAAAATCGTTCAATAATTTAACTGATCATAAAATCAGAAATGTACAGAGAATTGATCCCAAAACAAAAAAAAAAAAAAAAAAAAAAAGAGGAAAGAAGAACACAATGGTCGAAACTCTAATCTCACAAAATTGGCCACAACCTTAGTAATATTCTCAAAAACTAAAGATTACAATGTAAAAACCTAATATTTATACAAGTTACCAAAAATAGAAGACTACAATAGGTAATGACTTCCCTCCATATTACTATTCTCTGTATCTTATTTTGTGGGCTTCTGACTCTAGACTCACAATGATGATTCGAACAATTCATTTCATAGGTCCATTAGTAAAGATAAGTTGTACAAAAAATTAATTTCATTGGACATTATTAGACACAAGTAAAAATTACATAAATCGTCAGTTGTTATGAGTTTAAATTTAAATCATCTATTTTATAAAATAAAATGCAATTTGTTTATTTATTTATTGATATTTGATAAAATTAATTTTTTGCATTCACTATGACGTTGACCAGATGAAATTACTATTATGAACCTACAGTGGGGCTCATAAAATGAAATTTGGATTATAGAAGATAGTAATATGGAGATAAGCTATTCCCTCTCTAATAAGACTCTAAATTAGATTAAAACTTATAAATAACCATAAAAAAAGTACGAAATCTTTAATTTTTCTTTTAGCCAATGCCTTTTACTCCCTATCAGGTAATGGTAAAGGATGGTGAAAGAGACGTTGAAGAGAGGGGGTGGAAGAAGAGGTTCGACAATTAGACACAAGTAAAAATTACATAAATCGTCAGTTGTTATGAGTTTAAATTTAAATCATCTATTTTATAAAATAAAATGCAATTTGTTTATTTATTTATTGATATTTGATAAAATTAATTTTTTGCATTCACTATGACGTTGACCAGATGAAATTACTATTATGAACCTACAGTGGGGCTCATAAAATGAAATTTGGATTATAGAAGATAGTAATATGGAGATGAGCTATTCCCTCTCTAATAAGACTCTAAATTAGATTAAAACTTATAAATAACCATAAAAAAGTACGAAATCTTTAATTTTTCTTTTAGCCAATGCCTTTTACTCCCTATCAGGTAAAGGATGGTGAAAGAGACGTTGAAGAGAGGGGGTGGAAGAAGAGGTTCGACAATGGATGACGTTCTGCAAATCTGTTGACAAAGAAAATGGAGATGTCGCTTATGATAAAATAGTCAAAACAAAGTGTAGTCAAGAGAAAAAGAGAATATTTTCTCCCAAAATTTAAAATTTAATGGACCTCTTATTCTCCTAACTAATACTATGTACTTATTGTAAGAGAATTAGCACAAATTTTCCTATATTTTTTTAGAAGAGATTGACTTAAAAAAAAAGAAAAAAAGAAAAACTGAGCAGTAAACAAAAAGCAATGTGATGTGGGAGTAGAGGTGTAAAAATGGCCCACAGCTTGAAGATCGCCTGCTGTCTGGGATGGACCCGACCCGATTAGGTCTGAGTCCGAACCTAGTCCGAGACCTTGAGCTTGGGCCTGGCCAGTCATTTTGAAGTCCGGCCCGGCCCATCGCTCACTCAAGGCCCACTCAAAACCCGCCCCGCCCAAGGTCTAGTGTTGTTTTTAGTAGAAAAGAATAAAATTTTGGTAGAAAAAATAGAAAAAAAAAAATGCCCAAGTCCGGCCCAAGCCCGAGCCCAAGCACAGGCCCGGCCTGCCCAAGGCCAGAATACCCCTGGGCCTAGGATTGGGCCTAATTTATTGGTCCGTGGTCCGGTCTAGCCCAGCTTGAATTTTGGCAAGAGCCTAGATGGCCTGAGCTGGGCCCAATTTACACCCCTATATTGGAGGAGTTTAAGGATGGAAAGAAAGGTGAGCGTCAACGTCTTAGCTGTTAAGTACATGTAGCAGAACCAAGCAATGTCAAGAAGAAAGTATTTATGGTAAGAGAATTATCACAAATTTTCCCATATTTTTCGGAAGAGATTGATTTTTTATTTTTTATTTTTTTAAAGAAAAAAATTGAGCAATAAACAAACAATATGATATGGGAGGAGTTTGAGTAGAGGTGATCACCGATCAGGTTGGGTTGGGTGGCATTCCATCCGTCATCAGTTCAAAATTAGGCGGATTGAAAAAAATCAAGATGCATCTGTCCACTATTTTGGCAGATGCAGATTGAACGGGTTAGCGGATGGATGCGATTGGTTTGACAGTTTGGACTTTACAAATTTTGGGTATTTTTTAAAATTATAATTCATAACTTTTATAATCTACAGTAACTAATAATTTAAAAAATATGTATTATTTGTTTATAATAGATCACGACACCATACATGTATATTTTTAATGTATTATTTTCTATTTTTACAAAAATATATATTTTATTATTTCCACTCTATGTTGTTACTTGTTAGCAGTTTCTTTTTTCTTTTTCTTTTTTAACTTCATTTATAGGCGGATCGGGTTCATGCAGATACGAGATGGTTGATCCGCCATCCAAACCGTATCCGCAAATTTTGAAATATTTTATCTGCATCCATTCACTGAAAAACTTGCATCTACGTAAAATCAATCAGATTGGGTCGATTTAATTGGTTTGGACAGGAAATCAATTGGGATGGATCGATTTGATTAAGTTGGACGGGTTGGACAGATTCATAATCACCCTTAAATTTGAGGATAGAAAAAAGGTTGAGCCGCAATGTCTTAGCTATTAAGCACATGTAGCAAAGCTAAGCAATGTCATTTGCCAAAAAGGAGAATCGTAATGAAAGTGGTGGTCATCTACCACGTGTGTGTACCTGTCCGTATTCTCATCTATATACATACAACATCGAGATGGAACCCTCCAAGCCTATACTATTAGCCCTTGCCCTTAACTCATCATCACGGCCACAACCACCACCACAACCTATCACCATTGTCACCATCACTACCACTATTATCACCGACACTGCAAATTAAAAAATAGTGTTAGATATACTTTTTTTGTGCACTTTTCAATGAAAAAATGGGACATATAGATACTTTTATCCACTTACAAATAAAAAATAGAAACATATATGCGTATTTGTACACTTTTAAGTTACCCAAATAAAATACATAAAAAAACATGAGACAAATGAGAAGCAATTTTAAATTAGAAATGAGGATAAATAGAAATATTTGTTGGTAAATTTTAATAATAATACTAGAAAAATATATATAATAAAATTAAATATAAATGACAAAACAATCTTGTTTTTTTTTATTTTTTATATTAAAGAATGAAATACAGAATAAATTACAAAACTAAAAATACATGAAGGAATTAGATTATCATGAAACTCACATAAACAAAATCACTAATAGAACAAATTATTAACATGGATAATTACATATTAGAATTCGTCAAGGTAAAATTAATTTTGAAAATTAAAGAACAAATGACAAGAAATGAAGCAAATCAAAACCTGTGGTGTACACAGTTTTCTTAAAACAGATTCGTCGCCCCGAATAGCTTCAACAAACAGACTAAGGGCAATACTCTCTCTTTAATAAGAACTAGGGCTGTGAATGAACAGAGGTGTTTGTGAATAAGCTTAAGCTTGGCTCGATAAGAACTCGTTCGTACTTGGTTCATTATTTTTTTTAATTTTTTGCATGCGAGCTCATTAAATTTTTAATAAATAACCCCAAATATACTAAGACTCGGCTCGTAAGCTTGGCTCGTTAGCTGGCTTATTTAACATTTATTATTTATATATTAAATAATGTAAAAATATGTATAAAAAATAAGATAAATATGTTATTTATATATTTAAAAAATATAAATGTAAATAGTAGTCAACTATAGATAATACATTTATATAATAGTGCTGGTAGATGTTATTATTTTGGTAAAATATTGACTTTTTTTTTGGGTATGTTTATATATTGTGTATATATAATTGTATAATCAAAATTTTAATTGTAACTTTGATCTCATACGCAAGTATGAATTTATAAATTTTTTGGCTCGTTAAGGTTCGTGCACAAACTCGAGCTTGAGTCAAGCCTAAGCTAACTCGGCTCGAGTTTGGTTCATTAAATTTTTATTGAGCTCGAGCTCGAGTTTGAACTCGTTAAAATATTAATAAACAAGTCTAAACATACTAAAGCTCGGGTTGGCTGGTTTGTAACTCTAATAAGAACCAAAGAAGAGACTAGCAGAAAGAAGATAGGAAAAAAAAACCTTTGAATTTTTCCTTTGGTGTAAACACATCTCCAACTTTATCTAAAGAAAATCACAAATTTTTCATCTAAAAAACATTTCTATATCATACATCTAAGCTGGAGGGGAAATGCCCTTTTTATACTTGTAGGGAAGGGGTCTTAGCCATGAAAGCTACCATAAAACCTAGCATCAATGGCCATCAACTATAGCTATTAAGGCTAGAGTTACAAAGGTACGAAACTCTCATGCGCGTAGTATATATAATCAAATATCTATATAATGCTATTCAAACTCGATGGGTCATAAAACAGATATGGGTGTTGGGTCACAACCTGATCCAGACCCAATGTCAAATACCTGCACAAATTAAGCTCAACACAACACAGCTCAGTTCATGCTCAAGACTAGGTCTAAATCCAAGTCCAAGACTAAACCCAGCACATGTACAAGCATAAACCTAGGCCTAGTCCAAACCAATAGTAAGTCCAAATCTAAACCCAACTTTTATTGATACTTACTTTATGGTCATTCACAACTTAATGGTTTTGGCTCATTATTTTTTGTGTTGTAGCCTTCTTACTTACGAGAATACAAAGCCATTTAGACCTATCTCAACCGACAGTTGGGTCCTCCTTCAATTTTGCAATAAAGTTGTCGAAAAACCATTATTTTTCAACAATATTGCCCAATATTAAATTAAAAAAATAAGGATATATATGTGTGTGCACACGCACTATCTATATTATCTGTGTAATCTCTTTTTAAATTAAAAATGGGACACACAGAAATATCTATTTATTTTAAAAATTAAAAAGGGTAAATTAGGACAAATTACACGAATAGTCCATGTAGTTTGCCTCGTGTGTCATTTTGGTCCTTGTCATTTTAATCTGCTTGATTTTGCCCCTTAATTTAACGAGGTGTGTCAAATTCGTCCAATTATTGATGTCCTTTTGCAAAGATGGACGGAAAGCCATCACATGTCCGTCAAATGATCCCTCTAGCAATTATTGAGGGGCACTGTGACGACCCAGACTTGTTAATCGTGACTTTAATTAATTAATTATGTGTTAATGCTAATTGAACTAAAAATTTAATTTGTGCATATCTATCCAAATTGGAAAATTACCTATTAAGGTTACAACTTTGAAACTAAAATCGACAATCTTATTGGGTGCACAAATTGAAATTGAGTACATGGATGGGCTTATGGGAATTTTTAGAGCCATATGGGAAATTTAATTGAAAATTGATTCAGTTTACTGAAATTGTCTGTGATTGAATTGAACCTTAATTGGAACTATTAATTATGTTCCTACATGTTAATTATGTAATTAAGTGTTATTGATTGTTATAAGTTTTATTGAATTGTATCGTTTGAACAGATAGGTTAGAATGGAAATTAAACCTGTCTGATTCGCTAATTTTAACAAGTTCAAATTAAATAATTGGATAGGAATTAGCGCCTAATTTACATTAGTATAATTTAATATAGTGTAATTGAGATTATAAGATGATGAGAAGTAATTTAATTTGAGTGAATTTGATTTAGATTAATTTATTAGCCTATTAAATTTAAGCCTAATATATGTGTAAGGCTATGAACTAGAGCCTAAATCAACAATAGAAAGAGAGAGTGGGTGGCCTTGGTGAGCTATACACGTAGAAAGAGAATGTGAGAGATTCTGAGAACTCAACAAAACAAGGAAAAGAAGAAAAGAATAGAGAGAGGAAGAACATTGAAGAAAACTAATTAACTCTTCACAATTCATCAAGTTAAGGTAAGATTTTCATTTAATTTCTTGAAATTTAACTTCCCACACTCATCATCTTCTAAGACAAAGGGTCAATTAGGATGAATTCTTGATTAATTGGGAGCTTTAATGTTGGAATTGACAAAGTAGAACATGCAAAGCTAAGTTAGGAAAGAATTGAAGGAAATTGGACTTAAACTCAACATGCATGCATGAATTCATGATATCTTTGTTTACATATACATTTTCTTGAATTCGGGGGTACTGCTGAAACGGCGTCATTTCGACATTAAATAATAAAAAAAAAAGAGAAAATTTTGTTTGGCTGTTTGGAGGGTTTGAACCCAAGCCAGTTGGGAAGCAAAACCTCCCTTGACCACTGTGCTACTTAGACAATCCATGGGTATATTGGACATAGATTATATTTATTACATATATTAAATTGAAATAGATTCAAGGTTTATTTAAGGAGAAGCCACCACTGTTATTCTGTTTTATTTTATTTGTGTTTTATACATAATAGAACATCAAATTGTGCATATTGGATATGGATTCAAGGTTTATTTAAGGAGAAACCATTGTTATTGTGTTTTATTAGGTATTGTTTTTTAGACTTTCACAGGCTGAATTTTTTATTTTTTACTTTATTGTGTTTTCAGTTTAAAATTTTTTTTTCTTTTTTTTTTTTTTTTTTTTTTTTGAAGATGGAAAGGATTTTTTATTTTATTTTATAAGCTTTATGGTGGCTGTAGCTAATTGTAATTTTTTTTATTTTATTTTAATTTTATTTTTATTTTTTTGTGCTGGAATACAGATTGTAATAATAGTAGATTGTAAATTTCTTTTTATGGTGGAATACAGATTGTAATACTAGTAGATTGTAAAAAAAAAATTTATGCTGGAATACAGATGGTAATAACAGCAGGTTGTAAATTTGTTTTTATGTTGGAATAAAAATTGTAATAAATATAATATATAGCTAACATACTTATAGGATGTCTGAGTTGCACAGTGGTTAAAGCTTGTTTTGCTCCCTCACTCGCCTGGGTTCAAACCCTCTGAACTGCCAAGCAAATTTTTTATTTATTTTATTTAATGCTGACGCCGTTTCAACTCACAGCAGTAACTGCTGTGAGATGGGCGCAGCAGTACCCCCAGATCCTTGCATAAACTTCATGAATTCTCTAAGTTTTAAAGAGCTTTCATCATAAAGTTTGGACCACATGGTTCATAGTTTATGATAGTTTTGGAGTCTTTGATTAACCAATTGGAAGAATTAATTCTAGTTTTGAGCATGCATGATTTTATTGTGTTCATACTCATTTCTTCTTGCATGGGTTTTCAATTTGCAAGGAAATTCCATGGGATGTAAAGTTTTAAAGTTCAAATATGTATATCTATGTCTATATATTTTATTTCAAAAGTTTATTTGATTTTTATTAGAAAACTTGAGTTGAATTTATAATTAATTAGTAGATTTACTCATGTACTTGCATGGCATATTCTTAAAAGAACTTGGGTTCTAAACTTGTTTTTAACCATGATTCATAGAGTTTAAGGAGATATTAAGCATAAATTAGAGCTTGGGTTCAAGAAAATGGATGTTTCATGAAATTGAGTTTCAAAAATGGAGGAATGAGTTTAATTTGATATCTAGAGCCTCATAAGAATTCAATTAAAAATGTGATTTAGGTTTGTAAAATTAGATGTAGTCAAATTAAGCCTCAATTGATAATTAATTAAATTCAATCGAAATTGAGTTAGGCTTAAGATTATGAAAATAAATGTGAAGATTAATTATTTGGGCTTGATTTGCTTGAAAATGGAGTTAAAATTACAAAATGTACATATTTATGAGTTTCTGATTCAGTAATTTAAACATAATTGAATAATTGTAATTTAATGTGTATGAGCCTAATTTAAGTTTGATTGCGCAATTAGCGAACTTAATAAGGGTTGGTATATGATTACATTATTTATATTTAATTAGTTGGTTAATACATAGCTAAACATATTTTAATTGGAAGTTAATAATCTAATTTATTCCTAATACTAGTCATCCATATTTTTAAAAGGAATGGAAAAAAAATAAATAAGAATAACAGAATGAAAAATTAGAATCAAATGAGAGAAAACGAATAAAGATCGAACGATCGAATTGAATAGAATTGTAAGAGTGTGATTGTAACCGTGTTATGCTTAACTTTATTTGTTTAGGTCGGATGCCGAACCATTAGTACGTGTACTGAGGAGCCCACTGTGAGTAACACTGTTGTAAAGATATGTTCAATTGTATTTATTTTCAAATTGATGAATTATATTATTTTCTAAAATGATACTTTTTATCGATTAAATGATGATCCTATTTTCTGAACTGTATTCGTGGCATCCATAGCATATTGTTATTGTTATTGATATTGTTATCGCTATTGTTACACAGATCGCTGTTAGTTCCAAATCTTGGAACTATTGTTATTGTATGATGGCCATCAATTGAGTGTTTGGTCTTTAAGACCTATTGTATTGTATTGTTGCTATTGGATGTACCACGTATGACCTATATGAATATGATTGATTGAATTGAACGATTAAACGATTGATTGACAAATGATATTGATTGAAATGTTCTAATGATAATTGATTGTTTCAAAGACTGTAAGGACATCATTCTTAACTTCTTTACACATTTGTTATTCACTGGGCTTTAGCTCACTGTTTATTATATATATAGGTGATTGAGTATCGGATCAAAGCTAGTGGCGTTGACCCGAGCCCTTGTTTTGTCAAACCAGCTATTGTGTCTCACCGCGAGGTTCCGAACCAACATGGGTCAAGGCTTTTGGGTGGTTCAAATTCACTCCTTTGATATTGGTCAAGTGAAATGAATGTTTTATGAATTTTGTTAATATTGTTTTCGATAATGAGATTTAATTTCCTATATTGTGTTTTGTCTTGTATATATGTGTTTTATGTAGATAAGTGTTTGTGTATATTACTATGTATATGAAAATTTATTTCCATTTAGGTCCTCACAGCTCATTGGACGATGTATGTTATTATTGATTGCCTTCCGCCAGCCCCTTTATATTGTATTATTGTCATCATTGTAAAATAGGCCGTCAGTAATCACGGATTACTGGCCGATTACGATGCTAAACCTATAGGGGCAGGTTTGGGTCGTAACAGGCGCGTTCATCTTTTCACCACAAACCCTAGGTGACTCCCACCAAAACCATACATGTTGTCTCTATCTCCATTATATACATACAGACACCAACATTCATGGAAGATGAAGGAAGATAATGGATCGTATACTATGCCGATGTAGAATGGAAGCTTAGTTGAAGACTTCTTGGATGGAGAACAACCCTGGATGAAGGTTTTGGGGATGTCCTCAATATGGTGTAAGTGTATATGAAAAAAGATTGGTATGTCCTTTTGTTATACTGTTTATAAATCCAACTAAGGTGTTTATGAAAAAAAATTGCAAAGCAGATATGCATGTGGATTCTTTCTCTCGGTTGACCCTCCATTTTGTCCTCGTGCTCGAGAGATCATACCTTGGTTGCTCCGAAGAACCACCATGCTTAAAGAGAAATTGGAGATGCACAGAGTAAGACAGAGGAAACTAATTACTTTTATGGCATTGTCATGGCTCATTTTTTTGTGTTGGAACATGATTGGAGATGGTTCTGCAGCTACTTCTCTTTCACGCACTGACAATGATGGAAATTGAAGCTTGTGGACTAGGAATGGAGTAGGATTATTTTTTTAAAATTATTATTATTATTATTATTTTGGTTTTTATTTTTTATTTTTTTGTTATTGAAGCTTTTGGATGGGGAATGGAGTTTAGTATTTTATTTTGTTAAGTCCAGTGCTATGTATTTGGGGTTAATTATGTGTGAATGTTAGGATTGCATGGAAATACAATCTGGGAATGTTGGGATTTTTGTTATTGAAGTTGTATCAATGCTAGGATTTTTGTTATTGAAGTTGTATCAATGTTGATTTTTGTTATTGAAGTTGTATCAATGTTTTGTTGAATCACACTAGTGATATATATTATGGGTTTATTTTATAATGGTTAATTTGTAGTTGATTTAAGTGATTGTTTTGTTTTATAATGTTTTATTGGCATTATTTTGTTTCACTTTTGACAAGCATTGTTGCAAACATGGTGCATAAAGTTTTGTTTCACTTTTGGCACACATTTTGGCAAACATGGTGCAACCTATAACAAGACATTGGCAAACATGGGCAGACATAGTTGCTACCAAAAAAAAAAAATGGTCCAAACATGTTTCAATACAAAAACTTGAAATAACACAAAGGCCAAATAGTTTATCATGTCCGAACAAAATACAAAGGCCAAATCCAACAAAACATTGAAATGTCCTGACCAAATCCTAACACCATATCCCAACAAAACATAAAGGTCAAATCCACCAGAACACTAATGTTCAAAATTAAACAAAATACATAACAATCCACAAAAGTACTGTTGTTAACTATTAAAGTGTTAGCTAACTATTGCTTCCCTTTTGAATTTGTTCCATGTTTTGGTAGTGAAGACAAGGCCACAAACTTCTGTCCCTTTGACACATATGTTGCTAAACCATAATATGCACCTTTATATGGGTTTGGCTCAACATTTGTTCTTGTTCTAATGAACCCTGGTGGAGGTCCCATGATGTTCACCCCTTACAATGCTGCTTTGAAGTTGAAGCTTGGTTGACTACCAATTGCAAAACTTGAGACTGGTTTGTTGCTCTTGGGTGGTGGTTGACTGCTTGCCTTAGGCCTTGCTGAACTGGTTGCTCCATGTTCAGGCCTTGCCTTAAGCCTTCCTAAACTGCTTGGTTGAGTGCCTTGTTGACTGGTGCATTCAGTGGTTGCTTGGTTTCTTGGTTGACTACTGGGTTGAGTAGGTGGCTAACTGTTTCTCTAGGTGCTTAATTGATTCTTTCTCACCTGCAAATGGTTAGTAATTAATTGCATGAAGGACCTTTAATAAAATGAATTAAACTTATGAAGATTTAACAAATTATGTCTAGGCTAACCTTTGTTGCAATTGGCTGCCTTTTGCAACCTCTTTTGTTGTGCCCAAGCTTACCACATAAGCTGCATATAGTTGTTGCGTTTTGTCTAACTTATGAGGATTGTTGGGCTCATCAACTTGCGTTGTTTTCAACGTTCTTAGCCTACCAAGTTGTTCTTCACTTTTGAAGGCAATAATCCAGGCAACACTGACTTTGGTCACATTTCAGAACCATTTATTGGGTATATCATTGGCTTATAGTTGGCCAAGTATGTCTCCTTGTTCTACCAATGAGCCACATAATCTTCAGGTCACTCATGTTTTTCATATAGGGCTGATATGGCATGACCACATGATATGCCAGCTAGATCCCACTTTTACATAAACAAGTTGAATCACCTAAATTAACTACAAATTGTTGTCCATTGAAGCAATTTATTTGGTACCTCAAACCACCTGCCCATATAGCAATACAATTGCTTGCATTTTCTTTCCTTTTCTCCAATACTTATTGTATATTAGGACAAATAAGTCCTGGGTAAGCCCTCATTACTTCCCTTCTCACCTGTAGCCTCTTCATCAAGATACACCTAATGTCCTCTAACAAAGAGAGTGTGGTTTTTCCCTCTAGCTTCTAGGATCAAGCTATTAAAGCTCTCACATATGTTGTTGTCTACGATATCAGGTGCTTGGAGTTTTTTCAGCTAACCAATTGAATGCATCTTCATCAACTTCCATCAACTTTTCCATATGAGCCTCAAATGTTTGTACATAAGAAGCCTTCGCAGCTTTGAACACAGTGTCCTTTAGGTACACCCCCTGAAACTATCCCTGAAATTGGCATAAAGATACTTGATGCAAAACCTATGCTTTGCCATAGGTGCAACCTCTACAAGTGTTGGACACAATCCTTACATTTGAAGTGGAACAAAAAAAAGTTATAGAGTTTAAATGAACTAAAAAGTTTTAATAAATACATAAAGCTTGAAATAAACATTTACCTTTTACTTGTCTAACATGAAGGTCACTCCTTACTTGTTGAACCACCCAAGAGTGTCACACGATATTTCAAAGAACCATTTCCATGAACTCTTTGTTTCTCTTTCAACAACTGCAAAGGCCAATAGGTAGCTGTTGTTATTCCCATCCAAACCAACAGCTTGCAACAGTTGTCCCTTGTATGGCCCTTTCAAATGATAGGCATCAATCCCAATGAATGGCCTACATCTTGCTAGAAAACCTTGCTTGCAAGCTCCAAAGCATACAAAAATCCTTTGAAACCTAGGCTTGTCTTACTCTATTTCATGTTCTTCATTTTCTGAGTCCTCGTCATCTTCCTTCACTATGATTGTTATCCTTTGATTAGTTCTTTTTATCTGCTCACAATAGTCACATAACTTGGCATATTGTTCCATCAGGCTTCCTTCTATCAATTCTTGTGCTTTTCTCTTTGTCCTATACACTTGGCTCCTTGATATCCCAATCTTGTGATCCTTTTGCACAACTTGCTTGAATGACTGCACTGGAATGGATAGATTTGACTTTAATGTCTCCAAGTACTTCTTAGATAGCTAGGTAGAACTCACTTGTCTATTATAAAAAAATTTGCCACAATTATGAGTGGGGACATATGTCTTTATTTGGAATGGTGGTTGTTGTTGCATCTTGGATGCATAAAGTATCCACTGACACGGTGGCTTACAAGTGGCCCTAACCCTCATGCTATCAATTTTTACTAACTCAATAGCCTTCTCAATCTTCATACCATGCTCCTTAATAGCAACTATGAATATTTTTGAAGTGCCAAAAACCATGCCAACCTTGAATTGTGGGTCTGCCATGTCTATATTTGGATTAAACTCTAGGTATCTAACCCTATTGCTTACATCCTCTTCATCAGAAGATCCATCAATGCTTTTGAGTTCATCAGATGTAGCATTAGGCTCTAGGCAGTCAATATGAGGTACCTCAATTTTTTGATTATTAG
The DNA here is from genome assembly GCF_004153795.1 of Camellia sinensis. NCBI lineage: Eukaryota > Viridiplantae > Streptophyta > Magnoliopsida > Ericales > Theaceae > Camellia > Camellia sinensis. The sequence continues at coordinate 1,252,128 of NW_021025759.1, forward strand.
GCTCATGCCTTCCTAACGCACCCCATTCAACATTCTTATCAATATTAACATCAAATAGTATGTCATCCTCATTGAAATCATTCATAGTCACTATCCTCAAACCCCTCTAGATCTGTAGTATAGTTAGATGAAGCATCACTCTGTCTTTCTACTTCAACTTCAACCTAGCCCTCAACCTACACATTACTTGTGCCACTTCCAATTTTCTCAATGACAACTGATGCATGGTGAAAGGAATCAAACTTTTCAACCTCAAACAAATGATCATCAGGGATGTGTTCTATATACACTTCAATTATCCTACTTATATGCACCCATTTTACCATATCCATTACATCACTATCATTTCTAAGTGGCCTTAATCCATAATTTAAATCCCTATCAGGCACTCGATAATGGTATGAAATGAATTCAATATAACCTAATTTCTAAGCCATATCCCTTTTCTCTGTCAACCTCATTTTGTTAGTATCACAGTTGTCCCAAAATGATAATTTCCTCTCTACGCAAGCCTTATTTACTAAAGACGTAAAACCCCACCATGATGCATTTTGATGGTGAAATAAGCACCATCCGGATCTACAATAAAAGACAACAAATTTGTTGTAGGAACAACAATACAGGACAAGGGGGACCATAATACATTATATCTACATAAATAAAGAGTCCTATTTTTGTTTGTTAGTGTGCACTTATGCAGATATGTCAACATGTGTGAATATATTGTAGACACCCCATTTTTGACCGACCTTAAGACTCAGACGTCATCAATTGAACGCTTGGTGATTGTGCATGTTTGTGTTTGTTTCGAGGTTTCAGAGTTTTTGGCTGAGTGTTTTGCCTCCGAGCCTCTGAACTCTTTGTGTTTTGGCTCGGTTTGTGGACCAAACCTTTGTTTTCCTTTCCTGGAGGGAGGGAGAGGTCTTGTAGACCACCCTTTTGTGGTCGTAGACCACTTTTCCTGCTCAGAGACCAGTTTCCGGTTTCTGGAGCCTTCGGCCGCGCGCCTTGTCTCAGGACCACTTAACGTTCTCCGTTTGGTTTGGTTTTTGAACCATGCCTTGTTGACCTTGCCTAGAGGGACACTGTGGTCTCGTACACCACTTTTTGTAGTCGTAGACTACTTTTCCCTCGTAGACCACTTTTGGTGCTCGTAGACTAATTTTCGAGGCTTCCGACTGCGCGCTTTGACCCCCGGACCCTTGTCTTGCATCCTTTTTGGTTTGTTTTTGGTGCAAACCTTGTTTTCCCTGCTTAGAGTGTGGAATGAGGGTTGGAGACCAGTTCTTCCCCTTGGAGACCACTTTTCCTGCTTGCCAGCTGGTTTTCTGGTCGGCCAACTGGTTTTCTTAGTCTTTGGACCACCAAAAGTGGTTAGCCACCACACCATTGCCTTGCTTTCAGTGTGCAGACCACCCCTACCACCCTGTTGACCACTTTTTTTCCTGGCAGACCATTTGTGGTGGTCGGCTGACCACTACAAGTAGCTGGCCGACCACTTCAAGTGGTTGGCAGCTTTCCAGCACCTTCGTGGAGATCTTTTCTTGCCAGCTGTAATAGCTGGAGGGCACAGAAACCATCCTCCATACACGTGTATGGAGGGATGCCTTAAGGCCTTAAGCTTGTTCAACAAGCTTAAACTTTGGTTCTTTATAAAAGAGAACCTCCCCCTTCTTGCCTTAGGTTCAGAACTTTGTGCTTGAGCTATACATATCATCTATATCTATACTTCTTCATTTCACTTCATTTTTGTGCTCAAAAGTGACTATTCTTCACACTTTTGCACACAAGCACATAGTGAAACACCATACTCTTGGAGCTGAGGCACTTTGAAGTTGGTTTTGGTGTTTTTGGACTGGTTTTGATCCAAAAAAGCTGCTGGAGTTGTTACTCTAAAGTTGTTCTACAAGGGTGAGCTTCTAACCTCTTAAACCCTTGTTTTTGATTAAGCTTTTGGCCCTATTTGCATGTTGTTTTAGGCCTGACTTTCTACTGCAAAAAGTTCTGATTTTATATGCTTGTAATGTTTGTTTAAGGTCTCTTTTGTGTTGGGGGTGATCTACCCCCCTTTTGTGCCTTGTTTGGCCTTGTTTTGTGCTATCCTTTTAAGCTATTGGGACCACCTCCTTTTGGCCTTTTCACCACTGAAACTCAGAGGAATTTCAGTGGTGGAATTGGTGTTTTGAGGTCCCAAATAGGAGAGGGTCATTCCCTCTCTTTGTATCTTGGTTGCTAGCCTTGTATGCCTCATGTTTGAGCATGTTTGTTAAGCTTGTATTGGCTTATTCTCAACTTGTTTTGAAGGTTATTTTGACATGGTATACCACTGTTTTGACTTGGTTTGGTCACCCCATGCATGCTATTTACACTTGTAGTGTGATCCTTACAAACTAGCTTTGTGTGCCTCATGAAGTAGCATGTCTTTCTAGCATTCTTTGAGTCCATCTCAGTAGGTTTTGGTGTTGTCTTAACATGCCTTAGATCTGTTTTGGCTTGGTTTGACAGCCCTATGCATGCTCCTTGCACTTGTAGTGTATTTTCATTCACTAGCCTAATGTGTATCATACTTTAGACCATCATTCTAGCATGTTTTTGGCTTAACTCTAAGAAGCTTTCGGCCATGATTTACCATTATTAAGGTCTGATTTATGTTTTTTTGGTCATGCATGCCTTGCTTTGTATAGCCATAGTGCATTCTAGCTTACTAGCTTTGTGTATTGAGTCCACTAGCGTGCATTGCTTGGGCTATTTGCATGATTTGGCATCATTTGATATGTGATTTCAGTGCATGTGATGTGGTCATACACTCACATTTGTCACTCTTTTAATGCTTTGAAGGGTTGGTTCTTTATGCCTTAAACATGAGCCTTTGTGTATGCCCTCATGCCTAAGCTATGATTTAGGACTATTTTGGGTTATATTTGCCATATGGTTCTTGTTTTGCATAGCTATAGTGCAAATGCCTATGCTAGTTTCAAGCTTTGGGCACCATAGCATGCTTCATTTGTATCATGTGCATGATTTGGCGTCATTTAACATGACATTTCAGAGCATATAGTATTGTCATGTTCCCATTTCTTTCACCCTTTGAGTGCCTCTAAGGGTTGTGTATTGTTGCCTTGTTTGCGGCTTAGCTTGCATGCATGCATGCCTAGGCCTTTGAGCCCCCATCTCAGCATGCTTTGGTCCTTTTCTTGACCTATTTGAGCTCTGTCTATGGTTGGTTCATTCATTTGTGCCATGTATTTCATGCCTCTTCTATAGTCCTCTTTGCTAGCTTTAATGCTTTAAGGACCCTAGCATGCTATGCTTATATTGTTTGAGTGATTTGGCATCATTTCATACCTAATTTGAGAGCATGTAGTGTTGTCACACTTCCATGTTCATCACTCCTTGAGCACTCTTGAGAGTTGTGATCTTATGCTTAATTGATAGGCAAATGCATTAGCATGCTTTGTCTTGCATTTCATGCCATCTTTCATAGCATTATGGCCACTGTTTTGGGCATGACTGAGGTCTGTCCATATTCGGTTTAAGTCCATTGAGCATGTTTGTTTGCATGTTGTTTGCATGCTTATGTCGCCTTGCATTGTGTATGCATACCATTAGCATTGATAGGTTGCTTATGTTGCATTGCATTGTGTATGCATGCCATTAGGATCGATAGGTTAACCATCTTGCATTGCATTTGTTTGGATTGGGTGTTAATCCGAACACGAGAAACAAGGAATGTTTCATACTTGAAGTGATGAAACATGCCTTAATTCTCAGTCGCCGACGCCACTCTTGATCACATATGATAGAGTTTAAGGCTTTATGCGTTATTTGTGCATTCATTTACATTGAATTGTGCAATCTCGACTTCTCGGCCATCATGCATCGAGATGCGTGATTGGTGGCCCAAAGGTCGAGAACTACACTCTCTTGAGCTTAAGAAATGATAGGGAGGGTGGTTGTGCACACATATCTTGCAAATACATTACCATGCCCCTTCTTGTTCTTTGTTGCAGCAAACTGGAAGTGTGGCAGCAAAACTGGTTGGCAGACCAGTAAAAGTGGCTGGCCGACCACTTTTTCTGGTCTGCAGCAAACATAGGTGGTCGGTAGGTGGTTGGCACCACCAATAACTGGTCGGCAACCCTCTTGACGGTCCCCAAGGTGAGTTAGAAGCTATCTGGGGCTTAGTGCAGAGTTCTGAGAACAATTGAAAACAGAGGCAAGTGGGGCATCGCAATGGATTTCCGAATGGGGCGACTAAGCATGCATGCGTTTCTCGCCCCAAGGGCTTATCTTTACTGCTTTACTTAGCCTCTTTACTTAGCTGCTTTGTTTAGTAAGCTAGTGCTTCGTTTTTGTACTTAAGTAGTTAATGCGCTTAACTATTCAATTTGTATTGTAATAACTTAATTAGTTAACTTGTTAGTTAATTAGTTTTGTGATGTAATAATTAGTTTAATTAGCTTAGATTAGCTAGTTAGCTTATTATTCGGACCCTCCGTCGAAAGGGAAAATTTTGTAATAAGCGTGCGTGTGTGTGATGCATGTCTTCCAAACCCCTATTTCTTTCTCCCTTTTATTTACTAGCTTTTGATGGTTAGTTTTAGGGCATGTTTCAATTAGCATCCTTATGCTTGCATGTGTGCATCCATTCATCTGTCTTGCATGCACTGGGCTCGGCGCATCATACAAACTGCATTGTATTTCAATTTCTATTTGAATACATGTATCGAATTGTCGCATTCATATGCCATTCTAGATAGCCGAGCCTATTTTAGTTGCATTTTTGCATGTGTTGCATTAGGCATTGTTGACATAAGCTAGGATCATGCATTGATTACTAACTAGCTTCTTTCTTTGGCTCGGAGTACACTGCAAGTGTTTTGGCTTTAGCATCACTGCATGAGATGTGTATGTTGCCATGTTAGCATGCTTGCCATGATGCCAACTGCTTATTTGATATAACTGCATGAATGCCTGTGGATGAAGGCTTCATTACTTGAATTGGAACAATTCATCAAAATGCGAGTTTTAAGCTCACTTGAGGGTGGCAAATCTATGACTTAGCCAACTTGAGAGTAGCACCTCTAAACCATTTTCAAACAAACAAACATGAGATGTTTTGTTCCAATTTAGGCGATCTAGTCTATAATTGTATGCTGTGCATATCACGTAAAGCTAGCTAATAAACCGGAATAAGAACACATGTGTTTTCAAAAACAACATATCATGTTAGTAAAGGCCGATCTTTGATCGGGTGAGCGGGGGTGCTCATTGCATGACCTTCCCCTCTCGTACCTAAGTTTCCCGAGCCGAGGCAACTTTGGTGATGACGGACACGCGGCCTTAAGCACAAGTCAGGGTTTCCTAAATTTCCCAAAAACAACACATTTAGGTGGCGACTCTGTATCTGGCAAAGCAGTCCATGTTTGGCACTTCTTTATTAAAATCAATTTTCCAAAACGATTTGCCGGATTTAGACTCTTTGGTGATTTATCAGTCTTACATTGCACTTTGTGAGATTAGATTCAGAACTGTGACACAAGTCTGAACTGTAGTAGCTAAGAACAAACGATTCGCGCCCTCGCGAGCGGAGCCGGAGTTCTGGGGCGGTCTACATATATTCACCTCGTCATTTTCAAACAAAGCAAAAGTAGATTCTTTGACCCACCCACTGATTCAACTTTCACAACGATAAAATAAAGCAAAAAAAAAAAGGTATAGTATTTTATTGCTTACCATAATCTGGTATTTCATCACCAATCCTTGTAATCGCCATGTTTGTCTTCTCACCCCGGTCAATATTTTTCTTCTCTATCAACGCCAACTTCAGGAGATCTAGAATCAAACCAAGATTTTGGTAAATCAAAACCCTAGAAATCTATTGATTGTGTAGAGAGAATGGTTTTGCTGATTTGGGAATAGGGCAAACTATAGGGACAACTGTGTAACCTAGGGCTTGTGGTGAAAAGACGAACGTGCCCCTCAGTAATTGCTAGAGGGAGCACGTGAGGGACATGTGATGGCGTTCCGTCCATCTTTTTTTGACACACCCTATTAAATTAAGGGGCAAAATTGAGCAAATTGATATGACACGGACCAAAATGGCACACGAGGCAAACTACATGGACTATTTGTGTAATTTGCCCGGTAAATTACATTTTGCACCTTTTATGTTTGGTTATTTTTCCATTTTGACCCTTAAAATTTAATTTTTCCCACTTTGCTCCTTATTTCAAGTTTTTTCTATTTTACCTAAATAGTTAACTTATGTTCAAAATTAGACAAAAAATGATACATTGACAATCATGTGGTATGAAAATATTTTATATAACTCACACCTTTAACACAAATCCAAATCCAATATAATATTATAGTTTGATGTTATGTGGCAGTTAACGTTGGACTTTCTGTCTAATTTTGAATAGAAGTTAGTTTTACGAGTAAACTAAGAAAAATTTAAAATATGAAAAAAATTAACTTTAAGGGTCAAAGTGAGAAAATGACTAAACATAAATGGAGCAACGTGTAATTTATCCAATTACAAATGGAGTCCAATATATATGGTGTTAAAACTTCAACAAACTATAACTTTGCTCTCAGTTGTCTATTTTGGACATTTTTTTATCCTTTCTTTATTTTTATTTTTTTGTTGAAATCTATGCACTTACAATAGCCACAAGGTGGTTTCACATACTAATTTTTATAGCAAAAAAAAAAAAAAAAAAAAAAAAAAAAAAAAAAAAAAAAAAAAAAAAAAAAAAAAAAAAAAAAAAAAAAAAAAAGGGCAAAAAAAAAACAAAACAAAAAAACAAAAATAAAAATAAAAACAAAAACAAAAAAGGAGATTGTTTTGGCACTAAATCTAAATTTTTTTTTGGATCCATAAATCATGAAATTCAACATCGAAAAACCATATAATTCCATCTACATGCTGGGTAAGTTCTTATTTTATTGTGTTGAACCACATTATCCACGATATCAAATACATAACTGCCTTGTCAAGACTTGTCTTGGCCTTGATTTGCCTAAAATTAATTTCAAAATGGGAAAAATAGTTCTATCTAGTGAATTTTATTTTTATTTTTTAAAAAAGTTTATATTTAATATAAATCTAGTTTTAAGGATATCGAAAAAAAGAATTTAATATTATTGATTTTATTAAAAACCTATTTATATAGTTAAAGTCATAGCATTTAAAAAAAAATTTAACACAAAATAAATATAAAAAGACAAATGTCGTAAATTAGCATCGTATAATGCTAAATACACACACAAAAAAAAAAAATGCGACACTAGGAAAGTACATAGAAAATGTATATATGGTTGAAATTCATTTTAATAGTAGCGTGAGTCATACTTTGAAAAAAAATCTCAATCACACTAAGTTCTTGTGTGTTCTATTTCTGTGCAACTAGGAATGGCAATGCGGCGGGGCGAGGTCGGGGATCACCCTCCCCGTCCCCGATCCCCAATAGTGAAAATTTTCCCAGCCCCGACCGGGAACCTATCACCGTCACCGTCACCGTCCTCGTCCCCGTCCCCGTTCCCAACAAGGATCGAGTTTCCCCGACCCCAAAAGTTCCCCGATCCAAATCTGTTCAGTGTTCAACAACATCATCAACATCAAAATCATACACACAGAGAGACACACACATACATACATACATGTATACATTCGTGAAGAGAGACACACACATACACATGTATACATGCACACACAGAGAGGACGACGGAGATCGGCACAGATCGGCACAGACGACGGAGGACGACGGAGATCGGCATAGATGACGGCGACGAACGACGGAGGACGAAGATGACGAACGACATCGCGGACAGTGGTGGTAGCACTGAGGAGAAGGAGATGTGCGAGAGTGAAAGAGAGTAGAGGGAAGCAAAGGAGAGGTACAAAGTGAGAGAGTACAGGGAAGAGAGAGAGTGAGAGAGAGTGAGAGTCTTTTTTTTGAACTAGAGGGCATAAAGAGAAAGAGTGAGAGTCTGAGAGACAGAGGGCATGCATTTTTTAGGGATATATATAGTATGTTTATTTCAGGGGTTTAACAGGGACGGGGTCAGGGCCGGGGCTGGAAAACATATCACCGTCCTCGGCCCGAAAGTCAACGGGGATTTATTTTTGAATACCATTCCCGGCCCATGGGGGATATTTTTCGGGAAAAAACCGCTCTACTCGGGGTCAGGGGGTCGGGTCCCCGTCGGACCCGGTTCAAATTGCCATCCCTATGTGCAACTAACATTGTTGGTCCTTGTAAGCCCCCCCTAAAAAAAACAAAAAAAAAATTCAAAACATGAAGTCGTGTGTTTCTTGTGTACTAGATACAGACATACAAATACAATTCATTGATTTGAACCCTCAATTTGTATTTTGTTGTCCCCATCCCTGCGTTTGCTTCCTTGCCTCCTATATCACTACCACCGCCATCGACGCCTCATCAATGTTTTCCTTCGGAAGCAACCACTGCCATCAGCATTGCCACATCTCCTCTCCTACAAACAAGTCAATATCAACGTCGCCGAAAAGGTCACTAGTGGGAACAACTTCTGGAAGTAAATCTTGATAGTCTACCTATAAAGCCTTTTTTTTTTTTTTTTTTATCAAGCTCGTACATATAGAATGGCTCCTCTCATATCCAATCCTTATGCCTTCTCGATTGGAACTCCCCAAAATTTGCTTTATCTTTCTTCTCCCGCAAGTGTTCCTCACCTGCTTCCAACATAATGAAATTCAATTACATCTCTCTCGTCTTAAACAAAGGTTTTGAAAAGAATAAAAAGCCTTCAACTGCTCTTCGATCACTTAATTTCGTTAATGACTCCAATGTTATAAAAAAATTTCCAGTTCTGTAATGACTTGTTGCTTTGTTTTTCTCTTGCTTTAGCTTGGATTATAATGACATTTGTTACAACGACCACAAAATTTTCATCATTCCTAGGCATGCAATTGGGATAACAAAAATACACAGATAGTGGACATATAATGCCCAAATATATGTTCCTATCTTTTAATTTGGTCAAATATCCAATTTTAACTTAGAGGTGCATAGATAAACCTATTTGTCTCCATTTTTTAATGTAGGAAAATATTTTCAAAAAAATCAATTTAATACAAATAAATAATAAAATAAAACATAAGAAATTTCTTATGGAAATCTGTAAATTTAATACAAATTGTGACCGAGAGCAATGTTTGAATACTGTGTCTTTAAGACAAAAATTCACCCTCGCATCTGGTGCTTACGATTAATGGGCGTCCTTCCTCCAAGATACAAGGATCACCCCACATAGAAATTGCACAACTTTCTATGCACAGCGAACCAATTTATACCATGCACTCTCTCTTATATACTCGACTAGGCATAACGTATTAATCATAAAACAAACCTTAACTTATACATGAATGCCATGGGATCGGATGGGATAGTATTTATAGAAGTACTTGTGACCTTTAGATTGGTCATGTCTCTTGGATTCAAACCCTTTCATATGAATAGGTACTATGAAAGGTTATACCCTTTTCATTCAAATGGAGTCCAATTCCATTCACTTCTAAAATTTCTAGTAATCCCCCATATGAATGAAATTGATGACATAATGCAAATGAAAATGCAAACACTAATAAAGAGAGTACAAAATGGGAATATCCTGCATTAGGATAAATAGCTTTTGGCCTTGATCCTTCCATAGTGAAAGACTATCAAACTTACTAGCTAATCACTGGATGTGATGTCTTGAACTGTTCAGCCGTTTATGTAAGTCAAGACAATAGAATTCACACAAAATATCTTCGAGCACAACTTGGTTCTTTCGATTGTGCTTGTTTTGGCTTTGGGAAATTCATGGTTTTTATGAGTGCTTTAGAGAATTCAACTTTATCAATTCTCGTAGAAGTGGCCCCTTCACACTCATATAGGTGATTCTTATTTCGAGTTTCTTAAAAACTCCTCTCGAAAGATACCTCTCTAGGTTTTTCAAGATATAAGTAATCATTAAAAATATAACTTACCCTAAGTCCCCTGCATACAACGTACATGTTGCAGATATCACTCTCATTATAGAAATGGATAGGACATAGACTATCTTAGTGATTTCTGGTGAGTCATCCATAATTTGGTTGTCCTTTTGAACATAGATCTTGGGATCTCTAGTCAGCTAGGTTAGTGTAACACTGCTCGAGGGGCACCCGTGCGTTAAATAGTTTGGACCCTCGATTTCTTCAATATAGTCTTACGAGTGCAATGTGAAACATAGGTGGGAGTCCAAATTTGACAAATTTATAATTAAAAAAAAATTCCTTTTATTGCAAAAACATTTGCTAGAAATGGACTGCGTCATCAGATCTTAGAGTGGCCACCTAATGTTTTGGGAAAATTAGGAAATCCGTGACTTGTGCCAAGGCCATTGTTCGTTGTAACCAAGGATGTTACACTCGAAACCTTAGGTATGAGAAGGGGAAGGTCATTAATTGAGCACCCCTGCTCACCCGATCAAAAGATCGGCCTCTACTAAGCCATGATATGATTTTTATTAACTTCATATGTTCATATTCTAATTATTAATAAATGCTAAAATTACTACGTAAAGCAAACAAATATAGACTATGTTGTTCATTTTGGAAAAATTTGATTTCATTATTTCAAAATTGTTTTGAATAGTGTAATCATGAAAATCAATTTTATTTCAAATTAAATAACACAACCTTCACCCACTAGCATACATAGAGTTATATCAAAGAAGCAACTAACCAAATGGTAGGATGCTAAACATAGTAAGAAAATCACACACAAGCGGAATGCTAAAGCACAAAAACTTACATATTTACCGACGTCCTGCAAATAGATACAAAATAAAGTTAATAAAAACATGCATGATCCTATATGCAAATTCCTAATGCAATTCACTCATGAAGTGCAACGAAAGATCCATCTTCAAATATATGACATGTGAATCATCTCAAGAACATGAGGTAGCACACAAAATCACATAATAATCGATTAAACTCACAGATGCAAATTTAGCTGGATCTTAAGACATAAAACATGGATGCAAAGCATGGATATGATAACAAGTAAAATAACATGCATATTTATAGAATACGAAAAGAAAAATAAAGAACGGGATAAAAAGAAGCAGGGTGGGAAATTATTACAATTTTGAATATTACAAATTCGAATGAGGGAGGAAAGGAATAAAAATATTACAACAAAAATGTATCCTCATAAACACTTTCTAATTAAAATAAAAGCAATAAAAACAACAGCTTCAGGAGGCCTCAGAGACCGGCGGAGACTGTTCTGTTCGATAGCGGGAGGTTGCTGGGTTTCTGTCTAGGAGAAACTGGCTGGCAGGCCAAAAAGTTGGCATGCCGGCCAATAAGGCCAGAACAAAACTCTGGTTTGCTTCAAACACCAAAAAAATAGATGGAAAAGATGCAAGTGGCTCAACTAACCGTTTCTAATTAGCTTACAACAGGTTTATAACATAAAATTGAAGCAAGAAAAACAATACAAGAAAGAAAATGTAAGAAATACTAGAAAATGAAAAGTGTGCAAAATTTACCTTCCAAATAAAGATTTGATTTCTAAACTTCCTTTTAATAACCCTCAAGCTTAGGAAGTGTGTTCTCGATCCTCGGTTTGAAAATTTGAAATTCTAGCTAGAATGGTGTTTTTTGAGCTATGTAACAGTGTGTGTAGAGGGGGAGTTATTCCAACTCTCTGTTTTTCTCTCAATTTCAACACACTCACTCTCTTTTGATAAAGGCTCAAGAATATGGCTATAACAAAATTTATGGGATTGGTTTGATATATTCAAAGATGGTATATCAGTTTATCTCTAAGTTTATAGCTCAATGTTCAAGACTTTTCTCTTTCTCTCTCTAACTCTCAATTCACTCTCTTCATTCAATTCCATTCTCACCCATTCCCTTCACTCTGATCCTCCATATAGATAATGAATGGAATGCAAAGTCAAGGAGGTGGGAGACAAGGATGATAGAGTGATAAGGCTAGTTGCCTTGGATGCTCCTTTTGGAGTAGAAGACAATCCCCCTTTTGACAATGGAGGCCAAAGGAGGATAATGGGGGGAGCCTAGATACATCTCGTGCATGACTGTATCATCAAAAGATCTAAAATGGCATGACCCACACGCTTTCATCAAGAATTCTGCCAAAACTACCCTGGTCGACTGTATCATCAAAAGATCTAAAATGGCATGACCCACACGCTTTCATCAAGAATTCTGCCAAAACTACCCTGGTCCTGGGCAAATTAGCCAGGTGGCAAACAATCCCCCTTTTGACAATGGAGGCCAAAGGAGGATAATGGGGGGAGCCTAGATACATCTCGTGCATGACTGTATCATCAAAAGATCTAAAATGGCATGACCCACACGCTTTCATCAAGAATTCTGCCAAAACTACCCTGGTCCTGGGCAAATTAGCTAGGTGGCTAATTTATTGGCTGGCTAGCTAAAAACTTGGCTTGGCTGACCAAAATCTTGGCTGGTAGGCCAACTTATTAGTTGGTCGGCCGATTACTTGGCCGACCAGCCGGCGTGGTTGACTATTATGCATGAAATAAGATTCTTTGACGGGATTCTCATCATTTCCTTCTATTTTCACACTGTTCTTTGCTCAATTTCCTGAGAAAATGTTTCATTTTGAAGTTTAAAAGTGAGCCTTGGAACACTACGAAAATATTCAAAACAAAGTGTGGAAAGAAAGTTTTGAAAGAGAGTTTTGAGCGGGATTTAAACACTAGGCCAATACACACTCAGGTTTGGAAATGAAGCACAAATTCCATCTTTCTTACTGAGAATTTTATGAGAAACACATTCTTGTTTTCATCATTGGGTAATCAAAAAAAAGCGCTCAAGTCTTAAGGCCTGTCAAAATAGGGTATCTACAGTTGGGTTGCCATTATGGCGACTTGAAATTAATAGGCTTTAATCACATTTCGCTCGATGAACTTTCCCTCATTTGCTCTCTGGTCAAACCTTTTGTTTAGCGGCCACTATTTTCCGTTTGACCTTCTCAGTTATATATCATTGAGTAGTTAATAAATCCACTATATTGTCCTTGGACAATGTTCACATTTGAGAGCAAATATCCTACAGTATTAAGTCTTTGATTACATTGAGACTTACTGTTACTCAATGTCACTCACATATTTAAAATTAATTAATAGACAAAGAGATATTTCGTAGGAGTTAACAAAGTCATTTTTGTTTCTCCTCCAACTTTGTCTTAGACAAAGAATTAAGATCCTTTGTGGACCTATTATCGGAACTGTTACGATAGTAAAATCCTCTAAGCACCCCCACATGTTAAGTACTCTAAGAAAAATTAATTCTTTGTTAGAATATTACCACATGAAAATATCAATACATCCTCCTCCCTCCCCCTCCAAAAAAAAAATCTGATATAAATTAGAATATTATTTATTAACTATGGTGTGCTTGAATAACAAAATTCTAAAATAAATTTGTGAAATAGAAAACCTAGAATAATTATGACTACACAAGTCAGAATTAATGCTTAAACATAGTCATATCCTCATAAAGATTTTGCTCAAGAACCAAACAATTCAAAATTTTCATTTGATTGTATAAATCCTTAAAATGCATTCAAGAAAAAATACTTGTACCTCCAAATTGAGATTCAAACTCTTGATTTTGAGTACTTGTTCGAGTTTCTATGGGTAACTCGTCATGAATCATAATTAGTAGACAACTCTGTTGCTCTCCCCACATTTATGTTACTATGTAAATTAACACAAAAGCATGACTCATTGTTAGACAAGTGTCACTGTCACAACTAATAACTCAATTTTACTATTATGCTTTATATTCAAGAAATCATATAAAATTAGCAATCAATGACATCAATATTATGTCACCATATGAAAATAAAACATCACAAATATTCAAAATTTTATTCTGAATACACCAAACATGCATAAAGCAAATTAATTTTTATTATTAACTGTAGGCACAAAAAAAAATTATATTTCACGAATCCCACAATAATATAAAACTCAAAAATCTATTAAAACAAAAGAAGCATGATAGAAAAAGAAGCGAAATTCACCGTTTTACTCCCTATTGTAGCGTTTTTTTTTTTAAATGGAAGTTGCAACTTTCTTCGACAGTCACGTCAAAAGAGAAAACTTTTGGCATGCAAACTAACTCTTATACAATTATAGATTAACCTTACAAAACTAATATACTTGTACAAAAAAAAAAAGTTTTTGTCATACATAAATATACTACACAAATGGACATTAAAATTTAACAGATAAAATCAGTATGTCCTCAAAACGTAATCTAAAACAATATATACATAAAAATCATTTAACCGTCGGTTCCACTCTCTCATGTAAGTAAACAATTGAATACAAACATTAAAAGATACCAGGAATAACGTAATTAAAACCTGTATAAAACTTTGTACATCAATACTAAATAAATAAATATATAGTTTCAGACATAGACACGCATTTGAACATAATATCACAAGACAAGTTCAATTATGTTTAACTAAACTGTTTGATTATATCAAATAATCTGAAATCTGTGTAATATAATTGCACAGATTAAATACCCGAACACTGAAAAATAATATCAAATAATTTGTAACAATTATTGTAAAAAAAAAAAAAACAGTGTACTGTAAAAGATAAAGAAGTAACAGAATTATAAAAAGCCTTCAACTTCTATTACTGGTGAATAAAACAGTAAAAAATGTAGGGAGTTTTACTATAAACAAGAAACACATTAGGCATGAAAACAATATGCAAAAAATTAATTTTTTAACCAAAAAATGCTAAATCTGTATCACAGAATATGTGCACATAGAAACTGTAAACAAATTGATTTGTATCTTAAAATTGTAGGAACATATTTTCAGAAAAATCAATTTAATGTAAATAAATAATCAAATAAAACACAAGAAATTTCTTATAGAAATTCTGTAAGTTTAATACAGATTGTGATCGAGGCCAATGTTCGAACACTGTGTCTTTAAGAAATAAATTCACCCTCACCTCTAGTGCTTGCAATTAATGAACGTCCTGCCTCCAAGATACAACGATCACCCCCACACAGAAATTGCATAACTTTTTGCATGTACAGCGAATTAATTTGTGCCATGTACTCTCTCTTATATACTCGACTAGATATAATGTATGAATTCTAAAACAAACCTTAATTTATGCATGAATGCCATGGAATGGGATGTGATGCTATTTATAGAAGTATTCATGACCTTTAGATTGGTCATGTACTCTAATCCACTAATTAAGAAATCAATCCAAAAATATTTGCAAAAAGATGAATTTTTTATCTACCAAAAAAAAAATTATTATGTTGGTATCTCTCTTCTTTGTACTATCTAAATGAGTGATAAATAAAGAAAAATGCATTTATTATTATTTTTCTTCCCAAATCACCCAATTCAAATGGAGAAGGAAAGAGATAGAGTGTTATTTTAGCAATGAAGCAAAAACATGTATGCATTAGAGCTGAGCTGAGTGAGCATTTGCCTTGCCATGTGCTAGATTGGAGAATCTTCACGAATTTCTCTTCTTCTTTCCTACCACTTGCCCTTCGTTATGGAACCTTTCTTTACTTTTTCTATGTAACGCCCAAAAAAAAAAATTAATACAAATAAACCAACTCATAAGAGGAATGAACATAATAGAATCAATGTACTTCCATTCATCAAAGTTCGATTACAAAAGATAATACATGCAATATACATTCATATATGTTCATTCTGAATATATAGCATGTAACATCAATTAACGACAACAAAATAAATGCCCTACGAGCTTACATCTTTTCAAGATATAACTGGTTACAACAAAAGAGAGAGTCATATGCTCTGTACATATAAAGCTCGTGGCTTGAATAAACATCTAAACATTTAAACAACAAAATGGAGCCTCCAACTACTAAGTCCTCCCAAGCTATGTCCTTGAAGGAAGCATGTCACCGGTACCTGAATGTGGTTACCCAAGTAGGGTGAGCCAAAACCCAGTAAAGATAGTCTAACACGATATATAAGGTTTAACTAAAATATAAGTGTCAGATTAACATTCAATATTTATGACCAATTTACATTCTTCCCATAACCATTCATTACTGATACTTACATCTCAATCCATTTCCATTTATTTATTTCAAGTTAATTCATTTCATTTAAGTCATATACCAAGTGTATAATTTCCCAAATAACCCAACCAAGACTATAACTCAGTGGTTCTCAATCAACATAGCTATCATACAAGCACTTCAACCTTGCTATTTTACAGAAATTTCGTCTACGGGATCGGCACCCATGTATACATAAGATTTCGGGACTTCACCCTAGACACTCCGGCCAACTTGATTCTCAATGCAGTCCATCCCCTATCTTCTCCCAAACAATGGAGTGCATCCCCTTTTTCCTCCCAAAATGTTATACACATACAATGTATTTAAAAGCATCGTCATATTCAATGACTATCAACTATGCATATTCAATGCCTCATCATACTATCATATTCAATGACTCAATTTAAGTGATTAGTATCAATTCACCTAATCCTTATGCAATTTCTACAACAATCATAGTTATCCTCCACTGATAGCCCAATATAGATATTTCTAAACAGATATATAATCTTTATAACAAATAATTCATCAAATTCCCATAGGTGAGTGATTAAACAAATCCAACCACACCATTCATTTATACATCTTCCCAATTTCACATTTCTCGTACCAATTCCTTTATTTATACAAAATAATTATTCCAAACATTTTAGGGTAAAACTCCCCATCTTCCAAATATTGACCCAAAGGATAAAATCAACTATTTTAACATAAGATAGGCTCATAACCAAACCCCATGATCAATTATGTAACCCACATAGAAACCCCTCTTTCTAGACTTGAACCCAAAACCCTAGGTTTTCTCCAAACACCCCAAATCTCACCATTTATACATAATAACAAATAACTAAGTTAAAGATCATAACAAAGTGTAGAATATCCCTACCTCAAGTGTAGAAGCTCAAAGGAGAAGTGGAGAAACCTCAAAGACGTCCAAACTTGACTTTATTCAGATCCAATGGAAGCCCACTGGATGCTTTATCTTTTTATCAAAGAGAGTAGGGTGGAGAATCACTAGATCTAGGTCAAATTGTAGAGAGAGAATGTATTTTAGAGAGTGTATTTTAGAGAGAGAGTGTGTAGATTTAGGTTTTTGGAAAGTTTTAGAGAGAGAGAAGGATGAAAAAGTGATATAAAATGTCACTTTTGCGATCTGATATACGCACAGTCCGCTCGAGCGGAAGAGTTGACGCTCGAGCGTCAAACACAAAGTTTTGTTCTGCTCGAGCGTGAAAAGTCCCGTTCGAGTGCCAAATGCACACCTTCAGTATTTTGGCAGACAACAGACAAAACGCTCGAGCACAAGAAAAGCCGCTCGATTCCCCGTCCGCTCAAGCATAGGAAACGCTACTCAAGCGTGAAAAACACCCCTCTAATATTTTGTAGACGTGCAAAGTACTGAGTGTTTGCAAACTCCGCTTGAGCGCAAGAAGGCCCGCTGGAGCGGAAGACTAAAATTCTGGGCAACAACATTATAGACCAATTGGCAACCAACCTGTTCTAAATAGGCTCAAGACATTCCAAAACTCAAATTCAAAGAGGAAAATGAGCAAAAGACATAAATAACAATATTAAACCACAAGACCCGAGTCCGGAATACAACAAAAGTCGGGTCAAAACTGGAATCGCTATATTCTATATCTTCACCGCGACCACCCCTAACTCTAGTCACAGCTCTCGATCAACCTCCACCACCACTACAACCACTGCCATGTCTTTATACTCAAAAACACCTTCTTTTAACCATTGTCAACAATATTATCTTTCTATTAACAACAACCTCACTCTTATCTATAAACAACAACCTCACTCTTAGTGCTATTGGCTCCGTTTGGCAAGAGCTAAACGGGGCTTTTTTGGCTATTTTAGCCACAAAAGACAAAATAGGCTATTTTAGTCACAAAAAACAAAATATCACATCCAACTCATAGTCATTACATTCTTCACTCACAAAAAAAGCCAAAAAAGCCAAAAAGCCCTTCCCAAACCAAACTTTTTAGCCCAGGCAAAAATAGCCAAAAAAGCCAAAAAGCCAAAAAGCCAACCCACTTCCCAAACGGAGGCTGAAAAGGTTATCGGAGACAAGAATCTTCTGAAACAAATCCTCATACTACTACCCTCTTCAGCCTCAAAGTCATATCCAAGAGATGGTGCTCTATCATTCTGGATCCTTACGTTCTTCATGATTGGATCCCCCCCAAATTCTCCTTCATCTTCGTCTGAAGGTATTCTCGCTTTTCCAACTATATCAAATCCAATCACATATCTATCAATGGTTTTGTAAAGCACAATCGTTCAATTGATCCTCTATCTCTTAATTTTTCCGATGAAACTAACATTGTCAAAATTTCCCAGTTTTATAAGGGCTTGTTGCTTTACTATTCCTCTTGGTCCGGTTTGGATTCTAAGTACACTAGTAAATACGTTCTCAACCCTACCACCAATAAATTTTCCACCATTCCTAGGCTCAGCAATGGGTATGATAGAAACTTTATAGTGCACATATAACATAGATTGTGCACGTATAATGCACAAATATCTGTCCTTATTTTTAAATTTGGTCAAATTTCTCATTTAACTTAAAAGTGCATAAACACACCTAATCCATAAATTAAGAAATCAATCCACGAAGCAATTATGTCTTCATTTTTTTAATTTAAAAAGGAATAGAGTATACATACTCTAATTCACAAATTAAGAAATCAATCCAAAAATGATTGCAAAAAGATGAAACTTTCCAAAAATAATTGCAAAAGGATGAAAATTTTAGCTACAAAAAAAATTCTTTTTTTGTTTGTTTGTTTGTTTTTTATTTTGTTGTATCAATTTCATCTTTACTTATCTAAACAAGTGATATAAATAAAGAAAAATACATTTATATTTTTTTTTTCTTAACCAAATTGCTTAATTCAAACGGAGACGAAAAGGAATAACTTTTCTTAGCAATGAAGAAAAAATTTATATATATCAAAGTTGAGCTGAGTGAGCATTTGAATTGCCATTTGCCAGATAGAAAAATCATCACATAGCACTCTTCTTCTCTACCACATGTCCTTCAATATGGAACCCTTCTCTGCTCTTCATATATCTTCACCACCAGCCCTAGTCGCAGCTCCTGATCGACCTCCACCACCATAACTGGGGCCGTGATTTCCTCCTCCAGAACACTTTTCTCTGGTCGACCGGCTCTCTATAAAGAATAACATCACTATTGGTGTTGCCGAAAAGGTCATCGGAGATGACGATCTTCTCAAACAGATACTAAAACAACTACCCCCAAAGCCTCTTTTCGAATTCAAGTTTATATCCAAGAAATGGTGCTCATATCCTTACGTTCTTCACAACTGGATCCCCTCAAGTTTTTCTTCTTCTTAAAATTATTGGGATGACAAAAATACATAGATAGTGCACATATAATGCACAAATATCTATCCTTATTTTTTGTAACGCCCCAAAATAATCACAACAATCCAACTCCAAACACCAGTACAAAGTGATATAGATACAATAAGAAGATTTCATTAATCAGAGTTAATATACAAAATGTGATACATGCGATATACATTCATAAATCGTTCATCTTGAATCTACAGCATGTATTACAAAACATAATAAAGAATGAAAGCTATACATATATTCATATCCCCTAAAGGCTTACACCTTTCCAAGACCGTGCTTAGTTACAATAAAATGAGTCATAAGCTCAACACAAATAAAGCCCTAGGCTGAAAAAGTAAATACAAAATAAACAAAAATTGAGCCTTCAGCTTCATAGTCCTCCTAAGCTAAGTCCTTGGCGGAGGCATATCACCAGCACCTAAAAATAGTTTTTCCCAAGTAGGGTGAGCCAAAGCCCAGTATAAACTATCTAACACAGTATATGGATCTTAACAAAGATATAAGTATGATATGCATATACAATGCCCCTAATAAAAATCATTCGTACCTATACAAGATCAAAGTATGCCAAGTTTCATATCTCAATCCCTTTTATCTTAATTCGTTTCATGACAATTAGGGGTGTAATTTTGGCCCGGCCCGGCTCGGCCCATGTTGGGCCTTGTAAGCTCTCGCCAAAAATCAGGCCAGGGCAGGCCGGTCCACGGGCTAGAAAACTAGGCCCAGGCCCAGGCGTATTTGGGCTTTGGGCAGGCTAGTGGACAGGGCCTAGGTCTAGGCTCGGGCTTTGGGCAAGCCTAAACAATTTTTTTAAATTTTTTCTACCAAAATTTTATTATTTTCCATTGAAATAAACATTGGGCCTCGGCCGGGCCTCAAGCTAGGTTTTTAAGTGGGCCTTGAGCAGGCTCATGGGTCGGGCCGGGCTTCAAAACAATGGCCCAGGCCCAAGGCCTCGGGCCTAAACGAGCTGGGCTCATCCTGGGCCGCCCACGGGCCACGGGCCATTTTTACACCCCTAATGACAATTCATTTCACCTCAGTTTCATGAGTCAAGTTCATTGTTATCCAGACAACCCAACCGAGGCTTGGAGTGTTATGTTTTTATTCGTAATGTGAGATTTGTTCCATGAAAAGGGAAAATCCAAAACCTCTATAATATGGATTGCCCAAATGTATAATTTTACATTTGGAGAAACCCACTTTTATCCTTAAAAAATTAAACATAATATGTAAGTAACTACCCTTTTGTGTAATTTCCACTTTAATAGGACCTTGGAGTTCATAACGAGGGGGAAAAAAAAAGGGTGCATTACACTAAAAGTCCCTATAGTTTAGGGCTTGTGTCCTTTGGTCCTTGACTTTTCAATTGTGACACATTTGACCTTGAATCTTGATTCTTGTTCCAAATAAAGACAATTGAATCTACCATTACTGAATTTCAAAGGCAAAGTCGTCAATTTGATAAAATATAAACTATTTTGACAAAAATAAATATCAAAAAATATTTTCAAATTTTTAAAAATTATTTCTACCCACTAATGATAAAATTATGTAAAATTGATAAATCTTTTACACATTAATTTATTTATTTTTACTAAATTAATTTTTATTATATGTTTGGATGATGATCATGTAATAGGTAGTTGTTTTTTTTTTTTCATTAAATTAGTTTTAGTTTTTTTAAAAGTCAAATATAGCGACAACTTTGATATCATTATTAAACCAATCCATTAAATCAAAAAATTCAAAACTAAAAATATTTCATATATTAAATATATCGATTACACATTAAAAGCCTAGCAACCACCAATTACATGATCCAAACACATAATAAAAATTAATTTGGTAAATAAAATAAATAAATATGTAAAAGATTTATCATTTTTACATAATTTTATCTTTGGTAGCTAGAAATAATTTTTAAAAATTCAAAAATATTTTTTTGACATTTATTTTTGTCAAATTAGTTTATATTTTATCAAATTGACGACTTTCCCTTGAAATTGAGCAATGGTATCTTCAATTGTCCTTATTTGGAACAAGATTCAAAATTCAGGATCAAATGTGTCACAATTGAAAAGTCAGGGATCAAAGTAATACAAGCTCCAAACTATAGGAACTTTAGTGTAATTTGCCCCCTCAAGAAATGGTGCTCATATCCAAAAAAAAAAGGAAAACTAAACAATTCACAAGATCATATTTTGAGATTTATTGGTATTTCACCCTTCATTTATTATACTAGATTTTGTAGATAGCCTTTTTATGATATTAAATGCAATATCAAATCTCAATTAGCTCCCAATTTGTTATACTTAGATTTTGTAAATTACTTCATTTTAATGATAGATACTTCAAATCTATAATGCTCACAATTTATTATAGGGGGAATCACTTAACAATGTAATAGGAAGAAAAAAATTTACACAAACAAACATGGTGGGGTGTAATTTGTACCCGCATAACTTTTTCACTTGCACCCTACCACAGAATTATTTACACTTCTCATGTATTTGTATTTTTTTTTCTCTACTCCACTCTTTAAGTAATTCCCCTTTATTATACCTTGATTTCGTAGATTACCTTTTCTATGGCTATTTTGGGAAGATGGTTAAAAGTCATCTTCTAGCTTTTAACCCATTTTAAGTCACACCATCTCTCATATTTTTTACATATTTTTTCAAAAAAAGCCAAAAAAAAGTTAAAAGTGAACTTTTAACCATCTTTTCAAGACAACCCTAAATGTACGTCAAATCTATGGTTAACAGATAGCGTTGTTTTAGAGGGTTGGGCTTTAAAAAATGGACTTATTAGACTTAAACATTCTCACAAGTTGAGATGACAACTTGAAAAAACTAAACTTTTTAAAGATAATATACACCAAAATTTCTATAAAATTAACAATCTGAATTATTAAAATGATGTCCATGATAGACCTCACGTGCTTAGACAACGAACTCAATCCTTACATTAAACTAATCACTTAGCCTAACAGCACCTTGTTTGCACTACAAGAATTTTCACTTTTGGCGACTAAATTTTTAGTCGCCAAAAGTCATTTTTTAGTCGCCTATAGTCTTTAGCGATTAAATTTTTTGGTCGAAAAATTAGTAGCCGAAGAGTAGTC
Source organism: Camellia sinensis (assembly GCF_004153795.1). NCBI lineage: Eukaryota > Viridiplantae > Streptophyta > Magnoliopsida > Ericales > Theaceae > Camellia > Camellia sinensis. The sequence continues at coordinate 1,274,822 of NW_021025759.1, forward strand.
GGCAAAGCGAATTGGCGACTAAAAATTAATTAAATAATACATTTTTGCCGACTAATTTTTTTGTCGCCAAAAGCCAATAATTTAGTCGCAGAAGAAATTTTAGCTACTAAATTTTTTAGTCGTGTAAAGCAAATATTAGTGTTTTGGCTACTAAAATTTTAGTCGCCTAAAGTCAACCTTCTTTAGCTACTAAAATTTTAGTTGACAAATATTATTTCTTTTGACTACTACAAATTTAGTCGCCTAAACATTCACATTTTTGGCTACTAAAAATTTAGTCACCTAAACTCCCAGATTTTTTGTTACAAAATTTTTAGTCGACAAAAGTATTTTTTTTAATTCTTCAACTTTTGTTTTTAGCTACGAAAGATTTTAGTCACCAAATGTTTGGTTTTCTTTTGGCTACAAAACTTTTAGTAGCCAAAGGTTTTTTTTTTGAAAAATTTACTCATAAGTCCTAGTTTCTGAAAAGTTGAACTATTTAGTCTTAAAAGTTTTCTTATGCTCCATTTAGTCCCATTTGCACATCAATCTAATGTTTGAAACATTAATCTGATGTTCGAAATCTAATGTTCGAAACATTAATCTGATGTTCAAAATCTAATGTTCGAAACATTAATATGATGTTTGAAACATTGTAACGGGACCTTTCAGTCTATAAGAAAACTTTTAGGACTAAACAGTGTATAAGTTATTAATTTGGGATTTATTGGTGCATCCCCTTTTTTTTTTCCCTCCCCCCCTCCCCCCTTTTTTGGCTACAAAACGTTTAGTCGGCAAAAACATGATATTATGTTTTATTGCACATATTATAATGTGTCCATACCCTGTCTGTATTCCATTCAACATGTAATATGTACATAAGTAAAATGCTACATAAAATATCAATGATTCCACAATCTGTATCCGTATACAAAAAATAAATTACTTTAATTGTCCAAGTACATACAAACCAACTATTGTCCAAACTAAAATAACAATTCCATACAAAATATAGAATCATACAAAAAGTAAAGCCCTCCATATACAAAAATTACATTTACTATACCATGTGAAACGACCATTTGACATGGTACAAATTCCCATCGTACTTTGTACCAAGCCAAAAGTACATCTATGTACCATGACAAAAAATCATATATCTGTATGGCGACAAAAGGTGATCTATCTACCATGCCAGTAATTATCTGTTGGCTGCCAAAAGTTTTCTGTATCAGTAATAGATAACTGCACAAAAGCCGGAGATGACAAAAGTATTATATTACTTCTATACAAAAGTACAATTTCTTCTCCATACACAAGTACAATTTCTTCTCCATACACCAAAATATCTATAGAAGTCCACGCATCAAAGTCATCTACAAAAAACAAAAAAAACATTAGAATTAGATCCAAAAATGCTCAACTTCATCAATGAATTTGGCAACAAGTGACAAATAAAAATAAGTGAGAAACAACCTTCCATTTCAAAAAGGATATTAGAACGTGTGATAAAAATAATAACAAAAATAAATTTCAATCATAAAAGGAAATATGTAGAAATGTATGTTGAGACACCTATAAATGGTTCATCAAAGAAAAATTACTTGATATCTCATGACGCACATGGCCTCAGAAACACCATGAGCACGTTTCATACTTGTATGAAAGCTTAAATATAATATAACACACGTGTGCACGTTCAAAAAATTACCAACTTTATAACAAGGCGTAAACTGAATTCATATTGGTTTCTGAATATTTTTCCCATAATTTTCCATTACTAGACATCTACAATACATTTCGTCAGTCGTCACAAGTCCTATTTGTAATGGGAAAACTGCCCGTGAGAGTCAGACGGAGGTTCGGGGGCTATTTTGAAGTTTCGCCCCCGAAACGCCCTTTTTCGACTAAGTTTTGGGCGTATTTGGCTCTAAATCCCAACCTACGGGTCCAAAAAACATTCCGTCAATTGTCACAAGTCATATTTGGCATAAGGAAGCTATTCGTGCTGGCCACACGGCGGTTCAAGGACTGTTTTGAATTTTTGCCCCCAAAACGCAATTTTTCAATTAAGTTTTAGGCGTATTCGTTTCTAAATCCCAACCTACGGGTCCGAATAACATTTCGTCATTTGTCACAAGTCCTATTTGGCATGGGGAAGGTGTTCATGTCGGCCATATGGCGGTTCGGGGGCTGTTTTCAATTTTCGCCCCCGAAACACCCTTTTTCGACTAAGTTTTGGGCGTATTCGGCTCTAAATCCCAATATATGGGTCCGAATAATATTCCGTCAGTTGTAACAAGTCATATTAGGCATGGGAAAGCTGTTCGTGTCAACCACACGGCGGTTCGGGGGATGTTTTGAATTTTTGCCCCCGAAATGCCTTTTTCGACTAAGTTTTGGGCATATTCGGCTTCAAATCCCAACATATGGGTCCGAATAACATTCCGTTAGTTGTAACAAGTCATATTTGGCATGGGGAAGTTGTTTGTGTCGGCCACATGGCGGTTCGGGGGCTGTTTTGAATTTTCGCTCCCGAAATGCCCTTTTTCGACTAAGTTTTGGGCATATTCAGCTCTAAATCCCACCCTATGGGTCCGAATAACATTCCGTCAGTTGTTACAAGTCATATTTGGCATGGGGAAGGTGTTCGTGTCGGCCACACGGTGGTTCAGAGGCTGTTTTGAAGTTTTGCCCCCCCAAAGCCCTTTTTCGACTAAGTTTTGAGCGTATTCAGCTCTAAATCCCAACTTACGGGTCCGAATAATATTCCGTCAGTTGTCACAAGTCATATTTGGCATGGGGAAGGTGTTCGTGTCAGCCACACGGTGGTTCAGGGACTGTTTTGAAATTTCGCCCCCGAAACGCCGTTTTTCGACTAAGTTTTGGGCGTATTCGGCTCTAAATCCCAACCTACGGGTCCGAATAATATTCCGTCAGTCGTCACAAGTCATATTTGGCATGGGGAAGGTGTTCGTGTCAGCCACATGGCGGTTCGGGGGCTGTTTTGAATTTTCGCTCCCGAAACGCCGTTTTTCGACTAAGTTTTTGGCGTATTCAGCTCTAAATCCCAACCTACGGATCCGAATAACATTCCGTCAGTTGTCACAAGTCATATTTGGCATAGGGAAGGTGTTCATGTCGGCCACACAGCGGTTCGGGGTCTGTTTTGAATTTTTGTCCCCAAAACACCCTTTTTCGACTAAGTTTTGGGCGTATTCGGCTCTAAACTCCAACCTATAGGTCCGAATAACATTCCGTCAGTTGTCACAAGTCATATTTGGCATAAGGAAGGTGTTTGTGTCGGCCACACGGCGGTTCGGGGCTGTTTTCAATTTTCGCTCCCGAAACGCCCTTTTTCGACTAAGTTTTGGGCGTATTCGGCTCTAAATCCCAACTTACGGGTCCGAATAACATTCCATCAGTTGTCACAAGTCATATTTGGAATGGGGAAGGTGTTCGTGTCGTCCAGACGGCAGTTCGGGGATTGTTTTCAATTTTCGCCCCCTTAACGCCCTTTTTCGGTTAACTTTAAGGAGTTTTTGGCTCTAACTCCCAACCTAAACGTGCTAATTACATGCCGTCTGCTGTCACAGGTCCTATTTTCCACAAGAAAGGTGGCCGTGACATCTGTACGCCAGTTAGGAAGTTGTTTCGCATTTTCGGCCCCTTAACGCCCTTTTTCAATTAAGTTTAGGGCGTTTTTGGCTCTAACTCGCAACCTAAACGTGCTAATTACATTCCGTCTATTGTCACAGGTCCTATGCATCACAGGGAAGGTGTCCATGAGAGTCGTAAAGTGGTTCGGAGGCTGTTATCAATTTTTGCCCCCAAAATGCCCTTTTTCGACTAAGTTTAAGGAGTATTGGGCTCCAACTTCCAACTTACAAGTCCAAATTACATTCCGTTAGTTGTCACAAGTCCTATTTGTCATGGGGAAGCTGTCCGTGAGAGCCACACGGTGGTTTGGGGGCTGTTTTAAATTTTAGCCCCCAGAAGGCCCTTTTTCAACTAAGTTTAAGACGTTTTTGGGTCTAACTCCCAACATACGGGTCCAAATTACATTCCGTCAGTTGTCACAGGTCTTATTTGTCAAGGGGAAGCTGTCCATGAGAGCCACACGGTGGTTCAGGGGCTGTTTTGAATTTTCACTCCCGGAATGCCCTTTTTTGACTAAGTTTAGCACGTATACGGCTCTAACTCCCAACCTACGTGAGAGTCACACAGTGGTTCGGGGGCTGTTTGCAATTTTCGCCCCCGAAACGCCCTTTTTCGACTAAGGTTAAGGCATATTCAGCTCTAACTTCCAACCTACAGGCCTGAATTACATTCCGTCAGTTGTCACAAGTGTTATTTAAAATCTAATACTGATTTCCATCAATTGTGGGGGCTAAGGAATCAAAGACCGGTCAAGGAGGAACCACCTGAGGGGGTGAACCAAATAACCTTGATGATCGCTCCTTTAGCCTTCAAGCCACAAGTCCTCCAATGATCTTAAACGAGGGTTCATATCCTTACTTCCAGTCTAGGCGATTATGGTTGTGATAAAATTGCAGAGTGTTTATGTTCATTTGTGTATTCTGGGTATTCTAAACACCAAAAAGTTGATTTCAAATATTCAAAAACTGTTTACACAAAAATGAAAACAATGGGTATTTTTGAACTTTTCATTGTTTTTGTTAAAGAAAAACGAAAAATAAAAGAAAAAACAATAACAAACATGTCAGATTTTAAAATTGTTTCCTTGTGTACTTCTTGAGCCTACCCTAGGGATGAAAAATCCATGGTAATGCTGATGTATTTCATCCAACTTCCTCATATTTGTTGATTTGATTATGTTTCTTAACATTTCTTTCATATTACATAGAACTTCAGCATTCCTATGCAAAGAAATGCACAGGCATTACTAAGAGAACACTGTGTTTAGAAAACTGAGTATGAGGGCAAGCACACATCCCATACCCACGTTTATTGAGGTTATCTAATCATAAACCTCTTGCAAGTTACCAATTCTTCGCATCATTTACTTTTGGGCAGTACAGAGCATATGCTTATAGCAATAGAATATCAGGCCAACGTTGGTGTGTAAGCATAAACAAACAACATAAGCACAATTCTAGAGTAACAGAAAAATTAATAGCTAGAACCATTGAAGAAATTAATCTTTAGAGATTTTTAGCAAGCATTTATGATGAGCATTCCACATAATTAAACCTCGAGCAGCAGTTCCAGAACCAGAAAACAGAAAAGAAATGAAAACAAATAGTAGAAAAGAAAAGGTGCCACGGCAGATTGAATACCACAATAACGTGGATCTCCAAGAAGGCCAACAAATGATATGTAGTCATTTGACAATCTTGCCCGTCCTTCTTGCTCCTCTATCATAGAATAAGCAATATACAATGAAATGATAATACAATATTAACACGCTAGATAATAAACCCATTGTATTTGTCAGTCCCAAACTACTTCAAGGAGTGAATATCAATCACTTCAAGATACAAGACCTCAAACTTATATTAGTCTAATTATGAAAAGCATCTATGAAGCACGGACACTGACACGGACACGGATACGGACACGGGACACGGCAATTTCCAAAAAATGGGGACACGGACACGGCAGGGGAGCTCAAGTGCAAAAAAGAAAAAAGAAAGTCTAAACCAATTTTAATTTATATTATTTTTTAAAATTCAATTATGAAGAATGATACAACATATACCTTAGTTATTTTTTAATCTATAAGCAGCTTCTTCAGCTTCTTGAATTTTCTTGTCTTCAAGAATTTATCTGCCTATAATTTTTTAGCGAAAACCAATTAAACTAGTGACACTAGTGTCTATGCCAATGCAAATATATCCACAAGGGGGTGGGGACAGGGAGAAAGGCACTCGATGAGTAAAAAATGAAAATCAAAATGTCCTTTATCATTGCTGATACAAATGTAAATGGGCATTGTCAGACGGAATCACGTTTATCTTCTACTTCATCTTCCTTGGTTCTACACAACACCAAGGGAAGCTTTTTTTGAATACTTAGATGTTACAATGTGACAAGGTAGTTTGCATGTGAAAACATTTTAAGGGCTGTTTGGTTGTCATGAAAACAGGGGGGTAGAAAGGAAAATAACAAAAATAATTGAACATTGGACTCCATTACTCGGTTAATGATATTGTGCATAATCTTAGGCAAATAATTACTAGGTTCTATTTGTGTGGAAAAAATATATCTATACTACTTGCCTAATTGCGTGTCATGCCTCAAACTAACATAATAACAAGTATCACTTTGTTCTGGGGATTGAGTTCTTCAAATGGTCAGTGATCACAATTGAAAGTAGAATTCTCCAGTAAAATATTGGGGAGATACCTATTTGGTAGAATATTTTGAAGTATACAAATCATTTTCAAGAGTACAATTATAGTGAGAAGTCAAATTAAATAAAATGGGCTTTATTAGATAATTGAAACACACAGAATAACAACAAAACATAAATAAATAAAAATCATGTAAAAAATTGTGGGAATTAAAGAACCCTGTATCCTTTTTTCCTTTTTGATTGTGATATATATTTATTTATTTGGGGTAGATATATAGGAAGGACAATTGAGGACAATTATAACCTTACATTGTGATCGAGACACAAAAATAAATTGACAAAGCTTGAGACACAAAATATTGCACTTTGGTGAAAAATTCGTGCCCAGTTCATTAAAAGCTCATTAAAAAGTGACTTGTTATGTAAACAAGCCAAGCTTGAAAGCATTTTAAAACTCGTTAAGTTTTTAAGTCAAACCTCAACAACTAACTACTTGGCTAATTTACAATCCTAAATATATATGCCATACAACTTCCAATCCACTGAGCATTAAATTCTCTAGAGAATGCCAACTCTCTCCAATGAAATACCCTAAATCTGTGCAAGTCAATCATCATAAGATGGTAATCCACAGAGATAGTTCATGGGTACTATACAATAATACCTAACATAAGCTTAGAATTTGTTTGGCAGTTTCATTGGTTTACAGAGTGATATTACAGACAAATGACTAAATCAGAAAACACGCAGACCACTACACAGATGAATTATATAAGAATTAATGAAGAAAAAAGACAAATAAAACACTGAAGAAAAACAATTAGAACCAAAAATCAAAATGCCTGAAGTGTGAAAATAAAGAAATAGAGACACTGACCTTGACATCACTTGTTTGGAAATATATAAACAGATAATGCCCAACCACGATCCCAATTGTGATTCCCACTCCAGATCCAAAGTTTCTCACTATCACATTTCATTGATTTTGATTTTTGACATCAAAATTTTTTCTCTGTCAAACGCATAATTTTATGGAAATCAAACCACTTCAACCAAACCCAATAAACAAATCAACACAAAATTAAACTAAAAAAATCATATAAAACCCTAGCAAGTGTGAGAAATGGAAAAAATAAACGAAAGGAGAGAGAGAGAGAGAGAGAGAGAGAGAGACTGAGATCGATAGAGAGGGAGAGAGAACGAGAGCGACAGAAAGAGAGAGAAAAACCTGTGATTTGCGGCATTGACGGTGTGACTTGCGACGGTGGCCAGCTACGGTGGAGTGGTGAGCCGGGGGTGAGGTTTGGTGGTGACTGTTCTATTGCTGGTGGGGAGATGGGTGGTACCGTCGCTGGTGGGGATGTGGATTGTACCGTCGCCGGTGAGGAGGTGGGTTGTACCGTCGCCTGCGACACTGGTAGACCGTGGCCGGTAGGAGGGTCGCCTCCGATGGAGTGAGAGAAAGAGAAAGAGAGAGAAGAGGGATGATGAGAGAGTGAAACGGGAGAGGACTGATAGGGTAGTCTAATTAAGGGACAAGGTTTGGTCAATGCCGACTAATTTTGTTTTTAGTAACGGCGACTAAATATTATTTTAGCAACGCTGCTACACACCTCCAGTCGGGTCGACTCCAGTGACGTGGCGCATTTTCATTGGTCAATTTTTTTTTTTTTCGTTTCCTTCCAATCTAGTAGTGCCACGTGGCACTGGAGGGGTTGCTGAGGGTGGGGTTTACTGGGCGTCGGACGCATTTTTGTTATTTTAGTCACTAAAAGTAGTGATTTGGCGACTAAACATTTTAGTCGTCAATTAATTTTATTAATCCCTCCAAAATTTAAAAAATTCCTCTAAATATTTTATTTTTTGGCGACTAAAATTTATTTTTGTCGCTGAAAGTAAGTTTATGGCGATTAAAACTTTAGTCGCCAAAGAGAAAAAATACTTTTTTTTTATTTTCCATTCGACGACTAAACATTTTAGTAGCCAAAAATCAATATACGGCGACTAAATTTATTTTTGTCGCTGAAAGTAAGTTTTTGGTGACTAAAACTTTAGTCGCCAAAGAGAAAAAATAATTTTTTATTTTCCATTCGGCGACTAAATATTTTAGTAGCCAAAAGTTAATATACAGCGACTAATTTTTTTTTGTCGCCAATTCTTGCATTTTTAGCGACTAAATTTTTTTTTAGTCGCCAATAATGAATATACTCCATCTAACTAACTGTATCCAGTATCAAGTATATAAGCAAACCACTCCCCCTTTTTGTTCGAGAGGGATTAAAAACCAAGTGACACAGTAGCCAAAAGCATGACTAGTCATCAATGATCATGGAGTGGGTGGCTGTGACTGCATCCGACGAAAAGATAGGATCTGAGCTAACTGAGAAGAAGACTGGGCCACGGACTCCTTAATGCGTCGTGAAGAAGCCTCCAATGCAATGAACCGAGCATCGACAGTAGTCTCTAGATCCGTGAGCCGTGCCTCAAAAATATCCATCCGCTCCTCGAGTCGGTCACAATGCGAAGCAACAAACTGCTCAAAAAACTGAAGCTGGCCACGAATAGTACGAACCGGAGGTGGCTACTCCCCCTCAGCAATAGCACCACCGGCAGCAGCTGTATCAAACTCCGCCTCTTCTGCCATAGCAGCAACATCACCTGTACCTGTACCAGACCGACCCGCCCTAGTAGAAACCCCCCAAATGTGAGACTGACTTTGAGAAACAGTCTTTTTGGTAAAAGGCCGGGCAGGTGAAGTAAACTCATCCTCATCAAATGAATAGACCTCAAACTTGGCGAGAAGCCGGTTAATAAGGCACCCGTAAGGCAAACCAAGGTTGTTACCCTCATACGCGGCAACTATTTTTTGGATGATCAAAGTGGCAAGATCAATGGAGCGATGTTGAGCAAGACACTAGAGGATAAACCTTTGGTCTTGGTTGATTTCTGAACTATGGGTGGTAACGATAATATTGGCACAAACAATGAGGTTGAGCAACCGAAAACTGCGGTAGAAGCTCATTTTGTTTGATTAAGGAGCCGGAGGGCCAAGGACGAGGGGTACCACATAAAGCAGTGGCAACCTCATTGAAATCACAAGTTGGACGCACAGGAAAAGGATAGAAGATGAGGAAGACTTTACTAATGCCTAACAACTCTCTAATAAGATCAGTAGTGACAGTGATTGACTTGGACCTGACCCAAGTCTTGAATGACGGACCAATGTCATCAAAACTTTCCATGTTATAGTAGAATTCTCGAACCCAGCTAAGATTTTGGGGACCTGAGAAAGAGAGACCAAATCCCCACCCAAGGGATCAAAAAGGGAATAAATATGAATAGACTCAAATGTGTTAGGTTGAACATTGCGTTCGAGATGAACAGTTCGGGATGGATAAGACTCTCGAAATAACTTGGCTTTCTCAGGCGAGGGAAACCGGTCAGAGTTAAAAGCAGGTCGAAGGGCAGTAGACTTCTTTCTCTTGAAAGTAGACATGACTAAACCAAGACAAAGACAAAAAAACAAAACACACAACCCCCAACCCAAGACAAAAATTAAACCAAAAGAGGAAGAACAAAACATTAGTAGCACAGTTTAATATGACGACATGAGTCGAGTAGATAAGGCTATGTAAGCAATATAGTCAGTTTAGAGTAAGCCTAAGTGCTCAAAATGCAATAGATATGAACCATGGTAAGCAAAGCAACCATAACCCAAAAAAACAAAAAAAAAATAGACTCAAGGGAAACATTGATACACACGACAGTTAAAGACCTTAATCCATCATAATATGCCAAAAACTCAACACTACAGAACAAGAGGCACACGACTAATAAGACCCATCCTATATGAATAAGAGTAAATGATGAAACATTAGTGAAGACAAAAATAACTATGAAAATAAACAAGAAAACGGAGATAAGACAAAAGATGGGCATAACTTTGGGGTGTGAGAAGGACAGAAATCAGCAATGCACAGACCAAGGAAGACAATGCATGGAATCGCCAAGGAGCCCTAGAAAAGAGAAAGAAATTTGGGAAAAAATGAACTGAAGAGACGAGGGAGGGAGAATTTAAACAAAACCAGTCCGCTCGAGTGTGAGATTGAACACTCGAGCGGGATAAGAAGCATGCGCAGATACTCTTGAGCTCGAAAATGGACGCTCGAGCGCCAAAACAACCCTCACAAAACTGCAAAACACGGCACAAAATGCTGCAAGACTGAAATCCATGCTTGAGCGTGATATTTGCCGCTCGAGCGGGGACAAAACACCACCAAACTAAAATTATTATTATTATTATTTTTAAAAAAAAAAACAAAAACAACTCAATCGGAAAATGATGTCCTGTAAACAACAGGGAGTACAATTGGAAGACTGTAACACTGAGATGAGATTTTCCATCAACCATGAATCCTGTAAACTTTTATAGTTAAAAAAAAATATGAATCACAAGATCATGAACAAGTCAGATAGTATTTAATCAATGAGCATAAATAGCATGAGAATGCATAACTCAAAAACACACATGAGAGCTCGTGAAAAGAATGTGTATGTGTGCAATCCTTGAGAGCCACAAAGCTAAAGTTAATCCTCGTAGTGATCAGATGGCTAGACCTCCAACAAGAGCAACTGAACATCACAGAGAAAAGTCAAACCACTAGGAATCACGGGATATTTGTTGAGTAAGCGCGAAGACTCCCCCTCAATCAATGAGTTCCTTTTTTTTTTTAAACTTTTCTTTCTTGTGGGAACTCACTAGTGGCATGCACGCTCAAGAGTATGGAGACCAAACCAAAGAAGAATGAAATCAAAAAGGATGGCTTGGTTAGTGCCTCTGAGTTAGCCTTTTCCTAATGCCCGGACTTCAATGAACTGAGGAAGAAATCGTAGAAGTGAAAAATGATGATAGATGGTTAAGAGACTCAGCATCACCCATGATATACTAGCATAGGTCAATTCCTCTAAAAAAATACAAGAAACACTGTTAGTGGTCCATAGAGAACTTTGATCACTTGTGCAGAAACTCCTACAACAGTTTATCTCAATGATGTGTACAGTCTGAGATCATGAAGTTAATGAGTATGGGCATTCAGAATGAGCTATGAACAACGAAAAAATGAAATTTTGTAAGCAACATGAGCAGTGTTCATATAATTTTGGATACAAAGATGACAAGAATCAATGACAATGAGATTATAACATCCAAGTATACAAAAAGCCAACCACTCACACCCACTTAAAAAACAGGAAACACCCTAGTTACTGAGCACTACACCCAAGGTCATTCTAAGAAACTCAAACCGAAGAAGATTAAGGGGTTTTGTAAAAATATCAGCTTTTTGATGCTCAGTGAGTATATGTTCAAGAATAACAAGGCCTTCTTCCACTAACTCTCAAATAAAATGATGACGAATGTCAATGTGTTTGGTGTGAGAGTGTTGGACAAGATTTTTTGAAATGTTTATGGCACTTGTATTATCATAGAAAAGAGTGAGAGTGTTCTGTTCTATCCCATAATCATGAAGCATTTGCTTCATCCACAGCATTTGTGCACAACAACTTCCTGCAGCAATGCACTCAGCCTCCGCAGTCGAAAGAGAGATGGCATTTTGCTTTTTACTATGCCAGGAAACCAAATTATTCGCAAGGTAAAAACACCCCCCGGATGTACTCTTCCTATCATCAGCACACCCTGCCCAGTTGGCATCAGAAAAACCAGTAATTTTAGCTGTAGTATCAGTAGAAAACCAAACCCCATACCCCAATGTCCCATTAACATATTTAATGATGCGTTTGACAGCAAGAAGATGAGACTCTTTAGGACTGGCTTGGTAATGGGCACAAACACCTACACTGAAGGCAATATCAGGACGACTGGCTGTGAGGTAAAGAAGACTTCCTATCATACTCCTATGCAGGGTAGGATCAACATCAGTACCGGAGGAATCTTTGAAAATGTGAAGACTGGTGCTCATGGAAGTGCGTGCATATTTGGCAGACTCAAGACCAAACTTTGACACAAGATTTTTGGCATACTTAGTCTGAGAAACAAACATACCTGAAGGAGACTATTTAATTTAGAGACCCAAAAAATAAGACAACTCTCCCATCATGCTCATCTCAAACTCATGTGTCATGCAATCAGAAAAATATTACACAAGATGATCAGCAATAGATCCAAACACAATATCATTAACATAAATTTAAGCAACAAGAATCACAAATAAAGTCTTATCCACACTACCCCTTTGAAAGTCATTATCAAGAAGAAAGGTAATCAGTCCGTCATACTAAGCCCGAGGGGCTTGTTTCAACCTACACAACGCCTTGTCTAACTTGTAGACATGATTTGGACATTTAGGGTCCTCAAACCCTTTTGGTTGCTCAACATAAGCCTCTTCTTTCAAGTACCCATTCAGAAAGGCACTTTTCACATCCATTTGATACAATTTGAAACCAAGAAAACATGCAACACCAAGTAAAATACGAATTGATTCGAGACATGCAACTGGGGCAAATGTCTCATCATAGTCAACACCCTCTACTTGTGTGTAGCCTTGAGCAACTAACCTGGCTTTATTTCTAACCACAGTACCATTCTCATCAGGTTTGTTTTTAAATATCCACTTGGTACCTATCACATTCATGTCTCTAGGTCTGGGAACTAGAGTCCAAACATTGCTACGTTCAAATTGACCTAATTCTTCATGCATAGCATTCACCCAATTATCATCTAGTAAGGCCTCTTTAATATTCTTAGGTTCAATTAATGAATCATAACACATATGTGATACCTCATCCCGAATTTGTCTTCGGGTTTTCATTCGATCCGATACACTTCCAATTACCTGTTGAGCTGGATGATTTAGTTTCACCCTTGCTGATGGTTTGAACTCAGGACTTGTGGTGACAGAAGCATCAGAAGTGGTGTCTTTTTGTGCACTCTTTGGACTCTGACTTACCTGTGAATATGGTGCTGTCTCAACATCTTGTGCTTGGACCTCAGCTTCTTTTTGACTTTGTGGTACAGTATCCAAGATTGGAGACTCACCATATTCATCCTCATTTGTTGCTGAAGTAGGAGAACCTGTGTCATCTATAACCACATTAATTGATTCCATTAAAGAAGAAGTACGTAGGTTATAGACTCGAAAAGCTCTACTTATGGTTGAATACCCTAGAAAAATACCTTCATCATTTCGGGAGTCAAATTTGTCCAAAGGCTCTCTATCTTTGAAAATGTAACACTTACTCCCAAAAGTTTTGAAGTATTTTACATTAGGTTTCAATCCCTTCCACAATTCATATGGAGTTTGTAAAGTGCCAGGCCTTAAATACACGCGATTTATGACATAAACAGTAGTATTTAGGGCTTCAGCCCAAAACTTTGGAGGAACTTTCTTACTCAGGAGCATGACCCTAGCCATCTCTTGAACAACCTTGTTCTTCCTCTCAACCACTCCATTTTGTTGTGGAGTAATAAGTGCAGAAAATTCATGCTTGATTTCATGCATATCACAAAAATCCGAAAACGAACTGTTTTCAAACTCACGACCATGATCAGTTCGGATTCTTATGATACGCCCAGTAGAAACACCTTGTTCATTTTGAATTTTAAGGACTAAGGCCTGGAAAGCATCAAAAGTATCAGATTTTTCCCTTAGAAAAATTTACTCACGAAAAACGAGTAAAATCATCAACAGTTAAAAAAATGTATCTTTTACCTCCAATGCTTTCAGTGCGAGTAGGTCTCATTAAGTCCATGAGAACCAATTCAAGAGGACGTTTGGTTGTAAAGCTGTTCACCTTTTTATGAGGGGCACAGGTTTGTTTCCCAAGTTGACATGGTCCATATACATGATTCAAATTCTTACTTAGTTTAGGTACTCCTCTCACAAGCTCTTTGTTGGCTATCTTAGTTAAGTCTTTGAAATTCATGTGACCAAATCTTTGATGCTACAAATCAATGTTATTTATGATGACTGAATGACAAGTGAGATCATTAGTAGTAACAATCCCATAGCAGTTATCAGATGTGCGAACCCTATGCAAGACAGTATTTCCTTTTTTATCCAAAATTTCACATTTATTATTTGAAAATAATACTTCATGCTAGGAATCACACATTTGACTAATGCTCAAAAGATTTGGTTTAAGACCATCAACAAGTAAAGCATTTTTAAGCTTGGAAAGACCAGCAACACTTATAAAGCCCTTACCAATGACTCTAGAAGTGCCACCATCTCCAAAGGTAACAATTCCACCTTCATATTTTTCAAGGGAGGTGAAGTAGGATTTGTCACCTGACATGTGACGAGAGCACCCATTATCCAGATACCACATGTGTGAGTCACGTGCTTTTAGAGTAGTGTGAACAACTAAACAAGTCAAATCATCTTTTCTCACCAAAATCTTTTTAGTCTTAACAAAATCAGGTGTGGCGGTTTTGGTAAATGTCTTGGCGTTATGAACACTCTCATGAATCTTTGTATTCCGCCTAGACATGTAAGGTTGTCTCCTAACCCAAGAAGTATTTGAATTTCTACCCTTTTGAGACACCTTACCAAACAATTCAAAGCAATAAGGACGGATGTGACCATACCTACCACAATGATGACAAATAAAAACAAATTTTACCTCCTTTTTGTTGATCTTACTCCTGTTAGGTAGATGATGAGAAGGATCATCCTGGTGTACCTTAAGCTTTCCCTTTGTTTGAGTCTTCAGGTCCTGTGATGTAGAGGCCTGTCCCTTATGAGCTGTCACACCATAGCCTAGCCCACTTTTGTCACAACCCATTTGTTGAGACCCAAGGATGTCGTCTAATGATTTTGAACCTTTGTTCCACATGGCAATTGTGGCTCTAGCAATTTGGAGTTCTTCATTTTTATGACTGACCATCTCTTCCAATGTAGCTTGTGAACTCTCAAGGCTTTCAAACTTCTCTTCATATGTGGAATACACTTTCAGGAGTTCATTCCTTTTAGTTTCACAGGATAGAAGTTTCCCACATAGGTCTTGCTTGTCACTTGAGATCTTGATGACATTCTGCTTTGCTATTACAAGTTCTCCTTTTAGCTTGACATTCTTTTCACATGCTTTGAGCTTGAGAGTGAGTTTGTCATTGATTTTGGACAAATTCAAAGATTCCTCATAAAGCTTTTTGTAAGCTTGTTGTAGATCATCACCAATTGATCTCCTCATTGTCTTTTGATGTTTCATCATCTTTTTTTTTGCTCCTCATTCTCCTTGACCTCATCCAGTCGAGCAACTAAGGCAAGAAAAGTGATAGATGGTAGTGAAGATGAATCTCCATTGTCATGAAATTGGCTCAAAATGTCCCATGCATCTTTAGCCTTTGTGCAGTGAGCAACCCGTTCCGGTTCTTCATCAAAAATTGCTCCACGAATAGTAATTAGGATTCTCTGATTGCTCGGATTGTCAGCACTTTCAATATCCTCTTCAATGGCTTGCCAGCCTTCTGGGTCAAAAGCTCTTAAAAACGTCCTCATTCTGATCTTCCAATACAAGAAATTACTCTCATCAAACGTGGGAACATGATGCAGATTTTGACCACGAGCAAATTCCACTAGCTTTGGAAGAGGTTGTGTGAAAGTGGACCAAAATGCCATGAAAGCACTATCCCCGGCTTCACCAGATTCAGTTTCTTTGGGTTCTTGCTCCGACCCGCTTTCATCATCCCAAGTTACTGTGTAGACTTTTTTTCGATTCTTTTTCGAAGGACATTCAAGGGCAATATGACCAAACCCTTGACATTCATAACACTTGATCCCTTGCCCCTTTACAATCTTCTTTTCAGTTTTTGGAGCAAGTTTTGGTGGAAAAAATTTGGGTTTATCATTACTCGTCTTTTGAAATAGGGTCTCTGAAATTAGGCTTCTTTTTCTTTAAAAACTTTTTGAACTGTTTAGTAAACATAACCGTCATCTCAGACTCTAAATCAAACTCAGTCTCAGGAGTTTTTGTAATCTCATGAGCACTAGTGAAAGCCACACTATCTTTTTGTTTTTTCTTAGAAATCTGGTGGGCTTCATAAGTCTGCAGGTTTCCAACCAATTGATCAAGCTTGAGGGTATCAACATTCTGAACCTCCTCAATGGCTGTCACTTTTGATTGGAACCTCTCGAGTAATGACCTCAAAATTTTACCAACAACTTTAGCTTCAGGTATTTTTTCATCGAGTGTGAAACAGGAATTCACGATATCACTAAGTTTTGCATAGAAATCATCAAACGTCTCATCATCGCGCATAAAAAAGGTTTCAAAGGCGGAGGTGAGACGTTGAAGTTTTGACCTTTTGACAGAAGTAGTACCTTCATGAATCGTTTCCAGAATGTCCCAAGCCTCTTTTGCTACCTCACATGTGCAGATATGACGAAACTCTTCAGGTGTGACGGAGCAAAAAAGGGAATTGAGAGCCTTGCTATTCCAACTCGAGTTTGATAATCTGTTGCGTCCCATTTATTAAGGGGTTTGGGAATATCAATGCCATCAATGGTGACAATAGGTTCACTTCACCCATAGATCACACAGTGCCAAACTTTCTCATCGATGGATTTTAAAAGCGCTCTCATACAAGCTTTCCAATAAGAATAGTTTGTACCATCAAGTAAAAGAGGTTTATGAGTCAAGTTGCCTTCACGAATTAAATCCATATCACCAATCACAAAAAATCACACTCCTATAGTTTTGATAAAAACAAAGAGTGACCTGCACTGATACCAATTGAAAATCCTAAGTGATTCGTGATTAGATAAAGATTTAATTCCACCAATTCTCAATTATTCAAAACACACAATCTAAATCAACAAGCACATACGAAAGTGGTTTAGATTGTTGTTTTCAAAAAATAATAAATCGACACAAACGATTTTTACGTGGAAAAATCACAATTGAAGCACCTTCAACTGTGATAAAAAAACTACAGGCGAAACGCCACTAATCAATCCACTACAGAAGAAAGAAATATTACAAAGACAACCAACAAATTATCAAACGCATCAAATTTGTCTTCAAGCTTCTGTAAATCCTTCGTCACAGCTTTCGTCTCGGAATTGATTGATATGACGTTGAATCCACAACTTCCAATGTCGAATCAATGACCACGCACAGTATCAAACTCCTTTGATGCTCTACGCTTGAATCTCCGGATTCCACTGAAGAAGAACACTCTTGAATATGAAGTAACAAACTCCTTGATGTATGTATCTCAGATCATAAGTTTAGAACTCACTCAAATCATCAAGGAAAACTTAACAAGACTTTCAGAAGAAAACCTCAAACAAAACCCTATGACTCTTAAACAAGATCTAGGGAAAAAGTAACCCTAGAATACAACCAACACGCGAATATATAGACACAGAGATCGCACGGTCTGCTCGAGCGTGGGAATTGACGCTTGAGTGGGGACTCTATATTGCGTGTTTTAAACAAGGTTCACGCTCGAGCAGAAGATCCCACGCTCGAGCGTACAAACACATCACCCAGCATTTTTGCAGACGTACCAGATGCTGTGAGAGAGAAAACCCCGCTCGAGCGTCACTTTCCCCGCTCAAGTGGGAAGACTAAAACTTGACAAACTGGAAAATATGCAACTGATTACACATTTAGTTTTTCCATGGATTTTGACAACAAGAGGGTCCTAACAGTTATAATATTATTATTGACCACATTTATTATATAAGTTATAAACACCCAAAACCATACAAATGATGTCACATCATCTGTTAGTACACTAGTATGTACATTAATTAGTACATATAGCATTATTCTTTACTTTTTAAATGCATTTAAGCTATGTACAATTATAAAGTAAAAAATTTACCTAAAATATCAAAACAATTCACTAAAAAAAATACAAAAAATAAAAAATCAATTTTTAAAAAATCAATCAAAACCAAACAAAAGTATCCCAATCTAGTAATCACCAGTAATCCAATCAATTACATACAACTCTCATAATAGAAAGAAACAAATTCTATAAATATCAAACTTATCTCTATAAAAATTGAACCCATAATCTCAAATTACAAAATGATACTACACAACCATTAGACCGAAGTCCGAAAGGTCCCTATAAATTCATGAATCAACTTGGTTGAATAATAAAGAATTCAAAAGGGAGAGAGAGTTAGGGTTTTTGAGTAGGGAGAAGAAGAGATGCCTTGCTTGAACCTATCTACTAACGTGAACCTGGAGGGCATTGATATCTCCTCCATCCTCAAAGAAGCCACTTCCGCCGTCGCCGATCTTATCGGAAAACTAGAGGCTCATGTGATGGTTATGTTGAAGGGTTCAGTCCCCATTGCTATAAGTGGGATTGAGGACCCAGCAGCCTATGGTGAAGTGGTGTCCATTGGAGGTCTTAACCTAGATGTAAACAAGAAGCTTAGTGCTGCAATTTCAACCATACTTGAGGCCAAGTTGTCTGTTCCTCCTAGAAGATTCTTCCTCAAATTCTATGACACTCTGGGCAACAAATTTGGATGGAATGGAACCATCTTATAAATTCAATATACTCTATATATGTATTTGGAAATGCAATGCCAAATATTAAGATATGATCAATAATGATAAAGTCTCTTACCATAATCTAATGAAAAGTTTGATGCCAATGGGAATTGTGAACTAAATTGCATTCCAAAACATATTGTCAAATAGGTTAGCTACATTATGCACAAGTTTCTTCACGTAATCCCGTCTTGTGTATGTGGAGAGACAAATAGAGAATCAAACACAAAGAGAAGCAAATAATCAAACAAAGAGGAGAAAATCAAATAGGGACATAATATCAAATGCTAATAAAGAGACTTGAACCCAAGAGTTATCTCGACCAAAGCTCTAATACTATGCTAAATTACCAATTTTTTCAAAAGCATAAGTTGTTAGGAAATGTGTCCAATAATATATATCAAACTATTTAACAATACTCAATACAACAAATTAAGAATTTTGAGATGAAAATTTTGGAATAAAATTACTTTTTAAGGATAATATATTTTAGTAATCAAAAGTGTCATTATTATATTTTTAGTGACAAAATTGGATATTTAGTGATGAATTGCTATCTTTTGAGACCAAAATTTATTGTCTAAAAAATAAACCTTTTTTGGGTCAAAGTATTTTGTCCCTAAAAGTGCATTTTTATTAGCAACATTTTCAAAATTTTGGTGCTAATTTTTTTTAACTTTTTGGGATGACTTTTTAACGATTATCCTCATGACAACAGAAATTGATTTCCAAATATTTTTTACAACAAAATTTGTAGCTTTAGGGGGGGAAATTAATTTTTAAAACTCTTATATGTTATAGTTGTTGGAAAATTTATAAAGAGGCAGTTGTGAATTGAAATAGACTCCATTTTGAATGAACGGGTGTAACCTGTCATAGTGTCTTTTTGTGTTAAAGGAATGGTCAAACCTCCATTTGAATAAAATGGTGCAAACCTTTCATGGTGTCTCTTTATTTTAAAAGAAGGGTTATGTCCCTTCTTCATACCTTTTCTATTCAAATTGATTAGGTGCCAACAAAGCCTATATAAAGGCAGCCCCATTCCAATTTTGATTGATTTCCGAAAATTTATTTTCCTTGCCTTCATTTTGCTCTCTTGCGTCCTTTATTCTTCATATTATTTTAGAGAAAATTTCAGAGAGTTATAGAACACAAGGTTCTAGTTCGCTGGACAAATTTGTTTAAAGTGTTACTACAAATTTGTGAAGATCATTGTATCCTGGGAGATAGACGCCACAAAACCGTAAGCACCGTAGCGGGGCGAATCTATGTTAAGGACAGAGTGTCACACACTCGATTTGGTCTTTAATTATTCATTCAGTTTAACAAAATAAATTCTGTAAGTTTTATTTTATTTTGTTTGAATTAGTATCCATTTATTTTATTTACACAGAAGATTGTTCCAACAATCTTAAGACAGATTTGAATTATTCTGTTTACAGAATTTTTTGTTTGTTTCCTTTTCTCTTTCTTCTTTTAAGAAAATTATTTTTTGTAGATTTACAAAATAATATTCTGGTTAAAAAAACAAATAGTGATTATATGCTATTTGACAGATAATAGTAATATACTTTCTATTTTCTTTGACAACTTGTAGTACGATACTGGTGTCATTAACAATTTAGAATATATTTTTGTGGAATTTTCTCAGAAATTAATTTTAGTTTTAGAAATTGTTTTCTGAGTTTTCATTACTTAAAATTCTGTTTTTGTATTTTAATTATTGAACTGTTACAGAAATTAATTTTTTGTGTGGATTTAATTTGGTTAAATAAAATTTTATTTTATTTCCAAATTAATTGAAAAATAAAAGTTATTTTATTATTTCTTTTATTTTACAGAATTTAATTTTCTGTGTGGATTTAATTTGGTTAAATAAAATTTTGTTTTATTTCCAAATTAATTGAAAAATAAAAGTTATTTTCTTATTTCTTTTATTTTACAGAATTTAATTTCCTGTGTGGAATTAATTTAGTTGAATAAAATTTTGTTTTATTTCCAAATTAATTGGAAAATAAAAGTTACATTCTTGTTTCTTTTATTTTTACAGAATTTAATTCTGTGAATTTGGTTTAATTTCTGTGTAGTGTAAATTCTAATTATAACTTTGTTTTATAAATTAGAATTGATGGCTACTGAAACTAATGTCCAAACAAGTACTACTGTGGTGACTGCAATTGCACCAACCCCCTCTCCTGTGGTGACAGTACTAATAAATCATGGAGAGAAGCCAGAGAAGTTCTCAGGAACTGACTTTAAAAGATGCCAACAGAAAATGTTGTTCTATCTTACAACTCTGAACCTGGCCCGTTTCCTCCGTGAAGATGCTCCTATCCCGAAAGAGGATGAAACCGACCGGCAAGTGGTTGCTGCGGTTGATGCCTGGAAACATGACAATTTCCTTTGCCGGAACTACACCTTGAACGGACTTGACAACACATTATACAACGTCTACAGTCCTATCAAGATAGCAAAGGAACTTTGGGAGTCTTTGGAGAAAAAATACAAAACGGAAGATGTCGGCTCAAAGAAATTTGTGGTAGGCAGATTCCTGGATTTTGTAATGGTTGATTCAAAAACTGTGATCAGCCAAGTTCAAGATTTCCAACTCATTTTGCATGACATTCACGCAGAAGGTATGTCTCTCAGTGAATCCTTCCAAGTTGCAGCCTTAATTGAGAAATTACCAAAAGACTAGAAGGAATTCAAGAATTACCTCAAACACAAGCGCAAAGAAATTTCTATGGAAGAATTAATTGTGCGTTTGAGGATTGAGGAGGACAACCACAATTCTGATAAACGGGCTGGTAAGCATCCTATGAAGTTTAAGGCAAATGTGGTGGAACATGCTTCAAAAATCAAGAAACGAAAGTCTTCTGGAGAAAGTTCATCACAAGGCTCTAAAGGGGGGAAAAAATAAAAAGTACAAGTTTAATGGCAAACGTTACATCTGTGACAAAGAGGGACATCGGGCCAAAGATTGTCGTAGTAAAGGCAAAAGCAAAAGAATAACAAGCAAGAAGCATGCTCAAGCCCATATGACCGAAGTGAACAATATTTCCAATGGTATAGATGATATCAATCTTTCTGCAGTTGTTTCCGAGGCAAATCTTGTCGGAAATCCTAAAGAATGGTGGGTGGACACTGGTGCTACTCGCCATATTTGTGCCGACAAAAAGATGTTCACATCTTATTCTACAGTGGATAGTGGTGAACAACTTTTTATGGGCAACTCCTCAACTTCCAAAGTTGAAGGACAAGGAAAGATTGTACTCAAGATGACATCTGAAAAGGAACTCACTATCAACAATGTGCTGCATGTATCGGATATTCGCAAGAATCTTGTTTTCGAATCTCTGTTGAGTAAGAATGGGTTTAGGCTAGTATTTGAGAGTGATAAATTTGTACTTACTAAGAATGGGATGTATGTAGGAAAAGGTTACATGTCTGATGGCCTTTTCAAGTTAAATGTAATGACCGTTGTACCCTCAGTTATTAATAATACTACATCTTCTTCTTACTTGCTCGAGTCTTCAAATTTATGGCATGGTAGATTAGGACATGTTAATTATGGATCTTTGCGTAGATTAATTAATATGGAATGTTTACCTAAATTTGACATTGATTCAAATCATAAATGTGAAATTTGTGTTGAGGCAAAATTATCTAAAACTCCTTTTAATTCAATTGAAAGAAGTACGAAACCATTTGAATTAATTCATAGTGATATTTGTGATTTTAAATCAATTCAACCTAGAGGTGGGAAAAAATATTTTATCACTTTTATAGACGGCTATACTAGATATAGTTATGTTTATCTAATTCAAATCAAGGATGAAGCTTTGGAAACTTTTATTCAATATAAGAATGAAGTTGAAAATCAACTTGGTAAGAAAATCAAGAAAATTAGAAGTAATAGAGGTGGTGAATATGAATCACCTTTTGGTGAATTTTCTAAAGAACATGGAATAATTCATCAAACCACCGCTCCTTACTCACCTCAACAAAATGGAATTGCTGAAAGAAAAAATAGGACTTCAAAAGAAATGATGAATGCCATATTAATAAGTTCTGGATTACCTCAGAACTTGTGGGGGGAAGCAACACTTTCTGCTAATTATATACTTAATAAAGTACCCCGAAAGAAAGTGAATCAAACACC
The DNA here is from genome assembly GCF_004153795.1 of Camellia sinensis. Taxonomy (NCBI): domain Eukaryota; kingdom Viridiplantae; phylum Streptophyta; class Magnoliopsida; order Ericales; family Theaceae; genus Camellia; species Camellia sinensis. Next base: position 1,297,819 of record NW_021025759.1, read on the forward strand.
TTACGAATTGTGGCATGGAAGAGTACCATCCTACAAATACTTAAAAGTGTGGGGGGGTGTTTGGCTAAAGTAGCTATTTCTAGTCCTAAAAAGACTAAGATAGGTCGTAAGACCATTGATTGCATTTTCATTGGTTATGCAAAATAGTAGTGCATATCGATTTTGATTCATAAATTAGAACATTCTGAAATGCATGTAAATACTATTATTGAATCTCGGAATGCATCTTTCTTTGAACATGTATTTCCGAATAAGATTGGACAAGAGACTAGTAATAATAAAAGAGATTTTGATGCTATTACTAGTCAGGATCAAGAACATGATCAAGAACAAGAGTTAGATCAAAATGAAGAAGAGGAACCTAGGCGTAGTAAACGTGCTAGAACCTCAAAATCTTTTAGTCCAGATTTTCTAACATATTTGTTAGAAAATGAGCCTTTAACTTTTAAAGAGGCTATGTCCAGTCCTGAAGCTCTTTTATAGAAAGAAGCTGTCAACAGTGAAGTTGAATCCATCTTGCAAAATCACACTTGGGAATTAGTGGACTTGCCACCAGGTTGTAAACCTCTTGGGTACAAGTGGATTTTCAAAAGGAAAATGAAAGTAAATGGATCAATTGACAAATATAAGGCAAGACTTGTGGTCAAAGGTTTTAGACAAAAAGAAGGTCTTGATTACTTGGACACATACTCACCGGTTACTAGAATAACATCCATTAGAATGCTAATTGCCATTGCATCTCTATACAATCTAGAAATTCATCAAATGGATGTAAAAACCGCTTTCTTAAATGGTGAGTTAAATGAAGAAATTTACATGGAACAATCAGAAGGTTTTTCTATTCCAGGAAAAGAAAAGAAAGTGTGTAAATTGGTTAAATCATTATATGGTTAAAACAAGCGCCAAAGCAATGGCATGGGAAATTTGACAAAGCAATGATGTCAAATAGATTTAAAATTAATGAGTGTGAAAAATGTGTTTATATTAAAAACATAGACAAAGGTTATGTCATTGTATGTCTTTATGTAGATGATATGCTCATCATAGGTAGTAATAATGACATGATTAAAACTACCAAGAAAATGTTGAATAAACATTTTGACATGAAGGACATGGGCATTGCTGATGTAATACTTGGTATGAAAATTACCAAAACATCAGAAGGATATACTTTGTCACAATCTCATTACATTGAGAAAATACTTGACAAATTCAGCAAAGATGATGATCATCTAGCTAGCTAGAACACCTGTAGATGTTAATTTGTATCTTTCTAAGAATGTACAGGAAAGTATTTCTCAATTAGAGTATGCCTAAATTATTGGAAGCTTAATGTACTTGATGAACTTCACTCGCCCAGATATAGCTTATGCAGTAAGTAAATTAAGTAGATATACGAGTAATCCAAGAGTAGAACACTGGAAAGTAATTATAAGGGTTCTAAGATATCTCCAATTCACTCGTAACATTGGGCTGAATTATTCAAGATATCCAACAGTACTTGAAGGATACTGTGATGTAAATTGGATATCGAATACTAGAGACTCAAAGTCCACCCGTGGGTATGTCTTTACTCTTGGTGGGGCGGTTGTATCATGGAAATCTTCCAAACAGACTTGCATTGCTAGGTCTACTATGGAATCAGAATTCATAGCTTTAGACAAAGCAGGGGAAGAGGCAGAATGGCTTGACCACTTCCTTGAAGATATTCCAATATGGCCAAAATCGTTGCCTGCTATATGCATACATTACGATAGTCAATCAGCAATAGGTAGAGCACAGAGTCATATGTATAACAGTAAGTCACGACACATTCGTCGTCGACATAACACCATGAGACAACTACTCTCTAATGGAATTATTTCCACTGAATATGTGAAGTCTAAAGACAACATAGTGGATCCACTAACCAAAGGGTTAGCAAGAGAGTTAGTTAAGAATTCATCGAGGGGAATGGGACTAAAGCCTATTAAATAAGAGTTACCACAACGGCAACCCAACCTAGTTGACTGGAGATCCCAAGATCTAGGTTCAAAGGGACAACCGAGTTGTGAATCACTCAGAAGGATCACTGGGGAGTTAAACTCCTACCCATTTCTATGATAAAATAGTGATGACTACAGAGTTTTAGATTAAGTAATACTTTTAATGATTCTTATATCTAGGTATACCTAGTGGAGTATGGTAGGATACTCTTTATAAGCATCACCTATGTGAGTGTGAACTGGGCCGGTTCTGTGAGATTTGTAAAGGGCTACAATTCTCTAGAGCACTCATGAAAGACCAGGTTGTTCAGGGCCAAAATGAACACAATAGTGAGAACTAAACTGTGTCTGGGGATATACTGTGTGAGTTCTATTGTCTTGGTTTACACAAACGGCTGAATAGTTCAAGACATCATGTTCACTGGTTAGCTAGTAAATCCGATAGCATCTCACAAGGGAAGGTTCAAAGCCAAAAGCTACCTATCCTTTGCAGAATATTTCCAATTTCTGTACTCTCTGTATTTACATCATGTTGTTGCATTTTCTCTCTGTCAATTTCATTGGTGGGGGATTGTTAGAAAATTTATAAAGAGGTAGTTGTGAATTGAAATAGACTCCATTTTGAATGAACGGGTGTAACCTTTCATGGTGTCTTTTTGTTTTAAAGGAAGGGTCAAACCTCCATTTGAATGAAATGGTGCAAACCTTTCATGGTGTTTCTTTATTTTAAAGGAATGGTTATGTCCCTTCTTCATACCTTTTCTATTCAAATTGAATAGGTGCCAACAAAGCCTATATAGAGGCAGCCCCATTCCAATTTTTATTGATTTCCGAAAATTCATTTTCCTTGCTTTCATTTTGCTCTCTTGTGTCCTTTATTCTTCATATCATTTTAGGGAAAATTTCAAAGAGTTATAGAACACAAGGTTCTAGTTCACCGGACAAATTTGTTTGAAGTGCTACTACAAATTTGTGAAGATCATTATATCCTGGGAGATAGACGCCACATAACCATAAGCACCGTAGCGGGGTGAATCTGTCTTAAGGACAGAATGTCACACACTCGACTTGGTCTTTAATTATTTATTCGGTTCAACAAAATAAATTTTGTAAGTTTTATTTTATTTTGTTTGAATTAGTATCCATTTATTTTATTTACACAGAAGATTGTTCCAACAGTAGTGACTATTCAATCGAGTGGTCAATTATATAATTTTTAAAAAAAATAAAAAATAAAAATTGCCAAAGATTATGTCTATTGATTTTTCTCTCCTAAAATGGAAAGCAAAAAAAAAAAGATCTACATGTTGCAGACTTTAATTTTTCGAGGACTAAAATTTGATGGTAGTATACAGATATTATATCTCTAGGGCAATATTTAACAGAAGATTAAAAAATAAAATGAAAGGAAATGAAATTATTTGTACATGTTTATTTTTATGAATAACAATGCTCTATTTGTTATCTTCTCATTTTCTAAACTCAATCAAAGAAGGGAAAATTTCATTTCAGCATAGGTTTTTTAATAAAAAAATTGCAAATAAGTGATAAATTTTATACACATTAATAATTAAATTCATAAACTTTATTAGGAATCTGTAATAATTCTCCTTAAGCAAGTCCAAGTGTTGCTCAAAATTAATAATTTATTGGTCTTGATGATACAGTGATGATGTAACGGGTTCCAAGCAGAGCGGGTCGGACTGATCCACACTTCTTGAACCGGTATCTGAATGATCAAACCCACCAGAGAACCTGTACACGAGTTCAACGGGGAACGGGGAGTCCCCCAGCGAACCCTCCGACAAGCAAGTTAGAGAGAGAAGTAGAGTGTAGAGATGAATTAGAGATAGAAAGCTTAACCTTCTTCTTATCTTCAACGTTTGCTTATATCATTTGGTAATCATTTTGTTGTCCCTTCCGACCTGTCACCTTGGCCAAAAGTCTATGTTGTAGCTTACCTTGTTCAGGGTGAGGGCGTGCTGTCCTGACGGAAAGGTGTTGTCGTAATAAATGCAGTGAGGGGCTACATTAATGGTGATGCGCAGTGGCAATAACTTTGCAGATCTTTGTCTGCTGATGTGGCTTGCCCTTTACCTGCCATGTGTCTGAATATCATTGGTCCTTCATACCATATTGACTTCCAGATAGTGCTGGGCCTTATCAGTTGGGTTATGTATTGGGCCCTAAGTGGTGGGCTTGAGTTGTTCATGGTAGGCTGTAGCCTTTATGGGCCTACCCATGTCAGTAGTCCCCCATTCCCGAGTTCAGCTTTAGTCCAACGAAGGGAATAATGAAGAAAATGAGGGTGGTTAGAGATCTGCAGGAGGGAGGCCGACCGATAGGAGTGATCTAGTGTAGGGGCCGATTAGGAGGAGAGCCGACCGCGGGGGGTCACCGAGTGGAGGGACCGACCACGAGGAGGGCCGACTGCGAAGGGTAGCCGAGTGGAGGGACCGACCATGAGGAGGGCCGACCGCGAGGGGTAGCCGAGTGGAGGGACCGACCATAAGGAGGGCCAACCGTGAAGAGGGAAGTGGCATGGGCGAGGCTCGAGAGGCGGCGGGTCACGTGGTGACTTGAAGTGGAAAAGACAGGGTAGGGAAATGTAGTGAATCGTGGTCGTACACGTGGCATAATCTCGTGGTGGGGGAGGTTAGGCGTTGGGCCAGAGGTGAAACGATAGGTCATAATGGGTGTTAAAAAGACAGTTTTGGTGGATGGTTAAAAATTGTTCAAACTAACAGCAATTAATTGTGACCCCTTGAATATAGGCAAGCCTTGGGCTTTTGGGATTATACGTTTTACCTACCTTTTTTCGAAAATCAAAACATTCCAAGTGTAGACTCCTTCGTTGCAAGTGATACACCCTTGCGACATTTTTTGAACTTTCTTGCGCCCGCATCCGAAGCCATTCGCAGACACACGACAAAAATGGCCCAGGAAGAAGCTAGAACTGCCAGGGTTGATCCACTAGGGGACGATGATGCGGTGGAGTTGACAGAACAATACAGGACGGAGAGGCAAGTGGAGAGAGTAGGGGGGCGACGGGACCGCCGCGTTCGTTGACATTGATGGCGGCTCCGAAGCCAATCAACCAGGCTGAGCCAGATCACTGGCATACGAAGGCCGACAGGTCGACCGTTACTGCGGAGGAGTTGGAGGGTATGCGTAAAAAATACCAAGTTCCCGCAGAAATAGAATTGATGCTACCAACACCAACGGAGAGGTCGTCCGACGCCTGACCGGGGGAGTTTGCCCTCTACGATGAGACGTTGAATGGTGGGTTGAGGTTGCCGCTTCCGCAGGTAGTAGTGCATGTCTTAAACAGACTGGAAGTGGTGCCAGGTTAACTAATGCCCAATGCGTGGAAGATTGTATTGGCCTGTGCAAGTGCATGGCCGAAAGCGAACGAAGGGGCGACTATGATGGTAGACGAGTTTTTTGCATGCTACAAGGCCTCAGGCCAGCAAGAAACTTGGGTCACTTTGTAGGTGGCGGCAGGGAGGGGTCTGTTGGTGGGGTTGCCGTCATCAATTGAGGGATGGAGGCCGCAGTGGTTCTACGTGTCTGCGAACGGGGGAGTGGGGGTGCGCACGGTGTAAAGAGTGCCTACCAAGTCTGTGGAGCCAAAGCTGGGGGCCGCAGCGGAGGAGAGGGTGAAAAAGGTGAAGGCCTGGAGGGAGAAGGAGGGCGTCAAGTGGAACGATCTCATCCAGCCGTCCGCTTTGTTTGCCGCAGGATTGGGCCCTCAGCCGACCGGTGGAGATCTGGCACCGGAAGAACTAGAGGCAAGAAGAAAGGCGCAGGAGGCGGAAGATCGGACCATTTTTGCCAGAGCCCAAAAATTCAAGGAGGTGCAGTTAGGCCCACCACCAAAACCGGTTGCGAGGGAGAGAATCCGACCGCGCCCCAAGCCACTGGGGGAAAAAGACTTGGGCAGTTTTGAGCCACGACTGCCTCTCGTGGATCCAGTGAAGAAAAGAGCAGACAGGGAGGCGGAGGCTTTGAAGAAGAAGAAGAAAAGGAGGGTTCGCCCTGAGGGGGCCTTAGGTGAGCCTGGGTTGAAGAGGGTAAGGGTTGGGGAGGAGGTTACCTCCATGGTGGAGGAGTCGACCACAACAAGGGAGAAGGGAGTGGAGGCGACTCTAGAAAGTGTGGTTGTCCCAGACATGGAAGGGGACAAAGGCCAAGGAGGCCAGGAGGAAGAAGAGCACCTGAGTGCCATGCCTAAAGTACCAATGGAGAGTGGGTCAGCTGGTCCTAAGGAAGTGATGGAGCAGCAGTTAAAGGGGGGCCCTGCGCCCCAAGGAGAAGGGGCCAGGCTAACGACTGCTATCTACCACGCTCGTGCAGTGGCTGAGCGGCTGGAGGGAGAAGAAGGCCCAGCCAAGACAGCTGCAGATCGCCTTGTGTGGATTGTGAACGAGGTAGCGGTGCGCTTGGTGGCCAGGCTCAATAAGGCTGAGCTGCTGAGGGGGTTGTGCTCTGCCCAAATGGAGGTAACCACCTTAGCAGGAGCTCTGCTGAGAAAGGCGGCGGTTGGGAAGACCAAGTTGGAGGAGGTGAAGGCCCAACTTGCAAGTTTGAGGAGTGAAACTGCAGGGTGGATGAGGACCGCATGGAGCATTTGTGCAAGGGGGTTGAAAGAGGCTGAAAAGGCCAAGAAGATGGAGGTACTAGCTATCGTGCAGCATAATGTTGCTGCGCGAGCCCATGCTGAGCTGCTCACGGTCAAGTTGGAGCTAGAGGACGAACGCCGCAAGGTAGTGTCACTTGAGTTCCAGCTGGCTGGCGAGCAGAAGAAGCTGGGGAATGCTCAAAATGCCTGCACGGTCGCCATCGAGCGGTTTGAAGAGGCTATGACTAGCAATGAAGAGCTGCGTGCCCAGCAGATGAAAGAAAAGGAGGAAGCAGACTTGAAGATTACTGGGCTGCAGAAGGAGCTGGAAGATGAACGCGCCAAGGCCATGGAAGAGAAAGCGAGATTGGAGAAGGAGTTAGAGGAGGAAAAAACCAAGGCTGCCTCTGAAAGGGCAGCATACCCCGATCTGTATGTCGCAGCAGTGGAGCAAAGGGGTCTGCTGAATTTCAGATGGCGGTCGATGCCGCGGTCGCCAGCAACTTGGCAAGGGAGGTGTCTGGGGGAGCGGGCCCGTCGGAAATGACCGCTGGGGGCAGGACTGAAGCAGAAGTTATTGAGAGCTTCCAGCGGTCGGACTTCTACAAACACGAAATGACTAAGTTCTGGGACAGTGGCTGGAAGATGTTCAAGCGGAAGGCAGAAGAACTGTTCCCAGACTTGGACCTGAGTGGTGTACGGATTGATAAAGATGACGTGGCCCAAACCCCCCTAGATGAGAGCGTTGAAAAAGAAGACCTTGTTTCAAGTGAGAAAGAGTGATTAGTGTGAGTTGTACAAGTTTTTTGTTTTTTTTTTGTTTTTTTGTTTTTTTTTTTGTGGATTGCTGTAAAGAACGTATGTACAAGTTTGTGAATAAATAGAATTTGAGTTGTGTTTTCATTCCATTGTTTTTGCTTGTGTATCTGGGATGAATGAAAATGTTGACTTGAACTCAATGCAAAGCTAAGGGTGAAATGAATGAAAAACTGAATGCAAAGTAAAGTTAAGAAGAACGCAATGCTAAGTGAAGTTGAACTTGTAAGAAAAACTCCATGCAGAGTGAAGTTGAAAATGTAATAAAATTATAAGTTTGTGTTTGCCACACTGCTGTCTTTATTTTGGTGAGTCTGAAGTGAGCGAGGCGGGGTTGATTCAAGTTAGGCTTGATTGGTAAGAAAAGAGTGAGAAAATAATTTGACTTGTAAAGGAAACATGTAAGAATGTCAAAGATGTGGAGTTTTAAATTATTCCCAAAAATGGAGTTTTAAATCATGTTGCAAGAGTTTTAGAATTTGACTAAGTAAAGAGTGGTGTAATAGCATGGACCTGGAATGTTGACCAAGTGTGTCTACTAATGCCACAAGCATGAATTCTGCATGAATGGCCTTGACCGAGTTCTGCATGCATGCTCAGTTGGGGTCAAGCTATGATTAACTGACTTAGCAAGTAATTCAATGGCTTGAAGTAACTCAGGCTGGCTGAGGCTGTGTCATGCTCGGTCTGGCTGAAGCTTGTCATGCTCAGTTTGGCTGAGGGTAGTCATGTTCAGCAGTTTAAAGTTCGGTCAGTCAGTTCAGTACTTTAATCAGTTCAATTATCAGTCAGTTATCAGTCCCGTTTAGCAGTAATCGGTAATCAATCAGTCATTAATCAGTAATCAGTATGAGGGTTGTTACAGTTATGCTCAGTCTGGCTGAGGCTAGTCATGTTCAGTCTGGCTGAGGCTAAGTAGGCTCGGTCCGACCGAGGCTTTTATGCTCAGCCTTACTAAGGCTTTGTATGCTCGGTCTGGCTGAGGCATTTATGCTCAGTCTGGCTGAGACTTGTTATGCTCAGTCTGGCTGCGGCTTGTCATGCTTGGTTTGGCTGAGGCTGAGCAGGCTCGGTCTGACCGAGGCTTTTATGCTCAGTCTGGCTGAGGCTGTGTTTCTTTGGTCCGGCCGAGGCTTTTGGCTAAGTCTTGTCATGCTTAGTCTGGCTGAGGCTTGTCATGCTCAGTCTGGCTGAGGCTTTGTATGCTCGGTCTGGCCGAGGCTTTTATGCTCAGTCTGGCTGAGGCTTGTCATGCTCAGTCTGGCTGAGGCTTTGTATACTCGGTCTGGCCGAGGCTTTTATGCTCAGTCTGGCTGAGGCTTGTCATGCTCAGTCTGGCTGAGGCTTTGTATACTCGGTCTGGCCGAGGCTTTTATGCTCAGTCTGGCTGAGGCTTGTCATGCTCAGTCTGGCTGAGGCTTTGTATGCTCGGTCTGGCTGAGGTTTTTATGCTCAGTCTGGCTAAGGCTGCAATCAGAGCGTTATTTGAAAAATCACACACATATTTGGAATATAAGCTTGTCGTCATTAAAGTGTAACCCATTTGATCAGGAATTTACATCACAAGAGAGAATGATGAGAACAATAAAGTGTGCAAATGGCCAAAAAGGAAATACAGCAAAAGATTGATACAAGAATTGGACTTTTATTGATAATAGCGCTTCAAGTGCTCGGCGTTCCATGGGTGGGGGAGATCTCGGCCTTCCATGTCCTGAAGCCGGTAAATGCCTGGACGAGGTCTGGCTTTCACGACGTAAGGTCCCTTCCACTTGGCTGCCAGTTTTCCCTCGGTTGGATTTTTAGTGGCAAGAGTTACTTCTCGTAAAACAAGGTCCCCCACGGCGAAGTCCCTCGGTCTAACTTTGCGGTTGTAGTGTGCTCTCATTTTCTGTTGATAGGAGGCCCGTCTGACAGCAGTGGTTTCTCGGAGTTTTTTGATCAGATCTAGGTCTACTCGACGCAGCTCTTCAGTTAGTTGTGGATCCGGATATAGAACCCTTGGGGTGGGCTGACCGATTTCCACTGGGATGACTGCCTTAGTGCCGTATGTTAAACGAAAGGGGGTCTCCCCGGTGGGAGTTCGGGCAGTAGTGCGGTAGGCCCAAAGCACATTCGGTAATTCCTTAGCCCAGAGTCCCTTAGCAGTTTCCAGTTTAGTTTTGATGATTTTCAGAAGAGAGTGGTTGGTGACCTCAACTTGGCCATTAACTTGGGGATGGCCTGGAGAGGAGAAGCATGGCTAGATTTGGAGCTCTGCGCAAAATTTCCTGAACTTGGCATTGTCAAATTGTTTACCGTTGTCAGAGACGATGGCTTGAGAAATGCCAAATCTGCAGTCGATCGACTGCCATATGTATCGGGTTGTGTTACACTCGGTAATTATGGCCAGGGGTTCTGCTTCCACCCGCTTAGTGAAGTAATCGATGGCGACAATGGTGAATTTGGTTTGGCCTCGGCCAGTGGGCAATGGGCCGACCAGGTCGATTCCCCATTTGGCGAACGGGTAGGGACTGCAGAGTGTGATCAATTCTGTAGGAGGAGCATGGGGGATGTTGGCAAAGCGTTGGCACTTATCACATTTGAGCACAAAGTTTGTCGCATCTTGATTGAGAGTGGGCCAGAAATAACCAGTGCGAAGTATTTTATGGGCTAGGTACCTGTCACCCGAATGATTGCCACATACGCCTTCATAGATTTCTCTCATCACGTAAGTCGCCTGAGCAGGATTGAGGCATCTGAGGTATGGGCGTGAAAAGCCCCTCTTGTATAAAAGACCATTAACAAGAATGTAATTAGACGACCGGGCCCTGACTTTGGCGGCCTGCTATTTGTCCTCTGGTAGTTCTTCAATTGTCAAAAATAGAAAGATTTCAGACGCCCAGGGGATAGGTTCATTTTGGAGGAAGTGGATCGCTTGTTGGTCGAGGGAGATGGCAGGGTGGGTCAGGTATTCGAGGCGAACACTGTGGTTGAGATTTGACTGATCTGCAGAGGCTAATTGAGCCATCTCATCGGCCTTGGAGTTTTACGCCTGAGGGATGTGTTTGATGTGGAAGGTATTGAAGAGGCGAACAAGGGGGAGGGCTATATCTCTGTAAGCCCACATTGTGTCCTCCTTGGCATCGAATTCCCCCGTAATTTGTCCGACAATGAGTTTAGAGTCATTGAACACTCGGATGTGGCTGACACCAATATCCCTGGCTAGGCAGAGACCTGCTATCAATGCCTCATACTCGGCCTCATTGTTGCTAGCCTCGAACAAGAAACGAAGAGCACAGTTGAAATAACCACCCTCAGGGGCGGTGAGGATGAGACCAGTCCGACTGCCTTCCCTGCGGGATGACCCGTCGACGTTGAGAGTCCAAGAGTGAGGGTCTTCTGGGTCGGTAGGGGTTGGTGGGGGTAGAGGGGCCATGGTTGGGGTAGGTTTAGTGAACTCCAGGATGAAATCGGCAACAGCTTGCCCCTTAATCACCGTTCGAGGCCGGTAGAAGATGTCAAACTTGCTAAGTTCCACTGACCACTGCATGAGTCTGCCAGAGAGTTCTGGTTGCTGCATTACCTTCTTCAAGGGTTGGTCGGTGAGGATCACTATGGAATGGGCTTGGAAGTAAGGACAGAGTCGTCTGGAGGCGGTGACCAAGGCCAGGGACAATTTTTCTAACAGTGGGTAATTCTGCTCTGCTCCCCTAAGAGCCCTACTGATGTAGTAGACCGGCTGTTGGACAGAGTCGTCTTCCCTGATAAGAGCTGCACTGGCTGCGGTGCTTTACACGGCTAAATAGAGGAAAATGGGTTCATCTGTGAGTGCTTGTGAAAGGAGGGGGGTTGGCCATACACTGCTTCAACTGTTGAAAAGCCTCTTCGGATTCGGTTGTCTATTCAAAAGTTTGCCAAAGAACTTTGAATAAGGGGAGGCATTTATCCGTTGCGCGGGAAATGAAGTGGTTGAGGGCGGCGACTCGGCCAGTGAGTCTTTGAACCTCCTTAACCATTCTGGGTGACTGCATTTTAATCAAGGCCTTGATCTTTTCAAGGTTGGCTTCAATGCCCCGTTGACTGACCATGAAACCCAAAAACTTCCTAGATCCTATGCCGAAGGCGTACTTTTCCGGGTTGAGCTTCATTTGGTACTTTCGTAAGGTGGCGAAGGTCTCTTGCAGGTCGGTCAGGTGATCAGTAGAGAGTTTGCTCTTGACTAGCATGTCGTCAACATATACTTTCATATTCCGACCTATTTGATGATGGAAAACAGCATTGACCAACCGTTGGTAGGTGGCCCCAGCATTTTTCAGCCCAAATGGCATCACACGGTAATGGTAGGTACCTCGGTCTGTAATAAAGGAGGTGTGTTCACGATCAGATGGGTGCATCAGAATTTGGTTGTACCCAGAGAAGGCATCCATGAAGCTGAGCATTTGATGACCGACCGTGGCGTCAACCAGCAGATCTATGCGGGGGAAAGGATAGCTGTCTTTGGGAAAAGCTCGGTTGAGGTTGGAGTAGTCGACACAGAGTCGCCATTTACCATTGTTCTTACGGACCAGGACGACGTTTGACAACCATCTAGGATAGTCTACGTTTTTGATGAATTGTGCTTCAAGGAGCTTGTCGACCTCTGTAGCGATGAGAGTGTTGCGCTCTAGATGAAAGATGCGGTGCTTCTGGCGGTAAGGACGAAAATGGGGTTCAATGTTGAGGCGGTGCGTTATGAATGAGGGGTCAATACCTGGTATGTCCGAGTGGGTCTAGGCAAATACATCATTGTGCTCGATCAGGAGGGCAGTAAAGTCTGCCTTTGCTTAGGGGGATAGTTGGCTGCCAATTTTGGCAGTTTTGGTCGGCTTGGCGGGGTCGATGGGAACCTCAACGAGCTCCTCCACAGGTTTCCGTCTGACCAGCTCGTCCTTATCTCGGACGTCAAGCCCTTCAATGATCATTGCCTCCTTCAGCTTGACTTCTTTGAGGGAGGTGACATAACATTCCCTGGCAACTGTCTGCTCTCCCCTCACTGTCCCAGCCCCCAGATCGGTGGGGAATTTAATGGCAAGGTGGTAAGTTGACGTGATAACTTGAAAAGCGTTTAGGACGGTGCGGCCAAGGATGATGTTGTAAGCGGAGGGGCAGTTGACAACAAGGAAGGTGAGCAACTTTGTGGTCTGTCGCGGGTACTCGCCGAGTGTGATAGGATGATCGATGGAGCCGATGGAGGTCACTCGGTCACCAGTAAAACCGACCAAAGGGGTCTGGAGAGGAGACAGACTTTCCTTCCCAATCTTGAACTAGCGAAAGCAGTTGAGGAAAATGATGTCTGAAGAACTGCCTTTGTCGATGAGAACTCGTCTGACCTTGTAATTGGAGAGGAGGGCAGAAATGACGAGAGGGTCATCATGATGGTAGCGGATGCCTGCACAGTCGGCGTCCGTGAAGGTGATAGGCTCGTTTCCCTACCTAGGCTGTTTGGAGGGTCGGTCCACTGTGGCAACTGCTTTGTCTGAGCCCTGCCTTATCTTTCTGAGCTTTGCTTTTTGAGTCGAGCAGGATGGTCCCCCATAAACAAGGTCATCCAAAATAACTCTGATTTCTCCAACAGGTGGATGGGGATTACCTTGCGGTCGAGGCTGCTGTGGAGGGCGATCATGGCCTGGGTTAGGTTGTGCTGGCTGCCGGGGGGATACGCCGGCAGTCGTTTCTGGGGGGCTCATTCCTTTGCCTCTGCTGAGGGCGGGTTTTCGTGAATCGGCTAAGACGTCTCTGACGTATGAAGGTCTCGACCTGATCTTTGAGGTTGACACACTCATCGGTGTTATGGCCGTGGTCTTGGTGGAAACGGCAATATTTGGACTGGTCTTTCCGACTGGAGGGGGTTCGTGATGGTTGGGGCCATTTGAGGGGGTAATCTCATTAGATCTGGTTGATGACTTGCTCCATGGAGGAGTTGAGGGGTGTGCACTGCTCGAACTGACCGAGCGGTCAGGCTAATGCCGACCGGTCAGCTCGGGGGGGTCAGTCTGTATAATGCGGTGTTTGGTTATTGTACTGGGTATTTCTGGCTTCTGGGTCTTTTCGCTTTTCGCGAGAGGTCAGATTTTTTGTTGTAGGGTCTTGGCGAGCAGCTAGGGAATCTTCTGCGTTCATGTAGTTTTGGGCTTTGGAGAGTAGGGCTGCCATGAAGGTGGAGGGGTTTTTAGAGAGGGAGAAGAGGAAATCAGACGACCGTAGTCCGGCCATGAAAGCTGTAAGGATGACCTTATCATCGTTTTTTGCCACCTGCAAGGCTTTGGTGTTGAATCGGGTAATGAAACTGCGCAGGGACTTCCCCTCGGTCTGGCAGATGTTAAGGAGTTGGGTTACCGGGCGGCGTTGGCGCTGGGCTCCAATAAAATGCTGAGGAAGGAGTCACTGAGATGTTGGAAAGTGGAGACGGATTCTGCTGGTAACTGGCTAAACCATAACCAAGTTGATCCCTTTAGTGTCACGGGGAAAGCTCGACACATGATCTCGTCAGGGAATGCATGGAGGATCATGAGGGTTCTGTAGGTCTCCAGATGGTCGACTAGGTCCGTCGTACCGTCAAAAGAGTCAATGGTGGGCATTTTGAACTTGGGGGGTAGAGGTTTGTCTCGGATGGAGGCGACAAATGATGAGTTTGCTGTGGTAGAGGGTTTATGCTGGATGTTCTGCATAACTCCTTGGAGTTCATGGCTCGGAGTTCTGCATCCCAGAGAGGGATGTTATCACCACCGGAAGGCAGCGGGGGTTGGACGCTACTGGCCTTCCCTTCAGGGGTTGGTGCCAGGAGCAATGGATGTTGGGGCCGGGGTGGTGGATTCATATTAGGAGGAGGAGGTTGCAAGCCTTCCAAGTTTGGTGGATAGGGCTGCGAGATAGTATGGCTCGGGACTCGTTCTTGGTTGGGCGGAATATCGGGAGGTGGTGGAGGGAGTATAGGAAGGTTCCTTTGGAGTAAGGCATTTATCAAGGCCTGGTTTTGCTCGGCCATGCGGTTAATGCTGTTGGTAAGCTCGATGAAATACTGCGGTGGGTTGTTTGGATTAGGGGGGTTGGTTTGGTGGTCGGGAGCATTATAGTGAGAAGCCATGGATCTAGTCGTGACCATACACTTTGATGGGTAGTAAGAAAGGGTTATTGGGACAGGGTCTCCGGTGACAATGAGCACAACTGGCGGGCGGAGTAAGGCGTTCCCACAGACAGTGCCAACTGATAATACAGTGATGATGTAACGGGTTCTAAGCAGAGCGGGTCGGACTGATCCACACTTCTTGAACCGGTATCTGAATGATCAAACCCACTAGAGAACCTGCACACGAGTTCAACGGGGAACGGGGAGTTTCCCAGCGAACCCTCCGACGAGCAAGTTAGAGAGAGAAGCAGAGTGTAGAGATGAATTAGAGATAGAAAGCTTAACTTTCTTCTTGTCTTTAACGTTTGCTTATATCATTTGGTAATCATTTCGTTATCCCTTCCTACCTATCACCTTGGCCAAAAGTCTATGCTGTAGCTTACCTTGTTCAGGGTGAGGGCGTGTTGTCCCAACGGAGAGGTGTTGTCGTAATAAATGCAGCGAGGGCTTCATTAATGGCGATGCGCAGTGGCAATAACTTTGCAGATCTTTTTCTGCTGATGTGGCTTGCCCTTTACCTGCCATGTGTCTGAATATCATTGGTCCTTCATGCCATGTTGACTTCCAGATGGTGCTGGGCCTTATTAGTTGGGTTATGTATTGGGCCCTAAGTGGTGGGCTTGAGTTGTTCATGCTGGGCTGTAACCTTTATGGGCTTACCCATGTCATGTCTAATTATAAAATACATCACTTTTGTGTTGAAATTTTAAAGATAATATATTTAAGTAATGCATTTATTATTTATATTTTTTTTTAAGTTGACAAAAATACACAGATAGTGCACATGTAATGCACAAATATCTGTCCTTATTTTTTAATTTGGTCAAATAACCCTTTTTTAACTTAAAAGTGCATAAAGACACATATTTGTCTCCATTTTTTAATTTAAAAAAGGAATAAAGCATGTGTACTCTAATCCACCAATTAAAAAATCAATCCAAAATTGATTGCAACAAGAGGAAACTTTAAAAAATAATTGCAAAAAGATGAAGTTTTTCGCTACAAAAATCAATCTCTCTTCTTTCTCTCTTTTCTTTTTATTTATCTACACGTGTGATATAAATAAAGAAATATATATATTTTATTATTATTATCAGGATAATTACACTTACCTCCTATGAGATTTTTGACAATTACTCTGGTTTCAATAATTATAATAGCATTTTTTACCTTTGAAACTATTATCAAGATTCCCCTACTGTTAGGCTATTTAACAGAAATTGCTGATATCATACTGATGTCATAGGATATAATACTAAAAATGACAAAATTTCCCATTAGTTACCTTATTTATTCAAATGATAAATTTTACTCACCTCCTCTGAGGTTTTGCATATATATTATCAAAGACCTATACAGATTTTAGCATTATTTTATAAAATCCTTAAATTTCATGCAATATTAAATAAAACTTCTATTTAGCACTATATAGGTCTTTGAAAATATATATGCAAAACCTTAGAGGAGGTAAGTGTAATTTACCCATGTTGATAATGAATGAGTTGATTTATGGATATTTTCATCTTTTCACATTTAAATCAAAGGGTAATATGGTCATTTTTACATTCAACTAATGTCGTTTATACGAATTATAACAGATTAGGGAAATCTTAATAATAGTTTCAAAAGTAAGGGAGGTTAGCATAATTATTGAAACTATATGGGAAGTACCTATAATTGTTAAAAACCTTAGGGGAAGTGAGTGTAATTTACCCTTATTATTATCACGGGTAGAGCTAGTGTCTAATAATAACACCACTCAACTTTGAAATTTTCTTAGAATAATGTGAAATTTACTCATCCATTGTGAAATTCATATAAAATAAAATAATTTTATTTTTCACTTTATTTTATTTTTTATTTACACATAAATTACAGAAAATAGCAAAATTAAAAGAACAAATAATGGTTATGACATAACATAGAGAAACTGAAAAGAAGTAGGAGAGATGGAAAGAATGGTAAATTGGAACTATTGGCCGTCTTGAATAAGACATTTTTAAAAAAAAATGACTCTTTTTTTTTTTTGAGTTAGGTTAGGGATCTCAAATATTCCACCAAATCTCTCACATGGGTGTGGCACCCACACACATGTAAATTTGTGAGTCTCACTTCATGTGAAAGGTTTGGTAGAATATTTGGAATTCATAGCATTTCTTTATTGTTTTTATTTTTATTTATAGTATGGAAAGGATTTTAATGAGTTTGTTTCTTTGCACTGGTTAGCAATTAAAATTTTTTGGTTGAAAAAAAGAATTAATCAATGCCTTTTCATTTTGGGCAAATTACATATACCCCTTGAGGTTTGGCTAAATTACAAATATTCTCCTGAGGTTTGAGAAATTACAAATTCTCCCCTAAATGCTATATTTGCATAACAAATTATGGGATAATTTGTTATGAAATATAAACTTCAGGAGGCAAATTATTATGAAAATACAAACCTCAAGGAGCAGGATGTAATTTTGGAAACCTCAGGAAAATATCTGTAATTTAGCCAAACCTCAAGAGAGGTATATGTAATTTGCCCTTTCATTTTTAATGCAAAGGCAATCAATGCTCGTGTTTAAAGAATTGCTGAATGGGCCTCTCAACTACTCATATTACTTACATCTAATATTTTTTAATAACCATGTAAAGTGATACACATAAAGATATAAAAATTACGGGCCTTTCTCATTGTATGTCCTAATTAATAGCCTCCCCAGGGGCCAAACCCACTTTGTGGCAAATGATACTAAAGTTAGTGTCGAAAGTATGTTTCAAAGAGCATGCATGCAAAAAGCTCAAAATAATCCGTAGTTAATTCTCACATACCTTTTCCAAAGCGGAGAGTAATATAAGAGTGTGATGCATTTATACACATATAGGTAATTAATCTGGCTCTTTATAAATCTCTTAAAATTCATCAAAAATTAAACACAACATTAGTCAACCAGATAATTAATCTGGCTCTTTAATATGTTGGCTGCTAACCAGATATCATGCACTTCTCAAGCAACACATAATATGTAGGCTGCTAACCAGATATCTAACCACACCATAATAAATATTGACTATTCCAATTTGAATGAAAAGTGCAATGCCATTGAAATAAACCCTTGAGGAACAATTAGCTACTAAGTGAATTCCACGTCAAATTTTATGCAAAAGGCAACTAGAAAATGCTATGAAAGTTGAATACATTCCCATTTGATAGCCAAAGAGGCTCCTTTGGGACAGGAGGATGCACCACGCACAGTTTCCAGCTGATCCACACAACTAGAATTGGAAGGCTCACAAATCCATTTTACTTGATGCATGTTCTGAGAATGCCTAGTTATAATAATAGTAGTTTTTGTAAAATTTTAAAACAAAACAATGATTCAAGTGTATTATTTTTATGAGTATATTTTATTGACAGTAATGTTTTATTTATAGAGATTAATCTGAAATGATATGCCAAAATGCATCAATACCTAAAAACAATAATTTCAATGACAAATCAATACACCAACTGGTATGGAATTAGCACCTGTGAGGCCTAGCTCAACTGGTAAGCCCCCAAATATACAACCTAGTGGTTTTAGGTTCGGGTCCCTACTTCGCCATATATGTGAAGCTAATCAAGCGAATGGGTAGTCACGCATACCCAGGATTTTATCCCGTTCTCACCGAATGTGGGACCAGGGGTTCCTCATCACATATAAAAAAATAATAAAAAAAAAAATGTTATGAAATTAATAACCATGTTCAAGCCATTAACCAGTAGCTCATAAGCAGTAATGCATATTGCTTTGACCAATAAAATGAATTTGAAGAATACAAAAAGGAAAGAAAAACAGGAATACAACCTATAGAAGGGTAAAGTACAAATATACCGCAGAGAAAAATAAAACAAAACTGACCAAACTGGTGTTTTTGTTTACCAATGACAAGTTTCATCGATTGAATATAACCAAACCACCACCAAAACAACGGTTCTCTATGAGTCTTGATTTCAAGTTCACAATAAGATATTCTAAAGAAAAATGTGTTTCTATCATTGAAAATTTGTTAATTTAGTGCTTCATTTTGTTTCCCCATATATTTTCGGTTTCAGACTTCACTTGATCAAAATTGAAAGTTTAGTCTTCCATAATGTAATCTATTTCTACAAATAAAATGAGAAGACAGTACATGTCAAAAGAGTTAATCCTTGCAATACCAACGGCTTCTTTAGGCTGATGTGATGGGGCTGCTGATTTAGTGCACAAGCTCCTGCTTGCAGCAGTGTCAGAGAGGTAATAGGTAGGCACAGTCTTACATCAAGTCACCAGGGCCGTGACTCAAACCAGCGCCACAAGGCTTGGGGTGGATAGTACTTTCCACAATGCCGTCACACCAAGTCACAACCACACTTTAATTAAGGACCAAGAAACAATGAGAACGAAGAAAGAGGTAATTGGCATTGTGGTGTTTGGATGAGGCCAGAATTTAATCCAATAAGAGATATCAATTCTTATTGCATCCTGTTTCAAACATGGGTTGCTCTATGGTAGTTTCTTATTGCTTCATAAACCAATTTCTTTTTGTTTTGTTTTTTGTTAAGTACCAATTTCTTGAAGAAGTAATAAGAGACATAAATCTATTCCTAGCAGAAATGATTACTAATCAATACAACTCTTCTCTTTTAATATGACTTGATAACCAAATCTGCTATAAGGCGAAATTCAATCACATAAAGGAATCCACATTGAAAGACATAAATTAATCAGCATTTCTACTACATATTGGTTGAGTCCTAGAACTCGTGGAAGCAAAAAGAATTAAGAACTAGGTAATATACACCCAGAAGGAGAATTAATGTCCTCAACTACCTAACGCTGGCAGTCCCTCCGACACTACCACCATCAAAGTTGCATGCCTTTTCTACATTTAATGACTGATACACACTCTACTAGTTAGGGCTTGTAAAATAATGGATAAGTTTGGATTATGATGGTTAAGGTCTGTTCGACAGATTTGAATGAACAAAAATTCAGCAAATAGAAAAAAAAGAAGAGAAAAGTGCCTTACTCCATAGGGGCAGCTTGAGTTCAGTACTTGAGTGAGTAGAAGAATTCTACGGTCATGCTTTAACTAGGAAAAACTTTCATTACAATTCCAAAATCGTGTTACAGCAAGGGGCCCTTTTACTATAAAACTCTAAAGACATTACAAACTTCTAAGAATTGCCCCATCCAATATACAAATCATAAAAGACTCAAAATCCAGCAGAAAAAGATATTACTTTAAATAAATACGTAAATGGCCTTTGATTAACCAAATGAATCTCCTTAGAAAAAGGATTCATGCAGCCAATCTTATTTGATAGGACTTAAAAGGTTTGGTTTGGTTTGGTTATAAATACGTAAATGGATTGCAATCTAAGAAAGGAATCCTAACTACAGCAAAAAAAGATACACCTAAAATTGAATACTAAACCAATATAAAAACCAATATACAAGAAAATACAAATTTCCTACAACCATAACTTTCTAAACTCCCAATATTCTTGACCAAAATAAGAAACCAAAAAGAAAAAGAAAAAAAAAAAGCAAAAAAGGAAATCTAGACTACCCTAATAACTTAAAAAAGGAACCGCTGAAGCATGAAAAACGGTCTCCATGCAAGAACGAATAATACCATGGGCATACTATTACCGTCTCAAGGAGACAATATTACTAGACCAACATACTATCAAAGATAAACTCAAGACTGAGAATTACAAAGCATCCTAAACCCTATTATAAGTCTTCAACTTGTTTAGCTTCACTATGACATTATTTCTTCTTAGTGATTATTGCCCAGATATGTTTCTAGATATATTTCATTCACTCATCAATATTTTGGCACCCACCAATAGTAAAGTTAACGTAGATGTTCAATTGGTCTCAGCCTTGAAAGATGTATCATTTCATCACCATGCCAAAGTTTTGTATTAATTTACATTCTAACTTAGAAACTCAATAAGCTAAAACGTGAAATAAAATCAATCATATTAGAACTAAAATATTGTTGATGTTACAAAACCATTTCATTGCAAAAGCATATATAAATTTATCCAACAGGAAATAAAATCAGTTTAACATATCCAAAATGACACATAATTCATTTCATTGCAAAAGGCATAAATAAACTTACAATGTTCGAAACTACTACACCAACAGAGGGGAAAAGCATTCTTAAAGTACAAGGAAGAGAAGACTAGAAATGAAACAAATGAAAACAAAGAGGACACTAACAATTTTGCAAAGAATACAATCAAACATGAAATATGGTCTCCATGCATGGATGAACTGTAAACCAGGGATGAACTCGTACATAGTCAATATCACCAAGGGACAGATTCAAATTGCAAACCTTCCTAAAACTCTTATCTTTTAAGTTATAGGATATGACTTCACCAGGTATGTATTAGACCAGACACGAATCCCCTTCAACGTCTCCACCAAGGAAGCAAAGTACATTGAATGTATAACCCATACACGGGTGATCAGCGTGTTCACGATACATCTCCGGAAAAGCTGATACAGCCAATTTTAGGTCAACACGGCACTTGACAAACCATTTGGAATAGTCTGTCTCCAACTCGAACACATAAAAATTGTTAGTGTATTATAATGTTACTGTCATATATAGCTGTCATACATTAGCATATATTATATACATGTAAAGTAAAATGTTTATTAATGTTTATTGCTTTTGCTTTCGGTGCATTTGGCATCCTATGTACAACACTCTCCTCTCTATAAAAGAGAGTGAGCTTCTCCTTGTGTAATACAACATTTAGAACATCAATCATAATACATCTCATTTATTCACTTGTTCTCTCTCTATCAATTTATCTTACAAAAATGACGAGAGCAATTTTTAATAAACTCAATTAACTGTAGACGACCTCCAGACTCCGCAAAATATAATAGGTCCTTTGTGAGTAAACAATGAGGCATTGGCAATGGGAAGAGTCTATCTTGATTAACATCATAATAGATTGATCTTACGGACTGACAACTAGGCCAATGAATCTTACCGTTAAGAAAGACTCCATTTTCAAATACTACACGCGTTGAGTAAGCATATGATACCTCGGAAAACGTCCAAGTTCGGGTTTGGGAGCAATATATGGGGGTTTGAAAATCAGGGCCGCACCATCTTTTGGAACGGAGAGCAACTAGCTTGTAGTGAAATGAAACAGAGGGATCAAGAGCCAAATTCATTGAAACAACAAAGTTTCGGTCATCCCCATTGGTGGACCTAGGGATGGTGGAGAAGTATTTGGTGGTGGGGGTTGAGAAGGTAGTAACGAGTATCGCTGTAATCTAAAGTGAAGCAAAAGGAAGAACAGAGGAACAACCCATTACAGGACAGGGAAATCTTGACCCCGTTGGGGTCATTGACGAAATCGAATGATCGAATTGAATTGGAAGGAAGTAACGAAATGTGATTGAAATTGATAGAGCGAGAGGAAGGAGTTGAGTAGCGTCGGAGGAAGAAGGAGGAAGGAGAAATTGGGGGAATCCAGTCTCGAAGGACAGAGCGATCGGAGATGAGAGAAAGCCGTCTCTTTGAAACACGCTTGAAAGAGAAGAGAGGCTTGGCGGGAAGTCGAATTAAGATCTGTTTGAGAAGATCGTTGTTGTTGATGACTCTTTCGGAGGAGGTGAGAGTGAGGGCAGTGGAGGAGGGCAGAGGAAGACATAGCGGCGGCGGAGGAAGCAGAGGAGGAGGAAGAGGGTGTGGGGACGAAGAAGATGGAAACGAGGGTTCTATATATATAGAGATAATTGAATGAATGTATAGTTGAGTTGAGTTGAGTTGCGATTCCTCTTCGTTTTTCTTTTCTGGCGAATGGCAATGCTTCTCACCCAGATCAGCTCTAATACATCTATCTATCTATATCGATCTATCTATCTATCTATACTATTATAAAGTGAACAGGAACTTTGTGAATATTCACATTGACATGTTAAACAATTCACATTGATAGTAGTGTAAAAATTACCCGCGCCCTGTGCCGGCCCGAAAGCCGCCTGCGACTCCGTGAGCCTGCCCTGGGCGGGCCCGGCCGACCCGTTGATAATGGTAAATATTACACATTAATGTTAACATTCACAATTTTTTCTGAAAAGAGTATAAAATTAGCCCCCGCCGCCTCGTGGCTGCCGAGAACTAGCCCACGGCCCGTAGGGGCCCGGGGCAGCCCAGCCCGGCCTGTAACAATGTGAATATTCACATTGACATGTTAAACATTCCAATTGATAAGAGTGTAAAAATTGACCTCGCACCCCATGGGCGGGGCCCGAAGCCCGTGGGCCGGCCCGAGACGAGCCCGTCCGGCCCGTTGACAATGTGCTATTCACATTGACATATTTAATTCATTGAATAGAAGCTGTAAAATTGGCCCGTGGCCCGTGGCGCGGCCCGAAGCCCCCGCCCGCGGCCCAAGGGCGGGGCCCAGCCCGGCTCATCTGACAACTGTGAATATTCACTTAACTATTAACATTAACATTGATAAGAGTGTAAAATTGGCCGTGACCCGTGGGACAGCCTGAAAGTCCCGCCCAAGGCCGGAGGGACCCGACCGTTGACAACGTGATATTCACATTGACATGGTAACATTCACATTGATAGAGTGTAACATTAAGCCCGTGCCCCGTGGTTGTCGACAACACGCCACGGCCCGTGGGCGGTCCGAGGCGGGCCCCAGCCCGGCCTGTTGCAACAATGTCAATTTCACATTGACCATGTTAACATTCATCATTGATAGAGTGTAAATATTGATCGCGTCCCATGGGCGGCCGAAGCCCGTGGGCGGCCCGAGGTTGGGTCCAGGCCTACCCCAGGCCACGCGGGCGAGCTTTCGGGGCACGGACAAATTTTTAACTCCTATCAATGTTAATGTTTAACATGTCATGTGATATTCAATGTCACCGGGTCGGGCCCAAGCCCGCTCTGGCTGCGGTCAGGCTTTCGGCCGCCCTATGGGCCTGCGGGCCAATTTTTACACTCCTTCAATGTGAGTTAACCATGTCAATGTGAATATTCACATTGCCACGGGCAGGTCCATCCCCGGCCGAGTCGGGCTTCGTGCTGCGCAGGGTCACGAGCCAATTGTACCACTTATCAATGTGAATGTTAACATGTCAATGTGAATATTCACATTGTCACAAGGCCGGGCCGGGCCCGCTCCCGGGCCACCACGGGCCGTAGGGCGGTTTCGGGCCGCCACGGGGCGCGGGCTAATTTTCACACTCCTATCAAGTGCATTGTTTACATGTCAAATGTGAATATTCACATTGTCAAACGGCTAAGGCCGGGCCGGGCCCGGCCCGGGCCGCAAGGCGAACTTTTGGCCGTCCATGGGCACGCGGCTAATTTTTTTACACCTCTTATCATGTGAATGTTAAACATATCAATGTGAATATTCACATTGTCAACGGGCCGGCCGGGTCCGGGCCCGCCGCCGGGCCGCGGGCGACTTTTGGCCCGTCCATGGCCAGGGCCAATTTTTTCATACTCTTATCAATGTGAATGTTACATGTCAATATGAATATTCACATTGTCAACGGGTCGGCCGGGCAACCCGCCTCGGGCCACCCATGGGCCGCGGGCGTCGTTTTCGCGCACCACGGGACGGGGCCATTTTACACTCCTATTAATGTGAATGTTAAACATATCAAGTGTGAAATTTCCATTGTAACGGGCCGGGCCCGGGTCGGGCTCGCGCTGGGCTACTGTCACAGTTTTTATACTCTTAAAATCAATGTTGAATGTTAACATGTTAATGTAGAATTCACATTGTCAACAGGTCGGTCCGGGCCCGCCGGGCGTGGGCGGTTTCCGGGCAAGCCACGAGGGCGTGGCTAATTTTTACTACTTCTATCAATGTGAAATGTTAACAATGTCAATGTGATATTTCCCATTGTCAAGCCGGGCCGGGCCGGGCTCGCCCCGGGCCGCGGGCGGGCTTTTGGCCGCCCATACAGGGTCGTGGCCCAATTTTAATACTCTTCATCAAATGTGATGATGTTTAAATGATCAATGTGATATTCACTGTGTCCAACGGGGATGGGCGGGCCCGCCCCGGGCCGCCCATTGCCACGGGCGGTTCACGGCCGCCAACGAACGGGGGCCAATTTTACACTCCTATTAATGTGAATGTTAAAATTGTCAATGTGATATTCACATTGTCAACGGGCCGGGCCGCCCTGGCTGCGAGCGGGTTTCGGGCCGCCTCGGGTTTTTCATTCCTACCAATGTGAATTTTAACCATATGAATGTTTACTCATTAAATGTAATATCGTTCAAAAAATATTTATAAGGGTATCAAAATTAAGTTCAAAATTAATATAAAGGGCATAAGTGTTCCAAAGAAGATTGTAATTAAATTAAGAAAATGGACTTTATGGAATAAAACTATTACATACATAGGAGTAAATGGGTTAAAACAATTTCATGGTCATGGACTTCTTGGGTTAAACACTTCTAAATTGGACTTTTCAATAAATTCTTAAAAGTATAAAACAATAATAAGTTTTATAAATAGATAATATATAAATTAAGACATAGTAAGAATGAAATTTTAATTATATATATTTATTTAAGGTAAAATTGAACATTTAAATATAATAATAAGCAAACAAATTAATAGTGAAAATAGAATATGATAACAAAAATATATTATATAGATATATAGGAGATAACAAACATATTCCAATCCATCAGGTAAGAGCATCTCACTCTTTGGAAAAATTGTTTAAAAAAATTCTCGAATATTTTCACAAAATTATCCATCCCAATTTGAAATATTCATGCAATCAAGGTAGAGTTAAATGCCTCTTCTCTCTTCCTCTTTTTAAAAACAAACTCTATTGGTTGGTGAAAAGTTGAAATTTGGGAAATACTATCCCATCGGAGGTAGAGCATCTCCACTCTATATGAAAAAGTTTTTTTTAAAAAAATTCTCAATATATTTATTTATTTATTTTATCCAATTTGTGATAAGTGAATTTGGGATGGAGAGAGGGTATTTTTTACAAAGTTTGGATAAAAATTTGCTGAAAAGAAAAAAAAAAAAAAAAAAAGACAATTTTTTAGTTGAAAATGGACAAACCATTTAGGGCAGGGAGAATATTACAAATACATTAAAACAAACCTGAAAATGGAATAAATAAAAACATAAACAATAGTCCATTTAAAAGTTTTCATCATGTTTTTAAAAAACAAAAAAAAAAAACAAACTAATTATGTCCTTAAATTGTTGATCAAACTTGATGTATGTAAACTGAAGATGGAGAAATGCACCAAAAATTAGTGACTAACCAAGATACATTAAAATTTAAAAAAAAAAAAAAACACAGCCATAAAACAGAGGATAATTTCACGAACTACTTCTGGTTCAGTAATTTCCCAAAAGCTAGAAACAACAAGGATTTGCTAATTAATATGCACGATACGTTTTATTGAAACCCAGAACTGTATTTCCAAATTGGAATTTACAAGCGAAGAGAGAGGAGAAGAGAGAGAACGAGAGAAGAGAAGCAAGTACAGGACAAAGATTTAGATGATTCCCACAACAGATCAAAATTATCACAAATAACGCTACATGCAACTGTGTAACTGATAGATAGATAGATAGACATGAATAGATAGATCAATGAAAATGGAATAAAAGAGAGAACCTGGGGAAAATGGAAGAGTGAACAAAAAAAAACAAAATGAAAATGCCAGGAAAAAAAAGAAAAAGGGGTTAATTTTTTGTAAACTTCAGGAAGGCCGAAAATTTTTCGCGTAACCGGCATCCTCCTAAGAGTTAATCCTATAGAGTGATCTCCTAAGAGTGGCTGATCGGCCTTACTGGCTGTCAATAAAAATCACCAAAGAACGTCGTTTTGGTGAGTTTTTTTCAGGAGAGAGATTGAGATACTGATTTGGAAAAATAAAAAATAAAAAACTTGAAGGATTGAATGGTAAAATGATAATTTTGGATGAAATAGAAAAAAAAAATGATAATTTATAACTTAAAGGATTAGAGCATATGATTGAGCATATGATTTGACAACTATTTCTAATTAGAGCATATGATTTTGACCAACTATTTCTAATTAGAAAACTGATATTATATGCATATAATTTTCTGATTTTGACAACTATTCTAATTAGAGCATATGATTTGGAAAATAAAAAATAAAAAACTTGAGATATGTCGATTTATATATTTAGAACAGATTTATATATATATAATATATAGACAAATTTATAATTATAAATAGACAGATTTATATATATATAAAAATAACAGATTTATAACAGATTTATATATATTAAAGATTTATATATATATAAAATAACAGATATATATATATAAAAACTTGAAAAAAAATAAAAATAAAAACAGATTTAATATATATATATAGACAGATTTATATATTATAGTTATATATATAACAGATTTATATATATAATTCGATAAACAGATTTATATATATATATATATATGAACATTTAGATTTAATATATATATATCATAGATTTATATACATTCAGATTTAATATATATATATTAAGATTTATATACATTTAGATTTATTATATATATTAGATTTTTAACATTTCAGATCTATATATATATTAGATTTATATACATTTTCAGATTATATATATATATTAGATTTATATTAATTGAGATATATATATATTATATAGATTTATAATAGATTATATTGATATTATATATATTGACAGATTCATATATATTATATACACAGACAGAGAGAGAGAGAGAGAGAGAAGAGAGAGAGCATACGCAGAGGGAGAGAGGGTCGTCGCCGGAGCACCACTCTTGTCGCCGGAGCCGTCGCCGCCGCACCACCGCTGTCTTCCTCGTGGGCCGTTTGGAATTTGGGGTGAAGTTAGGGATTTGGTGAGGAGATCGAGCGGGAGGCAGAAGGAAAAGGGGAGGGTTTTTTTTTTGGACTTTTTGCGACGGTATGATGTACACCGTCGCAAATAGACGAAAAACGGTGCCGTTTGCATTAATCCTTTTTTGCGACGGAAATTTGCCGTCGCAAATGATATTGCCGTCTCAAAAAAAGGTTTTTTGCGACGGTTTTATTTACCGTCGCTAATACTTTCCCATTTCCGACGCCTCGCTTAGTTTCATTACCGCGGGTCAGTACCGTCGCTAAAGGCTATTATTTGCGACAGTAGAAGTTACCGTCGCAAAAAAGGTTTTTTGCGACGGGGGGGCGCGGTCGCTAAAAACCCGTCGTTTTTGCTATATTTTCCTGTAGTGCTTGAAGTGATTTGCCCGTCTTTGCTCTTGTTTACATAACCCATTCTAATACTAAAGCCCAACCTTCCTCCATAAGTATTATAGAAATCATTGCTTCTTATTCTGTATCAAATGTCATACGAACTCTAGGTTCAATCACACTCGCCCCCGTCATTCTCATGATTGTTAGGTTCCATATCAATGTGCCAAGTCACTTAAAAATATAAAGAAGTGCTCATATTAGCATAAAAACTGTAAATTATGTTCAAATAATACATACTGAATAAGATAATCAACGAATAACAAATGAATAATACACAAACTAAATTATGGTCTTTGTTATGTATCACAGTGTGGTTTTAAGATGTTCACTATAGCAGGTATTCATTGTTAAATCATATTTATATAAAATGGTCTTTAAGATAATATGTAATTTATACAAAATGGTCTCAAGATAATACTGTAGGATTTTAAGATGGTCTTTATAGAGGTTTTAAGAATTAAGAATTTATATAAAATGGTCTTTCAGATAATACTGTAAGATGTTCACACTGTAATTTATACAAAATAATACAAACTAAATTCAGAATTCATAGCAGGTTTTAAGATGGTCTTTGTTATGTATCATAGTGGGTAATGTTGAGACAAACATATTTATATAAAAAACTTCATACAAAGTGATATGGCATCTTTGACACACTATTCATTGGAAATCAAAGATCAAAGAGCCAATCACTTTGATTCATATTTGAAAATATGCCACTAACACACAACATCCTGTTTCGATTTTCAATACAAAAGTTCTGCATAATTAGCATTTTTCATTATTTGGTTCTTCTCCTTTCTGTTTCGTTTGTTACTTTTATAGTACAATGTACAAGATAGGGGCTCAATCTTCACGAAACACCTAAACGCACTGTTATTACATACCCAACCAACTAAAGCTAAATCAATTTAACGGAAACAGACCAATTACTCAATACAAATAAGCAATTAGACAAACCATAAAAACAAATTTACATTTATTATCAGTCAGTTCAGATTGAGTGATTTGGTGAGAAGTGATAAAAAAAAATAAGCTGCTTTGTTTGGTTCATGACCAGCTCATTGAAATTCATCTGGGATTGATTTAGAAGAGACCAAAAAAAAACAAAATCGAGGGACCCTATCTAACTCTTGTATGGAAGAACTATACCTATCATAACTGGACGGGACCAAAAAAAATATAACAGTTATAAATAATGCTCAGTTCTTAATTTCAACATATTTATTATTGACGGGACCAAAAAAACATATATTTCAACATTGTATGTTAAGAGCTATACCTATATACGTTTCAATCGGTTGGAGCAGGGACGAAGGCCACAGCGGTGGCAGGACAGTGGCGACGGCACGACGGCGGTGACAGCGGGGCGACGGATGCAGGTATGGCCTCTCTAACTCTTCTTCGATCTCTTGTTTCGCTTCTTCTCTTCCCGTTGTCTGTATAGTTCTTCATCTTCATCTGGGGGAATTTGAATCCTTGAATCTGAATTTTTTTTTCTT
>NW_021025759.1:1327230-1419219 GCF_004153795.1 Camellia sinensis
TTCAGCTAATCAGTTCCTGTTCACTATAATAGTATAGATAGATAGATAGATCGACTATAGATAGAAGATGTATTAGAGCTGATCTGGGTGAGAAGCATTGCCATTTCGCCAGAAAAGAAAAATCGAAGAGGAATCGCAAACTCAACTCCAACTATGCATTCATCAATTATTCTCTATATATTATATCCCACACCCTCCTCCTCCTCCTCCGTCCTCCTCTGCTTCCTCCGACGCCGCCATGTCTTCCTCTGCCTCCTCCACCGCCCTCAGCTGCCGCCGCATCTCCACCACCACCACCACCACCACCCTCACTCTCACCTCCGCCGAAAGAGTCATCAACCAACGACGATCTACGTCAAAGACTAGATCTCTAATCGAACTTCCCGCCAAGCCTCTCTTCTCTTTCAATCGTGTTTCCAAAGAGATGGCTTTCTCTCATCTCCGATCGCTATGTCCTTCGAGACTGGATTCCCCATTTCTCCTTCCTCTTTCTTCCTCCGACGCTTACTCAACTCCTATCCTCTCGCTCTATTAATTTCAATTACATTTCGTTTACTTTCATTCCAATCTATTTTCGATCCTTGATTTTCGTCAATGACCCAACGGGGTCAAGATTCCCAGTCCTGTAATGGGTTGTTCCTCTGTTTCTTCCTCTTGCTTCACTTTAGTATTCAGCGATACTCGTTACTACCTTCTCAACCCCCACCACCAAATACTTCTCCACCATCCCTTAGGTTCCACCAATGGGGATGACCGAAACTTTGTGTTTCAATGAATTCTGGCTTCTTTATCCCTCTGTTTCATTGCACTACAAGCTAGTTGCTCTCCGTTCAAAAGATGGTGCGGCCCTGATTTTTCAAACCCCCATATATGTGCTCCCAAACCCGAACGTGGACGTTTCCGAGGTATCATATGCTTACTCAACGCGTGTGAGATATTTGAGAAATGGAGTCTTCTCTTAACTACGCCGTCCGGGGTAAGGATTCATTGGCCTAGTGTCAGTTCGCTAAAGATCAAATCTATTATTCGATGTTAATCAGAATAGACTCTTCCCATGCCAATGCCTCATTGTTTACTCACAAAGGACCTATCTATATTTTGCGGAGGTCTGGAGTCGTCTACAGCTTAATTGAGTTTATTAAAATTGCTCTCGTCATTTATGTGTTCGAGTTGGAGACAGACTATCCAAATGGTTTTGTCCAGTTACCGTGTGACAAAATTGGCTGTATCGGCTTTTCCAGAGTGTATCGTGAACACGCTGGATCACCCGTGTATGGGTTATACATTTCAATGACTTGCTTCCTTGGTGGAGACGTTGAAGGATTCGTGTCTATGGTCTATACATACCTTGGTAAAGTCATATCTACTAACTTAAAAGATAAGAGTTTTAGGAAGGTTGCAATTTGAATCTTCCCTTGTGATATTTTGACTATGTACGAGTTCGTCCATGCATGGAGCACCATTATTCTTGTTTGATTGTATTCTTTTTGCAAAATTGTATGTGTCGTCTTCCATTTTGTTGTTTCATTTGTTTCATTTTCTAGTCTTCTCTTCCTTGTACTTTAAAGAATGTTTTCCCCCTCTGTTGGTGTTAGTAGTGTTTCAACATTGTAAGTTTATTTATGCCTTTTGCAATGAAATGAATTATGTGTCATTTTGGATATCTTTAAATTGATTTTATTCCTGGTTTGGATAAAGTTTATATGGCTTTGCCAATGAAAATGGTTTGTAACATCAGCAATATTTTTAGTTCTAATATGATTGATTTTTATTTCACGTTTTTAGCTATTTGGGTTTCAGAGTTAGAATGTAAATTAATACAAGGACTTGCATGGTGATTGAATGATACATCTTTCAAGGCTGAGACCAATTAAACATGCTACGTTAAACTTTACTATGGTGGGTGCCAAAATATTGATGAAGTGAATGATAATATGTCTAGAAACATAAATCTGGGCAATAATCACAAAGAAAGAAATAATGTCATAGTGAAGCGAAACAAGTTGTGAAGACTTTATAATAGCGTTTAGGATGCCTTGTAATTCTCAGTCTGAGTTTATCTTGATAAGTATTGTTGGTCTAGTAATATTGTCTCCTTGTAGACGGTAATAGTTGCCCTGGTATTATTCGTTTTTGCATGGAGACCGTTTTTGCTTTTTGATTATAGGGTGGTCTAGATTGTCCTTTTTGTGCTTGTCTTGTTTTTTGGTTTCTTATTTTTGTCAAGAAATATTGTGAGTTTAGATAAGTCATGGTTTGTAGGAAATTTTGTATTTTCTTGTATACTGCGGTTAATTGGTTTAGTATTCAATTTAGGAGTATCATTTCTTTTACAGTGAGTTAGGATTCCTTTCTTAGATTGCAATCCATTTACGTATTTGTAACCAAATCAAACCAAACCAAACCTTAGTCCCATCAAATAAGATTGGCTACATGAATCCTTTTCTAGGAATTCATTGGTTAACAAAGGCGAGTGTACGTATTTATTTTTAAAATAATAATCTTTTTTGCTGGATTTTGAGTCTTTTGTGATTTGTATATTGGATGGGGGCAATTTCTTAGGAAGTTGTAATGTCTTTAGATATAGAAAAAGGGCCCCTCTGCGTGTTAACAAGATTTTGGGAATTGCAATGTGAAGTTTTCCTTGTTAAAGGCATGGACCGTAGAATCTTCTATCATCTCGAGTACTGAACTTCAAATGCGCCTATGGAGTAAGGCACTTTTCTCTTTCTTTTATTTTTCTATTTGCTGAATTTGTTCTTCAAATCTGTCGAAACAGACCTTACCATCATAATCCAACTTAATCCATTATTTTGCAAAGCCCTAACTTAGTTAGAGTGTGTATCACTCATTAAATGTAGAAAAGGCATAGCAACTTTGATCGGTGGTAGTGTCAGAGGGACTGCCAGCGTTAGTAGTTGAGGGCCATTAATACTCCTGGGTGTATATTACCTAAGCTTCTAATCTTTTTTTGCTTCCACGAGTTCTAGGACTTCAACCAATATTAGTAGCCAATGTGGACTAATTTATGTCTTTTCAAATGCTGGATTTCCTTTATTTTTGGGCAAACTGGTGTGCTATCAATGAAAGTCTCTTTTTATGTGATTGAATTTCGCCTTATAGTAGATATGGTTATCAAGTCGAGATTAAAAGAGAAGAGTTGTATTGAGTTAGTAATCATTTCTGCTGGGAACAGATTTATGTCTCTTATTAGTTCTTCAAGAAATTTGTACTTTACCAAAAACAAACAAAAAGAAATTGGTTTATGAAGCCAATAAAAACTACCATAGACCAAACCGCGATGTGTTGAAACAGAATTGCATAAGGAATTGATATCTCTTATTGGATTAAATTTCTGGCCTCATCCAAACACCACATAATGCCAATACCTCTTTCTTTCATTCTCATGTTTCTTTTGGTCCTTACCATTTTTATTTTTAAAAAAAAAGTTAAACAAAAAAAAAAGTTAAACAAAGAGATGGGCAAGCTTGAACTCATTTTTATTTTTTAAAAAAAAGTTAAACAAAGAGAATGGGCAAGTCTTGAACCCATGCTGCGCCAACCAACCAACTGGGGTTTTTACTAAGTACGACATTTGAATTATATTGGATTTCAGATTTCAACGATTTCAAAATTCCCCCAGATGAAGATAAAGAACTATACAGACGGCGGGAAGAGAAGAAGCGAAACAAGAGATCGAAGAAGAGTTAGAGAGGCCGATACCTGCATCCCGTCGCCCCGCTGTCACCGCCGTCGTGCCGTGGCCACTGTCCTGCCACCGCTGTGGCCTTCGCCCCTGCTTTCGCCCCTGCTCCAACCGATTGAAACGTATATAGGTATAGTTCTTACATACAATGTTGAAATATATGTTTTTTTTGGTCCCGTCGATTAATATATGTTGAAATGTAAGAACTGAGCATTATTTATAACTGATATAGTTTTTTTTGGTCCCGTCCAATTATGATAGGTATAGTTCTTCCATACAAGAGTTAGATAGGGTCCCGTCAATTTTGTTTTTTTTGGTCTCTTCTAAATCAATCCCAGATGAATTTCAATGAGCTGGTCATGAACCAAACAAAAGCAGCTTATTTTTTTTGATCACTCCTCACCAAATCACTCAATCTGAACTGACTGATAAAATGTAAATTTGTTTTTTATGGTTTGTCTAATTGCTTATTTGTATTGAATAATTGGGTCTGTTTCTGTTAAATTGATTAGCTTTAGTTGGGTTGAGTATGTAATAACAGTGCGTTTAGGTGTTTCGTGAAGATTGAGTCCCTATCTTGTACATTGTACTATAATAAGTAACAAACAGAAACAGAAAGGAGAAGAACCAAATTAATGAAAAATGCTAATTATGCAGAACTTTTGTATTGAAAATCGAAACAGGATGTTGTGTGTTAGTGGCATATTTTCAAATATGAATCAAAGTGATTGGCTCTTTGATCTTTGATTTCCAATGAATAAGTGTAAAGATGCCATATCACTTTGTATGAAGTTCTTTTTATATAAATTCTGTTTGTCTCACATTACCCACTATGATACATAACAAAGACCATCTTAAAACCTGCTATGAATTCTGAATTTAGTTTGTATTATTTTGTATAAATTACAGTGTGAACATCTTACAGTATTATCTGAAAGACCATTTTATATAAATTCTTAAATTCTTAAAACCTGCTATAAAGACCATCTTAAAATCCTACAGTATTATCTTGAAGACCATTTTGTATAAATTACAGTATTATCTTAAAGACCATTTTATATAAATTATGAATTTAACAATGAATACCTGCTATAGTGAACATCTTAAAACCACACTGTGATACATAACAAAGACCATAATTTAGTTTGTATTATTCAGTTTGTTATTCGTTGATTATCTTATTCAGTATGTATTATTTTGCAAACATAATTTACAGTTTTTATGCTAATATTGAGCACTTCTTTATTTTTTAAGTGACTTGGCACATTGATATGGAACCTAACAATCATGAGAATGACGGGGGCGAGTGTGATTGGAAGCCTAAAGTTCGTATGACATTTGATACAGAACAAGAAGCATATGATTTCTATAATACTTATGGAGGAAGGTTGGGCTTTAGTATTAGAAGGGGTTATGTAAACAAGAGCAAAGACGGGCAAATCACTTCAAGGCAATTTGTTTGTAATAAGGAAGGATTTCGGGTTGTCGACAAGCGAGATTCATTAACAAAAAATCCTAGGCAGGAAGTGAGGACTGGTTGTCAAGCCCGACTTGTCATTAAGTGGGATAGGAATATTCAGAAATTTTTTGTTAGTGATTTTGTTGAACAACATAATCATATCTTCGTACCAGCAGAATGTACGCATATGTTACCATCCCAAAGGAAGATATCTGCATCACAGGCAACCGAAATAGATTTAGCCGAAAAATCTGGAATCCGTCTTAATGCTGCATTTGAGCTCATGGGTAATGAAGTTGGTGGAAGGGAGTCGCTTGGGTTCACAAAACTGGATCAAAAAAATTATTTGAGAACAAAGAGACAAAACAGTTTAGCATATAGGGAGGCAGGTAGCATTTTGCAATATTTTCGTGACAAATCATTGGAGAATCCATCTTTTTTTTACTCTGTCCAATTAGATAACGAGGAGCAGATTACAAGCATATTTTGGGCCGATGCTCAGATGATCATGGATTATGAGCAATTTGGTGATGTTGTGACTTTCGACACTACTTACAAGTTAAATAGTGCACATAGACCATTTGCGTCTTTTCTTGGATTTAACCATCATAGGGAAACTGTGATATTTGGTGCAACTTTGATGTATGATGAGACCGCCGATTCTTTTGTATGGCTTTTTAGAAGATTCTTGGAGGCAATGTCAAGTAAGGCTCCAAAAACAATTTTTACGGATCAGGATGCTGCAATGGCTAAGGCCATACCTATTGTCATGCCTAACACAACTCATCGCCTTTGCACTTGGCATTTGATGCAAAATGCATTAAGGCATGCAAATTCTATCTTCAAGGATAATGCGGTGAAGGATAAGGGGATGAAGAGTGTTTTATCCACGTTTATGTACGACATTGAGGATGAGGAAGAGTTTACCTTAAAATGGGAGGAAATGCTTGACAAGTATGAAGTAAGAGATAATCATTGGTTGAAGTTAACATTTGGGGTCAAGGAAAAATGGGGTTGGCCATATGTTAGAAATGCATGGGGTGCGGGCATGAGTAGCACCCAACTTAGTGAATCCTTTAATGCTTTCTTGAAGGATTTCATTCAGTCTGATCATAACTTAATGCAATTTTTCATGCATTTTGATCGAGTTCTTTTTGAGAAGAGGTACAAAGAGTTACAAGCCGAATATGCTCTATGCCAAAAGTTGCCAAGGGTGAACATTAAAGTGAAGATTATGGAGCAAGCCGTAGATGTTTACACAAATAAAATTTTTGAAGAATTTCAGGATGAGTATGTCAAGTCCCTTGAAGTAAACATTGAAGAAATTGAAAATGATGGTGACAGTACCATTTATACGGTTCTTGATAGTGATGGTATAAAGGTGAGGAAGGTGAGGCAGGAGTGTGATGATTCAGTCACTTGCAATTGTAGGAAATTTGAAATGAAGGGCATTTTGTGTAGTCATTGTTTGAAGATCCTTAGAGAAAGACTCAAATTCAAAGAGATTCCTTCACAATATATTCTGAAGAGATGGACTAAAAAAGCAAGATCTGAAAATGTGAAAGATAGGTGTGGGCATGATATTTAGGTTGATGTAAGATTGCATCAAACTTCACGCTATAGGTCATTGATGGCAATATTCAGAGCAGTAGCTTGTAGAGCTTCTGAAAGTGAGGAAACATATAATTTGACGGTAGAGAAAGCGGATGAATTAATTGCAAACATTGAAACCGTGTTAAGCGCAAAATTCAATATGCCTTGTTCAGATACAATTCAACAAGAAAGCCCCCCAAATACATGCCCCCAAAGCTTTGAAGTGGATGGTGTAGCAGAAAAAAATGTAGTTCAAGCAAAATGACTCAAGAGAAGAGAGTGCACTAGCAAGGGACGAAGGCGGACAAAAGGTGGTTTGGAGCTTGCGTTGGCAAAGAAAAATAAAACAAGTTCACATTATGCTTCTCAAACTTCCATGTTTGTTACTCCTCAAACTCCTCCCTTATTTTCGGCAAGTGCTTCTGAAGCACCTCCCTTAATTCCTCAGACGGCTCCTTTATTTTCAAGTGTTCCTCAACTTCCTCCATTCTCGCCGAGTGTTCCTCAAGTTAGAGCTTCTTCGTCTCAATTTATGTATCCCGCCTATGATGTAAGTTAGTTTAATAAAAAGTTTTAGTACGGATTTGTAAGTGACTATTATCATTTTAGATTGATATGTGTTTGTTATTGTTGCAGCCAAGTTTTCTTCATCACAATATGCATTTTTCAATGCCATCGATGTATTCCGTCCATGGAACCTATCAAGCATTGCTTAACAATGCAAGTAGTTATCACTCGCAAGCTTCAAATAGTCCCGCATGTAGTGAAGTAATTTAGTTTTCACCTTTCCTCATTGATTTTGTCATTAATTCATTTGAAGTTCCATTTTAATTTATGGTTCCTTTGATGTAATATTAAAATCTTGTTTTTTGTAGGTACTATATGGTCGTGGTCGTGGTCGTGGCTGTGGCCGTGGGCATGGGGATGTCGATCACAAGCGAACATCTTAGCGTTATTTTGTTTTCAGAATTTTTGTGAAGGGCATTTTGTTGGATATGTAATATTCAAAACCTGAAATGTTGCTGAAATTTGGTTTCAATTGTTGCTTAAATTTTTGCTAAAATTTATGTTCAAATGTTGATGAACTTTTGATTAGTTTTTGCTTCATTTTTGTTGAAATTTCTGTTCAAATGTTGCTGAAACTTTGGAGAATGAGCTTCATACATAACTAAGAGAAGGATGCTCGTACTGTGTTAGAAATTAGGAATTAGGCGAATGAGCTTCATATATATGCATTAGTAAGATAAAGATGCTGGTACTGTGTTTGGCTTTTAACATGTGATAAATTGATAAACATAGATATTAGCTTCTGGATGGACAGAGAACCTGTGTTGAGCAGCAGCATATGCAATCTGTTGATATATTTCTCATTAGCAACTATTGATTACATAAAAGTTCTATCTGAAAATTGTAAGCGAAGTATAGCTTTCAGCTGTCATTGAAGAGAATCTTATTGAATCTAGTGTCATTGAAGCAAACAAACACAGTACCAGCTTCATTTTTGTTATGCATATATCTTAGTTATGCATATATATGAAGCATACAAACAGCATGGATTCAACAGCCACTGGTGTAAGGTTGTTCCTGGTGGCAGCATTCTAGGAAAGGTGGAATAATGAATTCACTCTGCTTACTGTTGCCTCATGCAAATTGTGAAGTACCTGTCTTGGGCACAAGATAATGTGTAAGTGTGGAATAGCATACTGACCTGTTGTTGGTTTTTGTTTTAGTGGCATTCTATGGCAGCATTCCTTGGGTGCAGTATGTTGGGTGTGGTTGGGTGAAAAATGATATGCCCTATGGCAGCATGCATCAGCTGCAGCTGCTGGTGTAAGGGCACAACAGCAGCATACCTTGGGTGTGGAAACTTATCACCACAAACTTAATCACCAAAACTCATCTTCATCTTTGTAGGCAAACCTGATATTCCTAGTATCATTACTAACCATGAGCATTACTACAACAGCACCATCTTATAGAACCTACACTTTCAAGAACCATTCTAATAAATGGAAATAAACCAGAAGCAGAGTGAATCCTGTTTGAAGAGTTTTCAATCACAAACCTGTTTGAATCCTGTTTCAATCACAAACCTGAAGCAGAGTGAACCATTCTAACTTCAGATACACTTTCAATCCTGTTTGAAGAGTTTTCAATCACAAACCAAAGCACCTTTTAATTTATTCAACATTTTGACCTATAAACTGTGCAAACATGCAACAATTGCATATGTACCAATCAGAATTTTAGTGTAGTGATGTACACAGAAATAACTGATTTCCTTCAACCTGTTCATTGAACACATTTCAATTCAACATGTTCAACCATTCAACATGTTCAACCATTGTCGAAAAAAATACACTGTTAAGTACCTGTTCATTCAACATACTGTTAATCAATGTACCTGTTTTTTTCAAACCATCACATATAATACACACTGTTAAGCAACCAACATAACTCAATAGATTTCACAAACTGTTCATTCAACACATTTCATCTCAAACAAATCGGTTATAAACTTGTTTTTGCAAGCCATCACATTTTTAAGCACCAAAAAAAAAATTACAAAACAAGTAGAAAAGTAGATTACATTCATAGCATCTTCGAAAACCTAACAACTAAGTCATTTACATGATAAAGTACAAAAATACACAAAATACAATGACATAAGTCATTGCCTTGAACATCTTCTCCATCTTTTGAAGCCTTCTATCATGTTCACTAACCCTTCTCCTCAGATCATTAATTTCTTCTATTGTTGAATCTGTCCGAGGTCCAGCATTGGTTGAAGTTGATGCGGTAATGTCATCGTCGTCGTCGTCGTCTGTGAACCACCTGAAGTAATTGCAGTGGTCGTTCGTAGCCTACAATGGACAAGAATCAGTTAATCAATAAAGGACAAATGAAATTTGTAAAAAGTAACAGATTCATTTATATAACAGGTACTTACATATTTCTTGGGCAAACAAAATAGACACGTCCTTTATTTCCATTTGCATTGGTTCGTACAATACGCACGGAAGCTGTTCTTTCACAATTACAAAACCTTGGCTTTAATCTTAAGTTCGTATTATTAGTGGAAGATGAAGCCATTTGTTTATCTGCATAAAAAATACCAACAGATTGAACTACCAATTAGTAGAAGATGACGTTCTCTTCAGGATTTGTGCTTCTGACAATTATTCTTCCTAAGTGTAATTTTGTAACTATCAATCTACCTTTGTTAGTGTAGCAAGCAATAGGCTTTTGCAATGTTTAATCTGTCCATTACCTTTACTTGTTTTCATCTTTAATTTCATTTTATGTTTAGGTGTGGAACAATACTTAGGATATTGGGTTTGTAGAGGGAGGGGGGAAAATGGAAAAGATAAAAGAATAAAAAAACTTCTTCAATTATTTATACATAAAGCAATAAGCATTTACAAGAAAGAATGCCCTTCCAACAGTTTATGGACTCAAAATCCTTGGGAAATTTAAGCAGCAATAAAATTGAAAACAAAGGGGAAATTGTGAGAGCAACTATATTAGTACTTGTTGAAAATGTGCATTACTGTTTTGCAGCAAATTTAATGGTATTTGAACACACCCATAAGAACTAAGGGAAGCACTCAGCCAATCTTCATACAACTTACCTGACTAAGCAACAATATTGCTATAGTGCGATCAAACATGCATTTCATGTAAAACACAAGCATAGGAGAAATGTCCCTAGTGTGATTCTTGAATGAGTATCTGAAGTTACCAGAGTAGATGACAGTGCAGGATGTTTCTTCAGTGGGCTAAGCAAAAGCTGTGTATGAAACTAATCTTATTGAGAAGAACCTAATGAAGAATGGATAGTACAGGATACAAGGGAGGTTTTTTTCTTATGGAAGAGGTAGCATACATCTCCAGAAAAGCCGATACAGCCAATTTTAGGTCAACACGATACTTGACAAACCATTTGGAATAGTCTGTCTCCAACTCGAACACATAAAAATGACGAGAGCAATTTTTAATAAACTCAATTAACTGTAGACGACCTCCAGACTCCGCAAAATATAATAGGTCCTTTGTGAGTAAACGATGAGGCATTGGCAATGGGAAGAGTCTATCTTGATTAACATCATAATAGATTGATCTTACGGACTGACAACTAGGCCAATGAATCTTACCGTTAAGAAAGACTCCATTTTCAAATACTACACGCGTTGAGTAAGCATATGATACCTCGGAAAACGTCCAAGTTCGGGTTTGGGAGGAATATATGGCGGTTTGAAAATCAGGGCCGCACAATCTTTTGGAACGGAGAGCAACTAGCTTGTGGTGAAATGAAACAGAGGGATCAAAAGCCAAATTCATTGAGACAACGAAGTTTCGGTCATCCCCATTGGTGGGCCTAGGGATGGTGGAGAAGTATTTGGTGGTGGGGGTTGAGAAGGTAGTAACGAGTATCGCTGTAATCTAAAGTGAAGCAAAAGGAAGAACAGAGGAACAACCCATTACAGGACTGGGAAATCTTGACCCCGCTGGGGTCATTGACGAAATCGAAGGATCGAATTGAATTGGAAGGAAGTAACGAAATGTGATTGAAATTGATAGTGCGAAAGGAAGGAGTTGAGTAGCGTCGGAGGAAGAAGGAGGAAGAAGAAATTGGGGAATCCAGTCTCGATGGACATAACGATCGGAGATGAGAGAAAGCCATCTCTTTGAAACACGCTTGAAAGAGAAGAGAGGCATGGCAGGAAGTCGAATTAAGATCTGTTTGAGAAGATCGTTGTTGTTGATGACTCTTTCGGAGGAGGTGAGAGTGAGGGCAGTGGAGGAGGGCAGAGGAAGACATAGCGGCGGCGGAGGAAGCAGAGGAGGAGGAAGAGGGTGTGGGGACGAAGAAGATGGAAACGAGGGTTCTATATATATAGAGATAATTGAATGAATGTATAGTTGAGTTGAGTTGAGTTGCGATTCCTCTTCGTTTTTCTTTTCTGGCAAATGGCAATGCTGTTTAGTTCTCACACGGATCAGCTCTGATACATACATATATATATATATATATATATGTATATCAATAAAGCCTCGGACCCCGGTGGGATACCGGGGGTCGCGTGCGATTGGTAAAAAAAAAAACCGTTTTTTTTGTTTTTTTTAGTCAATGGGAGCCGACACATCACTGGGATCGTCAGTAGGGTCACCTTCACTGAGAGTCGGAAGCATCAGCCTCCGTTTGGAAAGTGGGTTGACTTTTTGATTTTTTTAGCTATTTTAGTCTGGGCTAAAAAGTTTGGTTTGAAAATGGTTTTTTGGCTTTTTTAATTTTTTTTGTGAGAGAAGAATGTAATGATTATGGGTTGGATGTGATATTTTATTTTTTGTGGCTAAAATAGTCCATTTTGTCTTTTATGATTAAAATAGCCAAAAAAAATCCATTTAGCTCTTGCCAAACGGAACCTCACTCATATATATATATATATATATATTGTTGGGGTGGAAATAATTTTTTACAAATTAAATTGAAACAGCCATACGTATGTATATAATTTGCCCAAAAATTAAAATAATAATTATCTTTTACCCTTAAATGATAATTATTTTTTATTTTTTAACTAAATTAATTTTTAATTTTTTTAAAAAAATTTTAAAAATCAAATCATATATAACCTAAAAATCTTTTGATAAGTTATTTCTTACGTTAATAACTTATTTTAATTTATATTTACAAAAAATTTAAAAACTGTCATAAAAACTTGTTTGATAATTTTTTTAGTTTATAAATAGTTATCTCAGTTTGTAAATTTGAGAAAAAAAACGTAAATTCAAAAAATGAGTTTATGTTGGTTTTTAAATAAAAATTTAAAAATTTTACTAACAAAATTTTTTTTCAATTAATTTTTTTTTTCAATGAATTTTTTTTTGGAGACTTATTTATAAGTCCTTTTTTCAGACACTTATGGTAGGCTAAGTTCTGTGTAATTTCTTATAGAGTCTCAAGTCCTATTTAGATATGAATGTATTCCAAAAGATCCTACATAAACGTAATGTGACGTGACACTTACATAAACGTAACGTAACGTGACATATTTATAAACGTAACGTAACGTGACACATACATAAACATAACGTGACACATATATAAACGTAACGTAACGTAACGTGACACAAACATAAACGTAACGTGACACCTACATAAACGTAACGTAACGTGTCACGTTACGTTTCGCAAACTTAATGTGTTTTTATTTTTTTAAATTGAA
Source organism: Camellia sinensis (assembly GCF_004153795.1). Lineage (NCBI taxonomy): Eukaryota > Viridiplantae > Streptophyta > Magnoliopsida > Ericales > Theaceae > Camellia > Camellia sinensis. The sequence goes on from NW_021025759.1 coordinate 1,340,219, forward strand.
CGTGAAAATGTTATTAGTTTATGTTGGTGTCACGTTACGTTTCATATAAATATGATCTATGGCAAAATTCAATTTCCTATATAGGAAATTGAATGTTGCCATAGATCATAAGTGTCACGTTACATTTATGTAGGTGTCACGTTACGTTACGTTTATGTAGATATGATCTATGGTAACATTCAATTATAGGTGTCACGTCACGTTTATGTAAGTGTCACTTTACGTTACGTTTATGTAGATATGATTTATGGTAACATGCAATTTCCTATATAAGAAATTGCATATTACCATAGATTATAGGTGTCACATTACGTTTATGTAGGTGTCACGTTATGTATAGGTGTCACGTTACGTTTATGTAGGTGTCACGTTACGTTACGTTTACATAGATATGATCTATAATAACATTCAATTTCCTATATATGGTTTTATTATTATTTATGATATTAACAACTAATATTGAGGGTAAAGTGTCAACAATCTTCCCATAGGACTTATGGGAACATAAGTTTTTTAGTAGGATCATATGTAGCATAAGTCTCCCTAATAGGACTTATAAATAATTTTTCCATTTTTTTTTTCCAACTAATACTAACCGAGGGGAAAATTGGTAATGCTACTTTAAACCTTAGGAAGGAGATTGTAATTTCTAAAATGTGAGGAGTGTCAATGTAATTTACCCAATAAGGGCAAAATTGATATTTAAAAAAATTAAATTGCTGAGGGAGAATCTGTAATGAAACTTTAAACCTCATGAGAGAGATGTAATTTCTAAAAAGTGAGGGAAAAATTATAATAAATATAAACCTCAGGAGGTGTTAGTGTAATTTATCTATAAAATAAAAATGTTACAAGTATTAAATCTGACTTTATATTTTTTATGAATGATATTCATTGATAATCTTACAAAATGAACATTTCATATCATTAAAACTAAACCTGTGATAAACTCTACATCCTCAACCCAAAATAACTCTTTATCTTTAAATTTTAAAATAGATATCCAATATTGACATTTGACTTTTAATTTTGCAATTTGTAACCATTAATTAAAAAATTTAGGTGTTGTTCTACAACATTTACAATTTATTGTTTTAAGTAAAAATAAAAACAAAAAACATAATTGATTTAAATTTTTATTTTCAAAACAAGTGAAAATGAAGGGCTATGGAAAGTGATTTTTAAGAAAATGTGGTGGCCGAATGTGGCTATTGCAAGTAAGAGATAATTGGTCGCGATGGCAAATGATTAGTGATTGAGTGGCCTAAGGTGGTTTGGCGAAGGAGATCATTGGCAATGATAGCCAATAGCGATGAGTAGGCATCAGGGTAGATTTATAAAATTAAAAATAAAAATGAAGAAGTTAGTTTTATTATATCGAGAAAATTTTAATTATATACATAAAAATATAATTACTAATAAAATCGAGGCGGGGTAGAATAGATCGAGGCAGGAGAGTAATGGGTTGTAGTCGAAACGGTGGGAAAAAGGAAGAAAAACTAAAAGAAGAAAATTAAACAAATAGTGAAACCAACTTTTTTGTGTTTTCAAAATATTTTGTAAATTGTTTATCATTTTTTGAAAAAGAAAACACAAATTAAACGAGTTTTTGTTTATATTTTTGAAAAAATTTATAAATATAAACAAAAAATTGAAAAATTGAAAATATATTATTGTTATTTTCATGAACATACATTCCATATGTTATTTGTGGACCAATCACAAATGATGAAATTTATCTATCTAAAAATAGTGAAAATTTTAAAATCTAAAACAAATAACAATTTAATTTTGTCATCTCAGAACTCCCAATTTTTTATTTTTACATCTAAAATACGGACTTGATTTTTGGATTGGACCTCCATTTTGCAATTCTAGTCAACAATTGGAAATTGTGTTTGTTTTGTTTTCAAAATTTGTTTTATGAAGAACACTAAAAACTAATTTTGTGAAAAAAAATTTAAAAAGAGACTCAACATTTTAATATTGTTGTTCCTTTTCTTTTCTTTTTTTGGGGGGCCAAAAAATATTTTTTAAAGATTCAAAAACATCTTTTTGGTGTTTATTCACCAAACTGGGTTGTAGTAGTTTTCAAAAAACAAAATTTGAAAATAAGTTTGGTAAAAATAAACAAGATTTTTTGAAAAAATTTCAAAAATTAGTTTGATGAGAAAAAATAAAAATAAAAATAAAAAACACTCATTATTTTTATACTATTTTCTCTTTTTTGGGGTAGAAATAGTTTTTGAATATTCTTTTTAGTGCTTTTTAGTGCCAAAAAGAAGAATCATAATGAAAATAAGAGATCTTTTACTAGGTATGTGTCGAGATGAAACTCTCAATGCCTGTATAAAATTGTCATTGAATTATCATTAATGACACTGTATGAGTATTGTCATTTGTCAAAAATAATATTCGTAATAAAAGTAAGAGATCTTCTACTAGGTGTGTGTTGAGATGAAATTCTTCAGACCTATATAAAATTGCCCCCAACTTACCACTAACTACACTACATATGCTTAATAAGCCTCGGTTTGGAAAGTGGGTTGATTTTTTAGTTTTTTGACTTTTTTGGCTATTTTAGCCTGGGCTAAAAAACTTGGTTTGGGAAAGACTTTTTGACTTTTTGATTTTTCTGACTTTTTTTGTGAGAGAAGAGTGCAATAATTATGAGTTGGATGTGATGTTTTGTTTTGAGTACTGCTATTAGCACCAACCAAAATTCTTTGGACCCCTCATTTCTTTGGACCCCAATCCTAAATCCTAAATTTTAATAATATTTTTTTGGACACCCCACTTATTACCAAATCTACCCATATTCATAATATTTTCACAATAAAATGCACACCCACCTAATTTTTCATCCTCATCTCCTGAATCCACCTCGTCACTGCTCTGCCATCGCTCCTCTCTCTCTGTAACTCTGTCTCCACTTTCCAGTACCTCCAGAGCTTAATCTGAACCAAGAAGATCACAACAATCGAAACCGAAATCGACAAAATCGATGGAACCCACCATTTTTCACACAAAGATTTGTAATCATTTTGGTTTTTGGTGGTTTAAGTGAAAAGAATGATTGAGAATAAGGAGTGGAAAATGAAGAAGAAAAAACAGGGTTGGAATATTTCTCTTTCAATTATGTCTTTTCTTGTTTCTTTAATTGTGATACGGCAAGCACAGAGGTGTTCTTCTCTTTGCAAGAGCTTGAGGAGTAAGAGGTGACCTGAGCTTTGAGAGATTTCCATTAATGGGTGGTTTTGAATTGTGGAGATTAGATTGTGGGGTTGGTGTTCTTCGTCGATTGGGATTTTGACGACGTGGGTCTCTTTGAAATTTGCCATTAATTGGGAAATTTAGATGAGAAAGTGAAGATTGATGCGAAATGTAGGAATAGAAAACAATGTATATATATGGAAAACTAATCTCCATAATATTTCCATAATATTTTCAGAATAGAAAACTAATCTCCATAATATTTTCATAATGAAATATATGCCCACCCAATTTGTTCACCATTGTGTAGCCGAAAAAATGTATTTTGTTCAGAACTGTTTTGTCGAACAATAATGATCCTGTCAGCACTGTATGTCTGAACAAAATTTGTTCATCATTGTGTAACTTGAATCCATTCCAATTCACAACTTAAAATAACATGAATTAAATCCATTCAAAATATATAACTTAAATCCATTCAAATTCACTCTTTTCCATTCTAAGTTAGTTTAACAAAGAAAATTACATAACTGACAATCTGCATTAATGTTCGGAACCTATGTATTGAACGAAAGGATTATGTTCAGTACCGTATTATCGAACATAATTCTAACAGTCAGCAAACCAGTACCGAACAGCTCGAACAAAACAAGAACGGCCGAAAACGACCGAGAATGTTAATACAAGACAGATAAACTTATTAATGGAACGCCGATCTCACTAGAATTGTTGTCCTCGTCCTCCATTGCTCTACATAGTGAAATAAGTGATGAAGTATACGTTATACTTGAAGCAAAACTTTCAAGTTCAATAGCATTGATGATGGTGATGAAGATGACACATTCAGGATTTAAGATGATTATGAAAAATAATAAATTTAAGGTTTATATTAGTTGGTTATGAAAAGTAATAAGTTTAGCGTTTACAAACATAGAATACGTATAGTTGGAGTTGGAGGTGGGGGTGGAGGTGGGTGTCCAATATTATAGAGTATTAATTCTTATTGATAGATGGGTGTTCCATTTAATAATGTCTTTTAATGTAATTTTACTTTAGGATATAATTGTAATAAAAAAAAAATTATAAAATGAGGGGTCCAAAAAATTTTGGCAGGTGCTAATAACAACACTCTTTGTTTTTTGTGGCTAAAATAGCCTATTTTGTCTTTTGTGGCTAAAATAGCCACTTTAGCCCTTCCCAAACAACACTCGCCCTTCTCTCCATTCTCAAACTACTTTCATATCACATTCCTTATTTACTACTCATTTTTTTTTTTTTATTTATAATTTCTATCTCTTCTAAAAAAATTTGGAAAAAAATAGAGTGATATTTCTCTTACAATAAGTACATAGTACTAGTTTAGGCGAATTAGTGGTCCATTAGATTTTAAAATTTTAGGGAAGAAGTTTTCTTTATCTCACGATTGTACTTTAGCCTTGTTTGTCATAACTTAAAAAAGTCAAAAAATCAATATTCTATTTAAGTCACATCATCTTATTTAAGTCACATCACCTCTCTACTACTTTACATCAAACCTAACCCATACCCAACTCATATTTCATAAAAAGTCAAAAAGTACACTTATTTAGATCATCCAAAACCAACCTGCTTTGCCCAAAGCGACATCTACTTCTTTTCTCTTTGTTAATAAATTTGCATAAATGCCATTCATAACTAAACCTCTTATTCCACCCCCATTCTTCAATGTTTCTTTCACAATCCTCTATCACCCATTACCATAAAGCAAGGCATTGGATAATTTTTTTTTAAAGATTGTGTACTTTTATTTATTTATAAGTTTTAATTTAATTTATAGTCTTATTAGAGTGGTCTTCTATTTTTGGTAACTTACTTAGGGTTTTAAACTTTGGATCATGCTTGTCTCCGGTCCGATTCGAAGTGGAGCGTATTATTGGGCCCGTGAGGCCCACCACATGTCTAATTTCGATGATTTGAATTGTCAATATATAGGGCTCATCGAGTACTTCATCTCTGAAAACATTACGTTGATTAGATACTGATAGCTACTTGATCAAATCATATTTTTGTCAATGGTAAATATGATTTAAAAAATGAATTGTTAACAAAAACATATTTTAATTAAATAGCTATCAATATTCGATCAACTTCATTTTTTGCAGTGATGAAATACTCAACTAACTCTACACATTAAACAGTTCAGATCATTGAAATTGGACCTATAATGAACTCCACAGACCCAAACAATACCATACAATCCACAAAGTGGACTGGAGACAATCTTGATCCTTAAATTTATAAATATTATCTCTTTACATTATAATATTTAGGTTTGAGAATATTATTAAAACTGTAACCATTTTTGTAAGATTATTTGACCCTTTGTATTCTCACTACTAAAAAATAATCAATTTTTGTGACTCTACAAGCCGACACAAATAATAGAAAAACGATTGTAAAAAACCTTTTGCAACGGCCATGTGCGTTGACAAATGAAAGATGTGAATACGAGTGTGATAAATACTTTTTGTGATGATAGAGTAGCGGTCAAAAATTATTTGTGATTGCTTAACCTCCTTATTTTGTTGTTTTGCAATTGTAAAACATATACCTACTATGTTTTAGCGACCATCTTTTCATCGTCACCATCACCCATAAATGATACCCATAAATGATACAAATGGATCATTTTAGCGACGAATGTTTTGTTATTGCAAATAATTTATCGTAAAAACTATATCTGCATTTATTACAACAAAAATATCAATTGCAAGCACATGGCAAAATTTTTTTTTTTGTAATGAAAAATAACGTCAAATTAACAAATTAATTTAAACATGTAATAGAAATATCAACCTATATTCTTATATATATATATATATATTCAAATAATATATACAGTAAATATAAAGATTTAAATTTGCAAAAATTCCGACATTCATGCATATATACATATATATGCATATACAAAATATAAACTTCTATACATGCAAAACAAATATCCATCAACCGTTTTTGAAAGTGTTTATACAAAGTATTAAAAAGATTTAAATTCTCAAAAAAAAAAAAAAAAAAACAAACAAACAAACAAAAAAAAACAAAACAAAAAAGAATAGTATAATCTCAATTTGGCTCTTAATATCATCCACTTGATCATATCAGTTACTCCCTCAACAAAACCTGCCAAAACATATATTTATACTAAGTTTAACACTATAATATTAAATTTTTCTTAAGTCTAGTAATAAATTATTCAAACTTAATTTGAAAATTTAATGAATTTCCATGTTTTAATTTAATTTATTTACATAACAAGTCGAGTAATGTTGCCACATGCCTAATAACACAAGAATTACATAACAAAGTATCAAGACACATGAAAAAGTACAATTTTCATACAAATAATGTTATATACATCAATTGGTATACCAATTAATGTACTAACGATGATGTGGCCTAATTTTAGAAATTTTTGGTCTTTATAATTTGTATAATGGATAAGATTATAATTATGAAATGATTTTATCATTTCTTTCTTTCTCTCCATCTTTGTCATTCTTCTTCTTCTTCTTCTTCGTCTTCTTCTTTTTCACTTATGACATGATGTGACGCATGGTTCCAGGTGGTAACGGAGCTAGTGATGGTGGTGGTGGTGGTGGTTTGACGATGGCAGTGGAGCTCACTGTGATGGTGGTCGTGGAGCTTGATGGTAGTGGTAATGGAACTTGGTTGTGAATGGGGTGGATTTGGTGTTGTAAGGTGGTGGTGATGCTCGTGGTGGCAATAATGGAGTTTGGTAGCAGTGAAGTTGGTGGTTCGGATGGTAATGTTGGTGAAGTAAATGAAGGTGATGAAAAGATGATATAGATAGGTAGATAGATAAGAATGATGTGATAATGTTATTATTTTGAATAAAATCATCATAATAAGAATGATGTGACAATGTTAATAAGTATTTAGTATAAACATATATAAAATTTATACAAAAAAACTTAATAAGAATAATGTGGAAATATTGTTATTGTGAATAAAATCATCTTTAATAGTATTTTATTTTGAAATAAAAGATTTATAATGAACTATATCCCCCCCCCCTTTTTACATTGTATTACTCAATTATTATTATTTTTAGGGTGTATTACACTGATAGTCTTTATAATTTGAGGTGTGTGTCATTTTGGTCCCTAATTTTTCAATTGTGACACATTTGACCATGAATTTTGAATCTTATTCCAAACAAGGACAATTGTATATACTATTGGATTTTTCAAGGACAAAATCATTAATTTGATAAAATATAAATTAATTTGACAAAAATAAATGTCAAAAAATTATTTTTGAATTTTTCAAAATTATTTCTAGCTACTAAAGATGAAATTATATAAAATTGATAAATCTTTTAGACATTTATTTATTTATTTTACCAAATTAATTTTTATTATATATTTAGATGATGATCATATAAAATTAATTTTTAAAAATTGATCATGTAATTTTTATTAATTTTTATCAATTTTACATAATTTTATTTTTAGTGGGAAGAAATAATTTTAAAAATATTTTAAAATATTTTTTTTACATTTATTTTTGTCAAATTAGTTTATATTTTATCAAATTAATGATTTTGTCTTTGAAATTAAGTAATGATATATTCAATTGTCTTTATTTGAAACAAGATTCAAAATTAAAAATAAAATGTGTCACAATTAAAAAATCAGAAATTAAAGTGATATAACTCTAAAATTATAGGGACTATTAATGTAATTTGCCATATTTTTTATTATTTTATTTTATTTTTATTTTCCAAATCAGCCAATTCAAACGGGGAGGGAAAGGCGTTAGACTTCTAGCAAATAAGGAAAAATATCAGAGCTCAGCTGAGAGCTGAGTGAGTGAGAGAGCATTTATTTGCATTTTCATTGCAATTTGCCAGATTGGAGATTACTCACCAAGCTCTCTTCTTCGCTATGTATAATCCATCCTTCTCCGTTCTTCTATTTTTTCTTCTTCTTCTATACCCGCCCCACCCCTAACCCTACTCCTCTCCCTCTCCCTCTCCCTCTCCCTCTCCCTTGCCTCACCTCCCGATCGACCTCCTCCTCCTCCACCACCGCCTCCGCCGCAATGGCGTCCTCCTCCGTCCAACGCCGCCGTCTCTCTGTAAACACCACCACCAACCTCACTCTCACTGCCGCCGAAAAAGTGATCGGAGACAACGATCTGCTGAGCCAGATCCTGATACACCTACCGGCGAAAACTCTATTCCGATTCAAGACCGTATCCAAGAGATGGTGCTCTCTCATTTCGGATCCTTTTGTTCTTCAACGCTGGATTCCGCCGAAATCTCCTTCCTCTTTCTTCTTACGAAGGTATTCTCGCTTTTCTCACAATATCAAATTCAATCACGTATCTCTGAATGGTCTTGTTAAACACAACCGTTCAATTGCTCCTCTATATCTCGATTTCTTCGATAACCGCGACCTTGTCATTATTTCCAAGTCCTGTAATGGCTTATTGCTCTGCACTTCCTCTTGGCCCGGTTTGGATTGTTGTAATCACAGCCGTTGCTATGTTCTCAACCCTACCACCCAGCAATATTCCACCATTCCTAGGCCTGTTAACGGGGGTCAGTACGACCACATAGTTTCAATCAACTTAGCGTTTGACCCCTCTCTTTCACTTCACTACAAAATAATTGCTTTCATTTCCAGAAGAGACCTCAGCCCTGCATACCAAATTGCTGTATATTCGTCCGAAACTCGAACTTGGGTGATTTCTGTACTCGTTATTTACCCATCGGATATGATAATTGCAAATGGTGTATTCTCCGATGGTAAGATCCATTGGTTTCGTTGCCACTCAGAAACATCAATAGCTTATGATATTAATCGAGATGAATCCTTCCCATTCCCGATGCCATATAGTCTCACAAAGTCCCCAGCGTATTTTGGGGAGTCTGGAGGTCATCTACTGTTCATTGAATCTATTCAAAATTGGGGTAATCAGTTTGATGTGTGGTGGTTGGAGAGCAACTATTCTCACTGGTTTGTGAAATATCGTGTTGACCTTGAGATGGGTGCATTGGCTTTTCCAGGGATAACGGATGAAGTCGAAGTGCTTTGCTTCCTTGGAGGAGAAGTTGAAGGGGATTTATGCTTGATCTTCTACCTATCTTGTCAAGTCATATCCTATAACTTCAAGGATAGAAGTTTTAGGAAGGTTTGCAATTTGAAGCTGCGTCCTCTTGATATTGAGAATATACAAGTGTGTCCATCAGCTTTCATCCATCCATGCATGGAAACCATATTTAATGTTTGATGGCATTTCTTTGGAAAATAATCGGTGTCGTCTCCATTTCAATGTTTCATTTCCTTTCTAGTTTTTTTCTTCCTTCTAGTTAAGAATGTTTTTTCCCCTCTCTTGGTGTAATAATTTCAACAGTTGTAAGCTTATTTATGCCTTTTGCAATGAAATGGTTTTTAACATCAAGGATGTGTCATTTATGATATGTTTAATTGATTTTATTCCTGTTCGATTAAATTTATATATGGCTTTTGCAATGAAATAGTTTTGTAACATCAACAATGTGCCATTTCTAATATGATTGATTTTACTTCCTGTTTGAGCTTATTGAGTTTCTAAGTAAGAACGTAATTCAAAACTTTGGCGAGGTGATGAAATGATGATGCATTTGCGAAGGCTGTGACCAATCAAAAACTACGTTATCTTTACTATCGGTGGGTGCCAAAGTAATGATGAGTGAATGAAATATATTAAAAAACGTGGTTGGACAATAATCAGAAAGAAGATTTAATGTATTAATGAAGTTAAACAAGTTGAAGACTTGAATAATAAGGTTTAGGATGCTTTGTATTTCCTCTTAAAGGGTCTCAGGATAGAAATGTAGAAATGACGTCATGTGAACGTAAGATTTGTTAGTATATGTTCATCGTGAATATTGTTTGAATTTTATAATTCTGTTCTTGCTTCTCAGAAATGAAGCTGTTTATTGCCAATAACCTGCATTTCTTCGGCAACAAATGATTGATGCACTTCCCTTTTTCCTGTATTTTTTCCTTAGAATCTCAGTCATGTACTTGCTTTGTAGAAATGACAAAGCAATAGACCTCTTCTCTTCATTGCTTTTATTTCTTCTTCTTCTTCTTCTTCTTCTTCGGCTGGGAAGACAATAGGAGACTTGAGCCCCTAACATCAAAGGTTGACAAAGCATCAGATTACATTTGGCCTACAAGGCTGTTGATCTGCTGTAATAGATTTGAATTGTAATCTATATTCCTTCTCTCTCTTCCGCTATTTCTCTTTCGTCACTAGTGTTTTTCTTTTCTTTTCTTAATGCAGTTCTACTTTAATATTTCATTTTGTTTGTACCAAATTTAAAATCAATTCTGTTTTCACTTCCTTTCAATCTTTATTTTTTGTGACATGTCATATTTCTAACCAACCAAGTATATATGTTTGTTTCTTTCTAGTAGTTGCCAATGATGACATTATTAAAAAAAGAGCAAAAAAAAAAATGTTTGGTTGACTCAGATTTAGTTAGATTCACTAGATGACACAGGTTGGTTCTACTCCTTTTCATCCCTATTATTTTCATACATAGGAAGAAGATGGTATATTTTTTTTCCTTCTTATTTTCAAGTTTAGATCTTTTTGTTTTAGTAAATGAATGTGTTTGTACTTATAATACCCAGGTTGATTGTCAACTGTTTTCTAAATCTTTTTTGCTCTGCGTACTTCAAAGTATTGTGTGATCTTTCATATAGTATTGGTATGGAAATTCATATAAAATCTAATTCCTTCTATGCATGTTTAATAAGATTTGTTTGAATAGTTTATACCAATGACTAGTAAAACATGAAGTATGAATAGAATCGTAGTAATCATTGTACTACCATCGTAAACCTAAAATTCAATTTCAACGACATTTGGAGCCTATATTCTTTTGCTTCATTAAATTTGCAATTGAAGTATTTATTAGGGTCACTTTTAGTACCGTCCAAACCTAGTAACTGTATTTTTGCAAGAAGTCATCTTTTTTTTTTTCTATTTTAAACTAATTTATGTAACCTAAAACACCACCCTTGTGTTTGAGTCATGTATTATATCCGTATTGTCCCTAAATGCTTTTCCTTGCCAAAGAATATTAACTTGACCAAGACATTTATTAGGTGATCTTGTGTAATTAAATGAATTGCTGCTAGGTTTCATCGACGTATTGCTACATTGTCTTGGGGGCTTAGTCATTGGTCAGGGATGTTAAATAGCATGTTGGCATTCTATATATGGTTCTCTTCTTTTACTTCTCATTTCTTCTTTCTTGTTTCTTTTTATCTCTTTCTTTCTTCACATGTATTTTTTATGCCTGTATAGTTAATATCTTTGTTATGATTATAGCTTGAATTTCTTTCCTTGACAAGAACTTTATATTTCATTTGTAGTCATATGATTGTTCGTGTATACTATTGTAGACATGTAATTAACTATCTACTAGTTTAGGTATTGTTCGAACATTGGCACAATCTGTTAGCTTTAGTGTGGAATCTCCTATTGTTGCTAAAAGGTGTAAGGTTTAAGTCCTTGTTCGGATATGGGGGTATGTTTCCCAAAGACAAAAAAATGTCTTTCTTTTGTTGGTTAGAGTGTTTCATTTCTCGATGCAATGATAATTTGTTTGTTAGGTTTTAAACACATCTGTGCTTCTAGACCCTGCAGCCAAGAACACAAAATCTGATATGGGGGTATGTTTCCCAAAGACAAAAAAATGTCTTTCTTTTGTTGGTTAGAGTGTTACATTTCTCGATGCAATGATAATTTGTTTGTTAGGTTTTAAACACATCTGTGCTTCTAGACCCTGCAGCCAAGAACACAAAATCTGATAATGTCTGATTTTTCTTCTTTGTAATAATCTATTGCCATATGTTCTTTCAAGTTTCAGACTTAAGATTTCAATTTTAAAGCTGGGACGAGATCTTTAACCCAACGGAACGGATAGTGCAGTCATTTATGTTTTTTAGAGAGTGATCAAAGACATGTGAAGTCTCATTTAAAATTATTCGAATGCTGATCCAAGAATTTTTTTTTTTGTTTGTATGTTACAATAGGTGGATAGTCTTGAGAGTTCAAAGTCCATTGCTTTCTAAATCTTAAGAGTTTGATTTTGCAACTTATATTGTTAGTTTCTACGTTCTAGTTGATGTTGGAAAAACAAGACGGAGAAGGGACTTTTTCACAATCCATTGGTTATAGTATATGGCTGTTTAGTGATTTTACTAGTTAGGGCTACGTTTTTGGTTGCGAAACTTCTATTTTATTATATATATGTATATGTATATATATTTTAAATTCTTGACTAGTACTAGGTATGCTGTTGTAGGAGTTTAGAAAGTCATGGTTATAGGAATTTTTTAGGAACCTGTGTACTGTAGTTTCTATGAAATGGGCCCCTTGTTACACGATTTAAGAGTTGTAATGAAAGTTTTTCCTGTTTAAATCATTAGGTACTTTTATTTTTTCTTTTTCCTATTTGCTGAATTCTTCTACTAACTCGAGTGTGGAACTCAAGCGGCCCGTACGGAGTAAGGTACTTTTCTCTTTTATTTTTCCTATTTGCTGAATTTCTGTTCATTCAAATCGGTCAAATTGGCCTTAATCATCATAATCTGAACGTATCTCTTGTAATCCATTATTTTACAATGCCTAATCCTATTTTCCATGTTTTAATCTATACTTAGAGAGTGTATCACTCTTTAAAGGTAGAGAAGGCATGCAACTTTGATGGTGGTAGTGTTGTCGGAAGGACTGCCAGCATTAGGTGGTTCAGGTGGCGTTGTATTGTTAATGGTAGTGCTTGTGCTCATGTGATGAACATAAACTTGAAGTTGAGTAGAAGTGGAGGCAGAGCAAGTGGAGCTTAACATGAGTGTGGTGGCGGTGGCATCAGTTGCCTTCGTGGCAGTGGTGGTGGTCATTCAAGTGGCCACGGTAGATTTGTACTTTACCCTTCTAAAGGTTGTATACCTTTTCTGTTTCCTTTTTGTCTTTTAATTTATGTCATGTGAAAATCATTTTATGCATTTGATGGCAATCCTTTTTTCATTAAATCGCTTTATTCTTGGAATGTGCTATGTTAATGAGGGAGATTAAACTCATGCTATTAGCGTAGCTTTGTTAAAGATGTTTGCTTCATTAATATCTTTCATGCGTGTAAATCTTAAACTTGTGTAAGGCATTTGTCATAGATAGAATTCAGTATTTGACAAGAAAACAAATGTACATACATGTATATTTATATATATGAGAGAGAGGTATGAAGTCAAGATGGCAGGAAAGCAATTTAATTGTTTTCATTAGCTATTCTTTCAGTTAATGCTATGCTTTCTTCTTAGTTTTATGAACCTTAGTGGCGGTATTGTGTTCTCAATTGATATGCTCAGAATCTTGAAAGAAGGATTTATTTCTTCTAAATTGCGCAAGCTGTTTAATTTCTTCTTCAAATCTAAAATTAAATTTTTTTTTGATTATGTTACAGGATTATTGCATTACTGCTTATGACCCAAAGATATAGGCTCATTTATTGCATAACAAGTAATTGCCATTACTTCACTGGTTCGAGTCCTAGACTGCTACTTGTGCAAATGAGCCTATATTTCTACCTTGAGAATGTCTATATTTCTTTGTTTAGATATGTGGTTGGCAGAGAAAGTTATGAATTCCATACCAGTTTCTTTTTTTCTTTTTTTGATAACAAGAACCCTTGACTCCACCTTCAGTGAGACCCAGTAAAACCCCGGATATGTGTTGCCTCACATATCGGGCAAAGTTGAGACTTACCAATTGAGCTAAACCCTTACGGGTGTGAATTCCATACCAGTTAGTGTATCGTTTTGTCACTGGAATTGATTTTTAAAATTTTTTTAGTGGTATATTATCATAAAAATCAAGGCACTTGAGTTATTTTTTACAAAAACAACTACTATTATAACTGGGCTATTCTTAGAACACGCATATATCAAGGTAAAATAGATTTGTAAGGCTTTCAATTCTAGGTGTGTGGATCAGCAGGCAACAGCGAAAGGTGCACCCTTCTGAGCCAAAAGGAACCTCTATCAAATGGGAATGTATTTAATATTTTCATTAAGGGAAACTGAATAAAGGAACAGCGAAAGGTGCATCCTTCTGAGCCAAAAGGTGCCTCTATCAAATGGGAATGTATTTAATATTTTCATTAATGGAAACTGAATAAATAAAGGTGTGATTAATCACCTTTCATAGCATTTTCTAGTTGCCTTTTGCATAAAATTTGAAATGGAGTTCACTTAGTAGCTAGTTGTTCCTCAGTTTATTTCAATAGCATTGCACTTTTCATGCAAACTGGAGACACTTCACCAGTAACATGAAGATTCTTTATGTTCTGTTAGCTATTGGTGGGGAATATGAATGAGGTAATGATGTAAAACTACATTGTTTTAGTTGTATTTCTAATTTATTTTTCTCAATTTGTTTCTTTTCTTAATATATATATAAATTTGTTCCCCCAGTTTATTCAATTGCTCCAGCTCTCTCTCTCTCTCTCTCTCTCTCTTGCATGCCCTACCTCTCTCTCACGCTCGCCATCGTGGTTCACAATTGTGGATCTCTCTCTGTCTCTCAATCTCTCTCTGTCTCTCAATCTCTCTCTTGATCTCTCAATCTTGAAGACCTAAGATTTATATATGTGTTTTTTTTTTCTCTACAGAGAATTGGCATTGAAGCTCAGAGCAATTGCAGAGGTCATCTACTCACCTCAATTCTTTCGCTAATTCCTGTATGTGTTCAAATTCATTCGTTCATTTCTGTCTCTATATGTACTATGGATATATATATATATGTACAATTCCAGATGTATTCATGTTCCCTCATATTTCAGAAAGTATGCTATTGATATCTTGAAGTAATGGTATAGTCATGAACAGGCCAAAAGTACTTGAGGTCACTCCAACTAGCCCTATCTTAACCGGAGGAAAAAAGACCTTAGTTGTTGAGCATGAGTTAGTCAAGTCTGTTTTTAGTATGTATGATTTCAAAATGCATTCAAATCCTTGAATGTTATGTTTGAATATGGTTTGAAAAGGGAAATGATTTGAGGCGTAATTGGTTGTATTTTTATTTTTTTATTTAGTTTAGGAGATAAAAGTGAAACTAACTCAATAAGAAAAGATAAATGTAAGGTTGTGTTATTATATACAATATTAGGGAGGGGGTGAAATTTGGAAGAAAATTTTGGACAAGGAAGTTGTAAAATTTGAGAAGACAAAATTGAGATGGAATTGTAAAATCTGGGGGTTCCTTTTTCTTTTTTTTGGTTTCCTGTAAAACTGGTATTGATAGAAGACAAAATTGAGATGGAATAGTCTGGTCACAGAGCTTAAAATATTTAAGAGATGTGTTAATATTTTATCCTTGCGAACAGTTAATTGAGCATAATCTTACCTATTTGCTTCATTACACACTTTAATTTGTTTGGATTACCGGCTTCGGATCATTATAAAACCAAAGCCATGCATTGGAGTTGGGCCTTTATGTACTGCACAGCAGGTAGATTTTGCATGGTGAAATAATTGCCATTTTTTCTGCTAAAGAGACTCGTAATATTATGGTGTACAACATAGCTTCTCATAAATGTGCCTTTTGGCAGATGCGTTACCATGTTCTTCGGCTATTACATGGAATTTGGACTCCTATTCCTCGATCTCTATGTGTCTTGCTTTTTCTATATTCAGATTTCTTGGCTAGTGCTGCTTTTATTAATAATTGATTTATCGAGACATATTGGTTTGCTTTCTGTAACAGATGAAAGATTATATTACATACTTTAAAGCCCAATGGTTATCAGAGTCTTCATACTCCATTTCATTATGGGAGCATGTTTCGGCTGGAAGTTCAGGTCACCTTCTGAATCTTTATTCTTTCCCAATTATGCAATTATTCTCCGTTGACTGTCTTGGGTCAAAGCCTTCTTATTTGTCACTATATGAGTTCAATGGTCATCTTTATTTTGGGATCTGTGATAGCTGAGAGAGGCATTGGTGCTCATTATAGTGGGAAACGTTTTGTCATTGAATTGGTTGGATATGCAATGCCTGATGGTAGAAGTTCAAGAGGGAAAATAGTTTGTATTATTAATGCAAACATTGCCCTCAGGGTAATTTACCTTTATCCTTGCTAAATTTTGATAGTTTAATAATACAAACATTGCCCTCAGGGTAATTGACCTTTATCCTTGCTAAATTTTAATAGTTTAACACCCTTCCTCGAATACTCTTTCAAATAACCTGACTTTTGGTAGAAGTCCTTTCTTCCTTCCAGATTGGCTGGCTCAATGCAATGTAGAGAATGGCAAGAGGAAGTTGTTGGAAATATGGGCTCCAGAGAGTTTGTAGAAAGAACCCATCACCAGAGATCTTTTAGGTGGCCGTATCTTCGTGTTTACACCAAGAGGTAAGAGAATGGATTGCTACACAATACAAAAATTGTGCTACCTGATGTCGCAATGGTCTCTTTCACATTGCATATAGATTAAAAATCTGCCTAAGGGGGCAACTGTCATTTACTATGCTTATATGATACACACTAAAATTGGCAACAAAAAGGTCGCTGCAAAGGTATTCTTTTTTTACTTTTTTGACTATGGACTTATTATTCTTGGAGATGTACGTGCAAGTGCAAATGCAAATGCTGAAGTTGTGGAGATAATAATTTATAATGTGAGCTTAGACAGTTCCTTTTTTTGGTCCCTTTCTTTTGAATTGAGATATTGGTTCCTCTCTTCTGATTGAAACAAACTCACTTGGTTGGAAACCCAGATATATTATTTTATTTATCATATATGTTGTATTTCAGTAGCATTATTGGTTCCTCTTTTCTGATTGAAAAAAATCGTTCAATAATTTAACTGATCATAAAATCAGAAATGTACGGAGAATTGATCCCAAAAAAAAAAGAAAAAAAAAAAAAGAAGGAAGAAGAACACAATGGTCGAAACTCTAATCCCACAAAATTGGCCACAACCTTAGTAATATGCTCAAAAACTTAAGATTACAATGTAAAAACCTAATATTCATACAAGTTACCAAAAATAGAAGACTATAATAGGGAATGACTTCCCTCCATATTACTATTCTTTATATCTTATTTTGTGGGCTTCTAACTCTAGACTTACAATAATGATTCGAACAGTTCATCTCATAGGTCCATTAGTAAAGATAAGTTGTACAAAAAATTAATTTCATTGGACATTATTAGACACAAGTGAAAATTATACATATATATTTTTTAAAATCATCAACAGTTATGAGTTTAAATTTAAGCCATCTATTTTATAAAATAAAATACAATTTATTTATTTATTTATTGATATTCGATAAAATCGATTTTTTGCATTCACTATGAGGTTGACGAGATGAAATTACTATTATGAACCTACAGTGGGGCTCATAAAATGAAATTTGGATTGTAGAAGATAGTAATATGGAGATGAGCTATTCCCTCTCTAATAAGACTCTAAATTAGATTAAAACTTATAAATAACTATAAAAAAAGTACAAAATCTTTAATTTTTCTTTTAGTCAATGCCTTTTTACTCCCCTATCAGGTAATGGTTGATAAAGGATGGTGAAAGAGACGTTGAAGAGAGGGGGTGGAAGAAGAGGTTCAACAATGGATGGCGTTGTTCTGCAAATCTGTTGACAAAGAAAATGGAGATGTCGCTTATGATAAAATAGTCAAAACAAAGTGTAGTCTAAGAGAAAAAGAGAACATTTTCTTCCAAAATTTAAAATTTAATGGACCTCTTATTCTCCTGACTAATACTATGTACTTATTATAAGAGAATTAGCACATATTTTCCTATATTTTTTTCGAAGAGATTGATTTTTTTTTTTTTAAAAAAAAAAAAAAAACTGAGCAGTAAACAAAAAGCAATGTGATATGGGAGTAAGGGTGTAACAATGGCCCGCGGCTCAAAGACCGCTGCTATCTAGGATGGGCCTTGCCCGATTAGGTCTGAGTCCGAGCCCAGTCCGAGACACTGGGCTTGGGCCTAGACAGTCATTTTGAAGCTTAACCTGGCCCATCGCCCGCTCAAGGCCCACTCAAAATCCGATCCACCCAAGGTCTAGTGTTATTTTTAATAGAGAAGAATAAAATTTTGATAGCAAAAATAGAAAAAAAAAAAAAAATGCCCAGGCCCGGCCTGCCCAAGGCTAGAATATCCCTGGGCTTGGGATTGGGCCTAAGTTTTTGGCCTATGGTCCGGCCTGGCCCAGCTCGAATTTTGGCAAGAGCCTAGACGGCCCGATATGGGCCGGCTTGAGGCCATGCCCAAGTGGGCCAAGCTGGGCACAATTTATACCCTATATAGGAAGAGTTTGAGGATGGAAAGAAAGGTGAGCGTCAACATCTTAGCTATTAGTATATGTAGCAGAACTAAGCAATGTCAAGAAGAAAGTATTTATGGTAAGAGAATTATCACAAACTTTCCCATATTTTTCAGAAGAGATTGATTTTTATTTTTTTATTATTTTATTTTTTTTCAAAAGAAAAAAATTGAGCAGTAAACAAACAATATGATATGGGAGGAGTTTGAGTAGAGGTGATAGCGGATCAGGTTGGGTCAAGTGGCATTCCATCTGCCATCTGTTCAAAATTAGATGGATTGAAAAAAATCAAGTTGCATCTATCCACCAGTTTGGCGGATGCAGATTGAACGGGTTAGCAGATGGATATGATTGGTTTGGCAGTTTGGACTTTAAAAATTTTGGATATTCTTTAAATTTATAACTCATAACTTTTACAATCTCCAATAACTAGTAATCTAAAAAATATGTATTATTTGTTTATCATTATGCATGCATATTTTTAAGATACTATTTTCCATTTTTATGAAAATATATATTTTATTATTTTCACCCTATGTTATTACTTGTTAGTAGTTTCTTTTTTCTTTTTTTTAGCTTCATTTATAGGCGAATCAGGTTCATGCAGATACAAGATGGTTGATCCACCATTCAAACCGTATTCGCAAATTTTGAAATATTTCATCGGCATCCATTCACCGAAAGACATGCATCCACCTAAAATCAATTAGGTTAGATCGATTTAATTGCTTTGAACAGGAAATCAATCATGATGGATAGATTTGATTGAGTTGAACGGATTGAATAGATCCATAACCACCCTTAAATTTGAGGATAGAAAAAAGGTTGAGCGGCAAAGCTAAGCAATGTCTTAGCTATTAAGCACATGCAGCAAAGCTAAGCAATGTCATTTGCCAAAAAGGAGAATCGTAATGAAAGTGGTGGTCATCTACCACGTGTGTGTCCCTGTCCCTATTCTCATCTGTATAAATAAAACATCGAGATGGAACCTTCCAAGCCTATACTATTAGCCCTTGCCCTTGACTCATCATTATGACCGCAACCACCATCACAACTTACCATCACCATCACTATCACCAGCACCAGCATTGTTGTCACCCACATTACAAATTAAAAAATAGTGTTAAATATGCTTTTTTTGTGCACTTTTCAATGAAAAAATGGGACATATAGATACTTTTATCTACTTTCAAATAAAAACAGAAACATATATGTGTATTTGTATACTTTTAAGTTACCTAAATAAATAAATAAAAATGAGACAAATCAAAAACAATTTTAAATTAGAAATAAGGATAAATAAAAATATTTGTTGGCAAATTTTAATAATAATACTAGAAATATATATAAAATAAAATTAAATATAAATGAAAAAACAATCTTGTTTTTTATTTTTTATATTAAAGAATGAAATACAAAATAAATTATAAAACTAAAAATACATGAATGAATTAGATTATCATGAAACTCACATAAACAAAATCACTAATAGAACAAATTGTTAACATGGATAACTATAGATTAAAATTCGTCGAGGTAAGATTAATTTTAAAAAATTAAAGAACAATTGACAAGAAATGAGGCAAACCGAAACCTGTGGTATACACAGTTTCTTTAAAACAGATTCGCCGCCTCGCCAATGGGTATTGGAGGAACGTTGGTGTCTGTCTCCCAAGATACGATGGTTGAAACCAGCAATTACAGGAGCACCTCCAGAATAGCTTCAACGAACAAACTAAGGGCAACACATTCTCTTTAATAAGAACTAGGGCTACGAATAAACAGAGTTGTTCGTGAATAGGCTCAAGCTTGATTCGATAAGAACTCATTCATACTCGGTTTATTAATCCTTTTTTTTTTGTGCGTTCGAGCTCGTTAAATTTTTAATAAATAAGCCCAAACATACTAAAACTCAGCTCATAAGCTCAGCTTGTTAGTTGGCTTGTTTAACATTTATTATTTATATATTAAATAATGTAAAAATATGTATAAAAAATAAGATAAATATGTTATTTATATATTTAAAAAATATAAATGTAAATAGTAGTCAACTATAGATAATACATTTATATAATAGTGCTAGTAGATGTTATTATTTTGGTAAAATATTGACTTTTTTTTTGGGTATGTTTATATATATTGTATATATAATTGTATAATCAAAGTTTTAATTGTAACTTTAGTCTCATACGCTGTAGACTTGCCTTTTTCCGCGCCCTGCCTTTCGGAAAGGGTTTGAAAAGAAAGGCCTTACAGTTGGGACTCCCGCGGTTTTGAATCTAGTCTCACAAGTGCAATGTGAAACTGATAATCACCAAAGAGTCCAATTCGGAAAATCTTTTGAAAAATCAATTTTAAATCAAATAATGCCAAAATTGGATTGCTTTGCTAGATACAGAGTCGCTACCTAAATATTTTGTTTTTAGGGAAATTTAGGAAACCCCTAACTCGTGCCAAAGGCCACATGTCCGTCATCACCAAAGTTGCCTCGGCTCGGGAACTTGGGTACGAGGGGGGAAGGTCATGAATTGAGCACCGCCGCTCGCCCGATCAAAGATCGGCCTCTACTAACCATGATATGTCATTTTATAAACATTATGCGTTCTTATTGCGGTTATTAATCTAACCTTACTATGTGATGCACACAAGCAAATATAGACTAAATCGCAAGAATTGAAACAATTCAATTCACGTTTGTTTGCGAAAATGGTTTGAAATTGCCATCTCAAGTGGGCTTAAAGATGCGGATTTGCCACCAAACATAGTGGGCTTAAAACATGATTTGCCACAACAAAGTGGGCTTAAAACGTACATTTGTTGAATTGTTTCAATTCAAACAACAAGCCTTCATCCATAGGCATTCACGCAGTTTAACATTTAAGCACATAGCCTCATGGCAAGCATACAAAACATGGCAATATGGCAATCACACTCATGCAAGTATGCTAAAGCATAAAACTCACCGAGTACTCCAAGCCAAAACAAAAACTAGTTAGAAAGATGCATGATTCTAACTATGCAAGATGTCTAATGCAACACATGCAATAATGCAATTAATAGGCTCGGCTATTAATATGGCATGTGAATCGATTTAAACAACATGCGATTAAACATGCATTCAAAGAAGTATTTGAAATTGCAATGCAGTTTGAAAGATGCGCCGAGGTATGCTAATTGAAATATGATGTCCCTAATCTAACCATCAAAAGCGATTAAATAAAAGGGAAAAATACATGAGGTTGGAAGACATAAACACACGCATGCACACTTATTACAACATTATGCCCTCGCAAAGGAGGGTCCGAATGAATAAGCTAAGCTATACTAAGCTAAGCTAACGAATTATAACAATTGAAACGAATTAACTAACTTATTCTAAGCTAATTAAATATTACAAATCGAAGTAATTAGCTAAATACTAAGCTAATTAAATACGAAGCAACTAATTAATTAGCTACCACTAATTAACTAAACAAAGCAATTAAATGGCCTCGAGAAGCGAGGGATGCATGCTCAGTTTCTCCACCCGAAAAGCCATCGCCTTGCCATTGAACGCCTCTGTTTGCACATATTTGAACACCAACAGTGTTGCTAACTCCCAGAATGCCTTTGCTCTCCCTTTTCATCACACTAAGCAATTTTCTTCATTGATGGCCGTTCAGCTACCAATGGTGGTCGTCGACTACCATTGGTGGCTGGTGGGCTACTGTTGGTGGCCGTCGGCCACTGCTAGTGTCCGGTCGGCTACCCCTGTCTAGAACTTCCTCTTTTGCTGCAATAGAGAGCAAACAGAGGCAAAAGCAGTGCATTCTCAATGAGTGTTTGTACTGCTACCCTCTTTATCATCACACAAGCTCAAAAGAGTGTAACTCTTGACCCTCAAACCATCAACCAAGCAATTTTCATGAATGATGGCTAAGAAACCAAGTTTGTACAAACTTAATGAATGCAAAACAAGACTAAAAAGTCCACCACCCTATCATGCATGATTAAGGTGATGGTGACCAAGGAAAGTAGCACATTTCATCACTTTTGAGTATGAAATATCTCATTTTCCTTGTGTTCGAATTAACGTCCGACTCGAACACATGCAATGCGACACAAAAGATGCTTATCTTGTCTCTTTTACCTGTTCATTTTGTTTACTCATTTTACATTACCGATTAATTCTTTAATCGATTAAGTCCATTGGTGAGTGTCCTCTAATGGAAAGAGGGCTTAAACCAAAGGTGCCTTGGGCATGAAAAGACCTCATGCCGTTGGTAATAAACCCCCAAAGGGATTAAACCATTAAGCATAAATGTCTCAATTTCACACTTAAGTAAACAAGGGGTTTAAAACCACTTTCAAAGCAAACAAAAGAGTGAAGAATGGAGGGTGATTGTAGAGATTAAAGTGCTAAAATTAAGTGCAAAACAACACTAAAACATGCTATCAACTCAAAACAATGATGAATAAAGCACTAAAACATCAAGCTAGTAAAGGAAATTGCACTACAACCATGCCATACAAGGCTCAAATGACTTAACCAGCCCAAAACAGAGCTAAAACTAGTCAAAACAGAAGCAAAAACATGCTGGACTAAAGTTAGGTTAAGCTAGAAAAACATGCTAACATGTGAAGCTAGGTAGACATGCAAATAAGACACAAGGAGGGAAGGCTAACCTCTCTAATTTTGGACTTCAAAAGTTAATTTTTATCATTGAAAACCCTCTGAAATTCACTAGTTAAAAGGTCCAAAAAAGTTGATTTGAAAGTGAGGAAAACTAGCACAAAAAGCTTAACAAGCTAATGAGCCAAAAGGGTGGACAACCTCCTAACTCAAAAGGCTCAAACCACCACTTTTAGGTCACAAAAAAAGAGTTTTTTACACTTCAAAAACAGCCTTAAAACAGTTGAAAAGGATAGGAAAATAAGTATGCATAATAAGCTTAAATAAGGTAAGTACTCTACCTTTGAAGCAAAGTACAATTTAGGCACAAATCCAAGCTCAAACCTCCTTCCAAAGCTCAAACAAGACTCCAAGGGACCTCAACTTAATGGTGGTCAATTTTGGTTAAGGGTTGGTGTGCAAAAGTGTGGAGGAGCAAAATATCAAGTGAGAGAGAGAAAGTTAGAGAGAGAGAGAGATATTTTTAGTCCAAAATCTTTTAACCCTCAAAAATGGGAGAGGAACCCCCCTATTTATAGAAAAACAAGTCTTGAGCTTGTGAACATCTCACCATACACGTGTATGTAGATGCAGCTTAGTGAGCAATAGCTGGCACAGCTGGCAACAAATATCTAGAAAATGAGACCAATGGCCGTCGGCCACCACTGGTAGCCGACAAGCACAGGCCATGGCCGACAGATTCTAGGGTTGGCCGACATGTCATCCTCTTTTCCAGGCTAGAGGCAACAAGCTCTTGGTCTAAAAACATGCACAAAACAGATAAGGTTTAGAGGCTCAAAGACAAGGCGTTCCGCCGAGGACTTCGGGCGCTGAAAACGAACACAAGCAAACACAATCATCGAGTGCACAAACGATGACTCCAAGTCTTGAGAACGGTCAAAAATGGGGTGTCTACATACGCAAGTATGAATTTATAAATTTTTTGGCTCGTTAAGGCTTGTGAACAAACTCGAGCTTGAGTCAAGGCTAAGCTAACTCGACTCGAGCTCGGTTCATTAAATTTTTATTGAGTTTGAGCTCCAGTCCGAACTCGTTAAATATTAATAAACAAGCCCAAACACACTAAAGCCCGACTCTGCTTGTTTGTAGCTCTAATAAGAACCAAAGAAGGGACTAGCAAAAAGAAAATAGGGAAAAAGAACCTTTGAATTTTTCCTTTGATGTAAACACCTCTCCAACTTTATCTAAACAAAATCACAAATTTGTCATCTAAAAATCATTTCTATATCATACATCTAAGTTGGAGGGGAAATGCCCTTTTTGTACTTATAGGGAAGGGGTCTTAGTCATGAAGGCTATCATAAAACCTAGCATCAATGGCCATCAACTATAGCTATTAAGGCTAGACTTACAAAGGTACGAAACTCTCATGTGCATAATATATATAATTAAATATCTATATAATGCCATTCAAACTCGATGGGTCACAAAACAGATACGGGTGTTGGGTTACAGCCTGATCCAGACCCAATCTCAAATATATGCACAAATTAAACTCAACACAACACAGCTCAGTCCACGCTCAAGACTAGGTCTAAATCTAAGTCCAAGATTAAACCCAGCACATGTACAAGCATAAACCTAGGCCTAGTCCAAGCCTAAACCCAACTTTTATTGATACTCACTTTATGGGACAATTCTCATTCACAACTTAATGGTTTCGGCTCATTATTTTTGTGTTATAACCTTCTTACTTAAGAGAATACAAAACCACTTAGACCTATCTCAACCAACAGTTGGGTCCTACTTTAATTTCATAATAAAGTTGCCGAAAAATCATTATTTTTCAACAATATTTGCCCACTATTAAATTAAAAAAATAAGGATATATATCTGTGTGCACACACATTATCTATATTATCTATGTAATCTCTTTTTAAATTAAAAATGGGACACACAGAAATATCTATTTATTTTACAAATTAAAAAGGGTAAATTAGGACAAATTACACAAATAGTCCCTGTAGTTTGCCTTGTGTGTCATTTTGGTCCTTGTGATTTTAATTTGCTCGATTTTGCCCTTTAATTTAACGAAGTGTGTCAAATTCATCCAATTATTGATGCCCATTTGAAAAGATGGGCGGAAAGCCATCACATGTCCTTCACGTGATCCCTCTAGCAATTACTGAGGGGCATGTTCATCTTTTCACCACAAACCCTAGGTGACTCCCGCCAAAGCCATACCTGTTGTCTCTATCTCCATTATATACATATAGACACCAACATTTATAGAAGATGAAGGAAGACGATGGACCGTATACTATGCCGATGTAGAATGGAAGCTCAGTTGAAGACTTCTTGGATGGAGAACAACCTTGGACGAAGGTTTTGGGGATGTCGTCAATATGGTGTAAGTGTATATGAAAAAAGATTGGTATGTCCTTTTATTATACTGCTTATAAATCCAACTAAGGTGTTTATGAAAAAAAATTGCAGAGCAGATATGCATGTGGATCCTTTCTCTAGGTTGACCCTCCATTGTGTCCTCGTGCTCGAGAGATCATACCTAGGTTGCTTCGAAGAACCACCATTCTTAAAGAGAAATTGGAGATGCATATAGTAAGACAAAGGAAGCTAATTACTTTTATAGCATTGTCATTGCTCCTTTTTTTTTGTTGGAACATGATAAGAGATGGTTTTGTAGCTACTTCTCTTTCATGCACTGACAATGATGGAAATTGAAGCTTGTGGACTAGGAATGGAGTAAGATAATTTTTTTTAATTATTATTATTATTATTATTATTTTAATTTTTTTTTGTTTGTTTGTTATTGAAGCTTCTGGACGGGGAATGGAGTTTAGGATTTTATTTTGTTAAGTCCAGTGCTATGTATTTGGGGTTAATTATGTGTGAATGTTAGGATTGCATGGAAATACAAGCTGGAATGTTGGGATTTTTGTTATTGAAGCTGTATCAATATTAGGATTTTTGTTATTGAAGCTGTATCAATGTTTTGTTTAATCACACTAGTGATATATATTATGGTTTTATTTTATAATGGTTAATTTGTAGTTGATTTGAGTGATTGTTTTGGTTTATAATGTTTTATTGGCATTATTTCGTTTCACTTTTGGGAAACATTGTTGCAAACATGGTGCAACCTATAACAAGACATGTTGGCAAACATGGGCAGACATAGTTGCTACCAAAAAAAAAAAAAAAAAAACATGGTCCAAACATGTTTCAATACAAGAACTTGAAATAACACAAAGGCCAAATAGTTTATCATGTCCGAACAAAATACAAAGGCGAAATCCAACAAAACATTGAAATGCCCTAGCCAAATCCTAACACCATATCCCAACAAAACATAAAGGTCAAATCCACCAAAACACTAATGTTTGAAATTAAACAAAATACATAACAATCCACAAAAGTACTGCTGTCAACTATTAAAGTGTTAGCTAACTACTGGTTTCCTTTTGAATTTGTTCCATGTTTTGGTAGTGAAGACAAGGTCACAAACTCCTGTCCTTTTGACACATATGTTGCTAAACCACAATATGGACCTTTAGATGGGTTTGGCTCAACATTTGTGCTTGTTCTAATGAACCCTGGTGGAGGTCCCCTGATGTTCACCCCTTGCAATGCTGCTTTGAAGTTGAAGCTTGGTTGACTACCAGTTGCAAAACCTGAGACTAGTTTGTTGCTCTCGGGTGGTGGTTGACTGCTTACCTTAGGCCTTGCTGAATTGGTATGGCCACCAAGTTTGCATCCAACTTCTCCTTGAAAAAGTGTCGATCTACTTCTACATGCTTAGTATGATCGTGTTGAACTGGGTTATTGGCTATCTCTTGAGCAGTTTGATTGTCATAATAAAGATTCATAGGACCAATTGGTCTGAAACCAATCTCTGTAAGTAACCAACGAAGCCATAGGAGTTAACAAATTCATTGGGCCATTCCTCGATATTCAGATTCAGCAGAGGAACGAGTTACCGCATTCTGCTTCTTACTTCGCCAAGTAACTAAGTTACCACCAACAAATGTAAAGTAACCTGAAGTAGATTGCCTGCCCAATCCGCATATGTATATCCCTCAATTTTTAGATGCCCATGTTTCTTGAACATCAAACCTCTCCCAGCGGCAGACTTTAAGTAACTCAGAATATGCATAACATCTTCCATATGATCTTCACTTGGAGAATGTATAAACTGGCTAACAACACTCACAACCTATGCAATCTCAGGTCGAGTAAGTGAAAGATAAATAAGCTTTCCTACTAATCTCTGATACCTGTCCCTGTTAGTTAGAACCTGATCTGAATAAATCCCCAGATGATGATTCTATACAATAGGAGTACTTGTAGGTTTACACCCCATCATACCAGTTTCAGCTAGCAAATCCAATACATACTTCTGTTGTGACAAGAAAATGCCACCACTAGAGCAAGAAACTTCAACTCCTAAAAATTATTTCAAACCCCCCAAATCTTTCATATCAAACTCAGAAGCAAGATAACCTTGAAGTTTCTAAATTTCATCAGTATTGTCACCCGTGACAATCATATCATCAACTTAAATAACCAATAACGTAATCTTACCACTTTTTCGCTTTATGAACAAGGTATGGTCAGAATTCCCTTGACGATACCCATACCTCTTCATAACTTGTGTAAACCTCCCAAACCAAGCTCGAGGTGACTACTTAAGACCAAAAAGTGCCTTTCGCAATCTACACACCTTTCTTGATCCGCCAACTATACCATAACTTGGTGGGAAGTCCATGTAAACCTCCTCCTTCAAGTCTCCATGCAAAGAGGCATTCTTTACCACAAACTGCTTTAAAGGCAAATCAAAGTTAACTGCCAAGGATAACAACACTCGAACAATATTCATCTTTGCTATGGGTGCAAAGGGCTTCGTGTAATTTACTTCATAGGTCTGAGTATATCCTTTTGCTACCAACCGAGCCTTGTATCTATCAATAGTTCCATCAGTTTTGTATTTAATAGTGAAGACCCACCTGCACCCCACCGGTTTCTTGCAAAACAGTTTTGAGACAATATCCCAAGTCTTATTTTCTTGTAGTGCCTCCATTTCTGGATTCATGGCCTCCACCCACTTTGGATCCTTCTGTTCCTCTTAAACTCTGCTACGAATTGCAATTGCTGCCATTTGGTTCACAAAAGCTTTGTGTTGTAATGACAATCGATCCGTAGATACATAATTGGCAATAACATACTTCACATTCTCTTCTGGTGAGTACCTGTCTGCTGGAACACCACGACTCTTCCTAGGAGGCAACACATAAGTTCTTTCAAGTTCATTAGAGTTAGTAAAAGTATTAATGTCCAAATTACTCACCTCAGGAATATCCAAAGGAGCATGGGCTGATACTATAGATTCATGAAAGGGAGAATTATATAGAAGGCATCAACTTTTATTGGAGTAGAATTGAAGTTATTTTCCTCAATAGGAAAAGTCTCGGCATCTACTGGGCTCTACTCAAACACAGGGCTAGAAACACTTCCTGGTTCAGTAGCAGAATGGCTATAGCCATTCTCAGTTCCAACAGCAACACTTTTAGCTTATATTTCAATCTTCTGCTCAAACCAATCAGGTCCGTCATCAATATTTGTCTCCCTCTGAAGGACAGGGTTGGACATAGGAGAAACAAAATATAACTTCGATTATGAGAAAGTCACATCCATAATAACATAGGTACGCCAGGTAGGAGGATGGTCGCAACGGTATCGTTTTTGTGTATGAGCAAAGCCAAGAAACACATAATGAAGGGCACATGGATCCAATTTACTCCACTAATCATTGTGAATATGAACATAAGCCACACAACCAAAGATTCGTGGAAACAAGTGTAAGTGGGTTGTGAGTGGCACATAAGTGGCCAATACTTCTATAAGAGTATGAAAATCAAGAACCTGAGATAGCAACCTATTCATCAAATAAATAGCATATTGAATAACATCAACCTAATACTATTTCGGAACAAAGGCACCAATGAGAAGAGCCCTGGCAATCTCTAGAATATGACAATTCTTACATTCAGTAACTCCATTCTGTTTAGGAGTTTTAGTACATGAAGTTTCATGCAACAAACCTGTTAATAAAAATTATGCTAGGGTTGAATCAATAACAACCAAGCAGTAATTCAAACTACACAACTTAAATAGAAACAATCAAGCAACTGGAGTTTTGATTCAAATGCCTCAAAAAAATAAAGACTTCTTTAGATCAAACAGTGACAACAAAGTAAACAAGAAAGAAAACAAACTTTCTTGATTAACATATGGTAACAAGGTAGATCGAATAAAAGAAAACAACTTCAAATTATTGTATCAACAGATGGTAACAAGGTAGATTAAATAAACAGAAGCAATTTCATATTGAAATCACTTATGTTCATTCCACAAGTACGGATTACAATGATAGAAATTACTCCTGAATTACAATCTCAACTACTCCTAAGTTTAAAAATTAAGTTGTTCTATTGTTGTTTATGTCTTTTCTCTCTGAAAATCTTTGGCCGTTATACTTCTCCTTTCCTACACCCCCATGATCTCCTCAATCTATAACTGCTACTGTGTAACTGCTGCAATTGCTCCTTAGCTTCTAGGCCTTCTAATTACATTAAACCTTTACTTCTGTCTGTTGATCTGCCTCTCCTTCCGGTTATCACATGCCCATAAGCCCTTTTAACCTTTCCTTGACGGAGAAAAACTCCTACTTCGTTTTATGCTCCCTTTTGAAAGGTTGCCCACTAACTCTATGATTACTGCCAGTAACTGCTCCATCACTTCTAGTCGACCCACATGAAAAAATTCACTTTCAACTGTTGGCCATGATCCTCTGATGCTGGATATCCATTCTAGACTTGGCCACGTGTCCTCCACAAACTGGACCACCTATCGACAGGACTTGGCAAAATAGGTGTAAACAAAACCATGAAGTTGCAAAAAGTGAGAGAGCTTAGAATTAATATACTCTCCACCATTATCAGAACGAAGAACCTTGATATTAAGAGAAAATTGAGTTTGGATCATGCGATGAAACATTTGGAAAATAGGACCAACATCACTCTTATGCTTCATTACATATAGCCAATTCATATAAGTACAATCATCGACAAACATAACAAACCACCGAATGCCCAAAGGAGTAGTAATAGGAGATGGACCACATACATCAAAGTGAATTAACGCAAATGGAATAGTACTTTTAATATGGATAAGGAAAACAATGACTCTTTGCCAAAATATAAACATCATATTTTAACTCGGAGTCACTAACATTCTGTAATGGTTAATTTGTAGTTGATTTGAGTGATTGTTTTGTTTTATAATGTTTTATTGGCATTATTTTGTTTCACTTTTGGGAAACATTGTTGCAAACATGGTGCAACCTATAACAAGACATGTTGGCAAACATGGGCAGACATAGTTGCTACCAAAAAAAAAAATGGTCCAAACATGTTTCAATACAAAAACTTGAAATAACACAAAGGCCAAATAGTTTATCATGTCCGAACAAAATACAAAGGCCAAATCCAAGAAAACATTGAAATGTCCTGGCCAAATCCTAACACCATATCCCAACAAAACATAAAGGTCAAATCCACCAAAACACTAATGTTTGAAATTAAACAAAATACATAACAATCCACAAAAGTACTGCTGTCAACTATTAAAGTGTTAGCTAACTACTGGTTTCCTTTTGAATTTGTTCCATGTTTTGGTAGTGAAGACAAGGTCACAAACTCCTGTCCTTTTGACACATATGTTGCTAAACCACAATATGGACCTTTAGATGGGTTTGGCTCAACATTTGTGCTTGTTCTAATGAACCCTGGTGGAGGTCCCCTGATGTTCACCCCTTGCAATGCTGCTTTGAAGTTGAAGCTTGGTTGACTACCAGTTGCAAAACCTGAGACTAGTTTGTTGCTCTCGGGTGGTGGTTGACTGCTTACCTTAGGCCTTGCTGAATTGGTATGGCCACCAAGTTTGCATCCAACTTCTCCTTGAAAAAGTGTCGATCTACTTCTATATGCTTAGTATGATCGTGTTGAACTGGGTTATTGGCTATCTCTTGAGCAGTTTGATTGTCATAATAAAGATTCATAGGACCAATTGGTCTGAAACCAATCTCTGTAAGTAACCAACGAAGCCATAGGAGTTCACAAATGCCTTGGCCATTCCCTGACATTTAGATTCCGCAGAGGAACGAGCTACCACATTTTGTTTCTTACTTCGCCAAGTAACTAGGTTACCACCAACAAATGTAAAATAACCTAAAGTAGAATGTCTGTCAGTTATACTGCCTACCCAATCTGCATATGTATATCCCTCAATTTTTAGATGCCCATGTTTCTTGAACATCAAACCTCTTCCAGAGACAGACTTTAAGTAACTTAGAATACGCATAATAGCTTCCATATGATCTTCACTTGGAGAATGTATAAACTGGCTAACAACACTCACAACATATGCAATCTCAGGTCGAGTAAGTGAAAGATAAATAAGCTTTCCTACTAATCTCTGATACCTGTCCCTGTTAGTTAGAACCTGATCTGAATAAATCCCCAGATGATGATTCTATACAATAGGAGTACTTGTAGGTTTACACCCCATCATACCAGTTTCAGCTAGCAAATCCAATACATACTTCTGTTGTGACAAGAAAATGCCACCACTAGAGCAAGAAACTTCAACTCCTAAAAATTATTTCAAACCCCCCAAATCTTTCATATCAAACTCAGAAGCAAGATCACCTTGAAGTTTCTAAATTTCATCAGTATTGTCACCCGTGACAATCATATCATCAACTTAAATAACCAGCAACGTAATCTTACCACTTTTTCGCTTTATGAACAAGGTATGGTCAGAATTCCCTTGACGATACCCATACCTCTTCATAACTTGTGTAAACCTCCCAAACCAAGCTCGAGGTGACTGCTTAAGACCAAAAAGTGCCTTTCGCAATCTGCACACCTTTCTTGATCCGCCAACTATACCATAACTTGGTGGGAAGTCCATGTAAACCTCCTCCTTCAAGTCTCCATGCAAAGAGGCATTCTTTACCTCAAACTGCTTTAAAGGCAAATCAAAGTTAACTGCCAAGGATAACAACACTCGAACAATATTCATCTTTGCTATGGGTGCAAAGGGCTTCATGTAATTTATTTCATAGGTCTGAGTATATCCTTTTGCTACCAACCGAGCCTTGTATCTATCAATAGTTCCATCAGTTTTGTATTTAATAGTGAAGACCCACCTGCACCCCACTGGTTTCTTGCAAAACAGTTTTGAGACAATATCCCAAGTCTTATTTTCTTGTAGTGCCTCCATTTCTGGATTCATGGCCTCCACCCACTTTGGATCCTTCTGTTCCTCTTAAACTCTGCTACGAATTGCAATTGCTGCCATTTGGTTCACAAAAGCTTTGTGTTGTAATGACAATCGATCCGTAGATACATAATTGGCAATAACATACTTCACATTCTCTTCTGGTGAGTACCTGTCTGCTGGAACACCACGACTCTTCCTAGGAGGCAACACATAAGTTCTTTCAAGTTCATTAGAGTTAGTAAAAGTATTAATGTCCAAATTACTCACCTCAGGAATATCCAAAGGAGCATGGGCTGATACTATAGATTCATGAAAGAGAGAATTATATAGAAGGCATCAATTTTTGTTGGAGGAGAATTGAAGTTATTTTCCTCAATAGGAAAAGTCTCGGCATCTACTGGGCTCTACTCAAACACAGGGCTAGAAACACTTCCTGGTTCAGTAACAGCAACACCAGTCTCAGTTTGTATTTCAATCTCCTGTTCAAACCAATCAGGTCCGTCATCAATATTCGTCTCCTCCTAAAGGATAGGGTTGGTCATAGAAGAAACAAAATATAACTCCCACTCTGAGCAAGTCACATCCATAGTAACATAAGTACGTCGGGTAGGAGGATGGCAACAACGGTATCCTTTTTGCGTAGGAGTAAAGCCAAGAAATACACAGCGAATGGCGCATGGATCCAATTTACTCCACTGATCCTTGTGAATATGAACATAAGCCACACAACCAAAGATCCGTGGAGACAAGTGTAAATGGGTTATAAATGGCACATAAGTGGCCAAGACTTCCATAGGAGTACGAAAGTCAAGAACCTAAGATGGCAACCTGTTCATCAAATAAATAGCATATTGAACAGCATCAACCTAATATTGTTTTGGAACAGAGGCACCAATGAGAAGAGCCCTGGCAATCTCTAGAATATGACGATTCTTACATTCAGTAACTCCATTTTGTTCAGGAGTTTTAGTACATGAAGTTTCATGCAACAAACCTGTTAACAAAAATTATGCTAGGGTTGGATCAACAACAACCAAGCAGTAATTCAAACTACACAACTTAAATAGAAACAATCAAGCAACTGTAGTTCTGATTCAAATGCCTTAAAAGAATAAAGACTTCTTTGGATCAAACAGTGACAACAAAGTAAACAAGAAAGAAAACAAACTTTCTTGATTAACATATGGTAACAAGGTAGATCGAATAAAAGAAAACAACTTCAAATTATTGTATCAACAGATGGTAACAAGGTATATTAAATAAACAAAAGCAACTTCATATTGAAATCACTTATGTTCATTCCACAAGTACGGATTACAATGATAGAAATTACTCCTGAATTACAATCTCAACTACTCCTAAGTTTAAAAATTAAGTTGTTCTATTGTTGTTTATGTCTTTTCTCTCTGAAAATCTTTGGCCGTTATACTTCTCCTTTCCTACACCCCCATGATCTCCTCAATCTATAACTGCTGCTGTGTAACTGCTGCAATTGCTCCTTAGCTTCTAGGCCTTCTAATTACATTAAACCTTTACTTCTGTCTATTGATCTGCCTCTCCTTCCGGTTATCACATGCCCACAAGCCCTTTTAACCTTTCCTTGACAGAGAAAAACTCCTACTTCGTTTTATGCTCCCTTTTGAAAGGTTGCCCACTAACTCTATGATTACTGCCAGTAACTGCTCCATCACTTCTAGTCGACCCACATGAAAAAATTCACTTTCAACTGTTGGTCATGATCCTCTGATGCTGGATATCCACTCTAGACTTGGCCACGTGTCCTCCACAAACTGGACCATCTATCGACAGGACTTGGCAAAAGGTGTAAACAAAACCATGAAGTTGCAAAAAGTGAGAGAGCTTAGAATTAATATACTCTCCACCATTATCAGAATGAAGAACCTTGATATTAAGAGAAAATTGAGTTTGGATCATGCGATGAAACATTTGGAAAATAGGACCAACATCACTCTTATGCTTCATTACATATAGCCAATTCATATGAGTACAATCATCGACAAACATAACAAACCACCGAATGCCCAAAGGAGTAGTAATAGGAGATGGACCACATACATCAGAGTGAATTAACGCAAACGGAATAGTACTTTTAATATGGATAAGGAAAACAATGACTCTTTGCCAAAATATAAACATCATATTTTAACTCGGAGTCACTAACATTCTGAAATAAAGACAAAAGCAAATGATGCAAATACCCGAAAAAAGCATGCTGAAGACGTCGATGCCATAACCAGATCTTCTTAATCTTGTCACTAGTAGTCCCATGCACTTGAAAAACTCGACCGGTTGTAACATCGTCCACATAATATAATCCCCTTCTCTTAGTATCACGCCCAATGATCCCCCTGACTGGACATCTTGAAACAAGCAAAACATAGGAAATATTAATACAATACAATCTAATTGTTTTGTAATCTGGATGACTGATAATAAATTGTTGGATAAAGTGGGAATGAGCAAGGTATGATTTAGAGATAAGGATGTAGCGAGGGCGATCGAACCTACTTCGGTCACATGAACAATATCGCCATTAACAGTAATAACTTGATCTTGGCGAGGAAGAGTTGTGTATTGAAATAAGGATTTATCATAAGTCATGTGATCAGTAGCGCCTGAATCTATGATCCAACCTGGTTCATAATCATTCAACGAAATCAGAGCCTTGCCCACATCATTTGCAATTAGGGTGGAATCCTTGAGAGAGATCTCTAAAATAAGGGACAAGTGGGTAGAACTGCTAGTACTAGCTGACATGTGGCTAGAACCACCAGCAACAGCAGACAAATGGCTAGAGCTACCAGCAGTCCCATCACCCGTAGCAGCAACAGTAGCCATGCCTGGTCGATGAGTACCCTTGGCCGGCTTGCGACGGTCCACCCATCAATTCGGATAGCCATTTTTCTTGAAGCAAGTATCCACAGTATGTTTAGTACCATTGTAGAAAGTACACCGCAAACCATCTTTATTTCTAATGTTAGGGGATAAAGAAGCACAAGGGAATGAAGAACTCGGTGCCTTCGAGACCATAGCAGTAGATGGAAGGACAACAACAACATTAGTACTCCCGGAACCAAGCATAATATTCTGACATTGTGCCTCACGACAGACATCAACAACAACATTAGTACTCCCGGAACCAAGCATAATATTCTGACATTGTGCCTCACGACAGACATACGCAAAGGATTCCTCCAAACTATAGAGGTTTGATTCGCAGAAAGTCACTACAAATTGTATCAAACACACTGTCTAATCCAGCCAGAAAATCATAGATACAATCCTGCATAATTTCATCTTGATGAGTCTTAATATCCGAACAAGCCACAGAAATTGGACGACGTTTATCAAGCTCCTGCCAAATAGTTTGGAGTTCAGCAAAAAACACAGGGACTGGTTTACCTTCTTGCTTGATACGGGTGGCTTTACAATGCAATTCATAGAGTTGAGAAGCATCTGCACTATCATAATACATTTGGGCAATCCCAATTCAAATAACAGTAGCTGTGGGGAGACCAATAAACAGCCAGAGGAGATCGGACTCCATTGTTTTCACCATCCAACCCTTTACTATGGCATTCTCGTTCCACCATTTTGGAAAGCTAGGATCGATTTCGTCAGGCCTTTTAATCTTACCAGTCAAGTATTCATACTTGTCTTGACTAATAGCGTGCAATTCAATCATTTGGGACCAAATAGAATAATTCGTGCCATTCAGTTTAAACGCAAATGGAACAGTAGTGGAGGATTCACTTTGGACAATGACCTGTGTGTTGTCGCCAGTGATTTCCAAGGACTTCTCTTCAGTTGTCATGATGAAGAAGGAATGAGATCAAAAAGTTCCTGTACAGATATTACTCGCTGTGGAAAAACACACAAGCGAGAGAACAAAAGAATAGATTGCTGCGGAAAATACACATAGGTGATTGGAGAAAAAAGGTTAGACACGGCACACGCTGCCGTAGGAAAAGTGTATAGGAGAATTGTTTGTTTTTAGGTTTAGCTTTGATACCAAATCAAAATAAAAGAGTAGTCCATCTTTTTCTCATATACATCTCATTGAGGAGAGGGGCTATTTATAAGGTTACAAGTATGACCTAGCTAACTGAGGAATAGACTAAATATGGAAAAAGAATAAAATCAAATAATACAATTATACAAATCTCATGATTCACGCTAACACTTGCTACTATGAATAAACACAAATTGAGACACTAAAGGCTTATGGGCTTACAATGATAATGAGATTTTTTGTTAAATTAAAGTAGACTCATTATGGCTCTATATTTTGAAAATTCAGAATGATCCTAGCATATATTTTGAAAATGGAAATATTGTTTTAAAGATCTTGAAAAGAAGAATTCAAAGTTATCAATTTTATTAAAAACATAAATATATAGTTACAGTCATAGCGTTTATTTATTTATTTATTTATTTTCCACACAATACACATAAAAAGACAAATACATCATATTATTCTTGCTATCCATGTTTAGATTTACCAACTTAAATTTGCATCCGCATAGTGCAAAATGCACAAAAACGTGACACCAGAAAAGTAAATAGAAAATGTATATATAGTTGAAATTCATTCTAATTGTAGTGTGAATCATACTTAAAAAAATCTTAGCGACACAATATGTTTTGTGTGTTCTATTTCCGTACAACTGGCATTGTTGGTCTTTATAATCAGGAAAAAAAAAATTCAAAACATGAAACCACAAAACAATCTAACTGGGCCAATTTTCCAAGAAAAAAACAGCTGAGAAGTAAAGTAGTGATTTTGGGTAGTTTAAGGAAGGAGGAAAGTGATACCTGCAATTTTAGAAATTAAGCACATGTATATTTTAGACCTAAGTTGAAAGGTGAGCATTGCCATTTGCTAGAAAGAAGATAATTGGAGCTGAAGTAGTGCGTTTCCTGTATATTATATACATTTATACAAATCATCTATATAGAACCCTCGATTTCCTGTAAAGCCATTTTTTCAATTCAAGCTTGTATATATAGGACTACTCACTCTCATATCCAATCCTCATGTCCTTTTCGATTGGAACCACCCAAAATTTGCTTCATCCTTCTTCCTTCTCAAGTACAACTCACCCTCTCCCAACATAATCAAATTCAATTACATATCTCTCATCTTAAGCAATGGTTTTGAAAATAATCAAAATTCCTCAAAAGCTCTCCGATTACTCAAACCTCGTTTGGGAATAGGCTATTTTAGTAATTTTTTTGACTTTTTATGAAAATTTATATAAAAAAGTAGGGAGCATGATGTGACAACTTATAATGACTTTTTGACTAAAATGTATAGTTTACAAACGAGGCCTCAATTTCGTCAATGACCCCAATGGTATAAAAGTATCCATTCCTATAATGGCATGTTGCTCTGCTTTCCTTTTACTTCAGTTTGGATTATAATGACATTTTTTACAACTACCATGGAATGTTTCATCATTCCCAAGCCTCGCAATTGGGATGACAAAAATACATAGATAGTGCACATATAATGCACAAATATCTGTCCCTATTTTTTAATTTGGTCAAATATCTTCAATCTAACTTAAAAGTGCAAAAATAGACCCACATATCTCCATTTTTTTAATTTAAAAAACGGAACAAAGTATACATACTAATCCACCAATTAGGAAATCAATTCAAAATTGATTATAAAAAGATGAAACGTTAAAAAATAATTGCAAAAATGATGAAAATTTTAGCTACAATTATTTATTTATCTATCTCCTCTTTAATTATCTAAACGAGTGATATAAATAAATAACATTTATTATTATTATTATTATTATTATTATTATTATTATTATTATTATTATTATTATTTTCTTTTCAAATCACCCAATTCAAACAGAGAGAAAAGGGAATAGCAACGTCTCTTAATAATGAAACAAAAATGTATGTATCATAGCTGAGTTGAGTCTGAGTGAGAGGGAAAGCATTTGCTTGCCATTTTCCAAATTGAAGAATCCTTACGAAACTCTCTTATTCTCTCCTACCAGTTGTCCTTCTCCACTATATCTTTTTCTCTACCATCACCAGCCTTAACCCTAGCTCTCTTCATAGCCCTCACCGCAACTTCTGATCGACCTCCACCACCATCACCACCGCCTCCGCCGTTCCTCCTCCAGAACACCTTCCTCTCACCGCCGCCTCTCTATAAACAATAACCTTACTTTATTGCCACCAAAAAGGTCATTGGAGACGACAATCTGCTCAAACAAATCCTCATATAGCTACCACCGAAGCCTCTCATCGGATTCAAGGTTGTATCGAAGAGATGGTGCTCTCTCATTTCGGATCCTTATGTTCTTCACGATTGGTTAAACTTATTGGCATGAAAAAAATACACAAATATTACACAAATAATGCGCATAGATAGTGCACATATAATGCACAAATATTTGTCCCTATTTTTTATTTTGGTCAAATATCTCATTTTTAACTTAAAAATTGCTTAAATAGCCTTAGTTGTTTTCTTTTTTAATTTAAAAAGGAATATACACCTGTTTGTCACCCTTTTTCCACAATATCAAGTTCAACAACATACCTCTTGATGCTTTTGTGAACAAGAACAAGTGTTCAAGTGCTCGTCTTTCTCTCAATTTCTTTGATGACTTTGACGGTGCCAAAATTTCCCACTCCTGTAAGGCTTGTTGCTTTGCTATTTCTCTTGGTTTTAGTATGAATTCTAGCACACTCATTATAATGTTCTTAACTCTACCACCAAGAAATTTTCTACCATTCCTAGGCCTTGCAATGGAGATAGGCCTCATTTGGCAAGAGCTAAAGAGATTAAATAGGCACAAAAAGACAAAATAGGCTAATTTAGTCAATAAGGCAAAATGTCACATTCAAATTATAATCATTTCATTTTTTTCTCTCACAACTATCACATCTAAAACAAAAAAAGCCACAAAAAAAAAAACAAAAAAAGCCAAAAAAAAAAAAAAATTCCCAAGCGGAGCTAATTTAGCCAAGCTAAATTAGCCAAAAAGCCAGACAAAGCTCTTGCCAAATAAAAATTGAAATTTCATAATTTCCATCAACTTGGCATTTGATCTGTCTGTTTCACTTCACTATATGTTGGCCGTTCCAGAAAATGGCACAATCTTGATTGTTGAATTGCCTTATATTTGTTGGAAACTAGAACTTGAGTATTTTTTGAGGTGTCATTTGTTTACTCGGGGAATATCTAGCATTCCATTTTTTTTCTTTTTTCTTTTTAATTTTTTTTTATCTTATCTAAAAAAAAAATGGAAAAGGGTAAGACTATAATACACACTTCTTAAAGGATGTGTATCATATACACTTTATAACTAAAGAAGAAAATGACATAACTCTATACTTTCTGAGTCATAATTAAAAAAAAAAAGTTATAACCAAACATCTTATGCAGCATAATCAAAGAACTCAGGAGTCATAATTGAAATATTGTCAATATTAAAGAAGAAAATTTGTCATAACTAAAAATGAAAATAACATAATTAGGGATGTATATGATACATCCCTTTTAAAGGATGTGAATAGTAGAATTTCCCTATGAAGAAATTATCAAAAATGATAGAGACTCTAAATCAATTAACAAATATTGTACACAATAATTGCATGAGTGTGGGTCCCAAGTGGTGTGGGTCCCACACCCTTATTATTATTGTATTAGTCATTTATCTTCTAATGTCAAAAAATTAAAATATAATATTTCAGTGGGTTCGATTTGTATCAGCGTAAAAATTTTCAAAATTGAAACAAATATTATGTTTTGAAAAACATACTGAAATGACAAGTCGGTTTGGTTTTGTCAAAATTTCAAGAAGAAAGATGCGGGTAATTTGGATATTTGGAAATTTGATTGAGGGATACAATTGCAACTGTAAAAATTAAAAAATGGTGTATACTGAGAAGATAGTTTGCAAATACAAACCAAAAAGTAGCATCCATGTGTCCTTATAATCAACAAAAAATCAAAACGTAACTTCGCCACAAAAATCTAAGACTGTTGGCCAATTTTTTCAAGGAAAAAAAGAAGAAGAAGCTAAGCAATAAACAGGCAATGATCGGATATAAATTTCATACTAGTTTGTGTATCGTGTTGTCACTAGAATAGATTTTTTAAGTATTCATGTATTTTAGAATATTATTTTTGATTTATCTTTATAAATAAGATATTATTTTCAAAAATTCATTTGCTACAAAGTGAGGTCAACCCAAGGGCAGGCTATTAAATTGGGCCACATAATAAGGAAGGCCCAAAATTTTTATATCTTTATATGTATTTCACTTCACATGACCTACAAAAAACACTAAAAGAAAGTAACAGGAGTAATTGAAAGGCTCATTCAACAATTCTTTAGACACGAGCATTGATTACACTTGTATCAAAATAGAAAACGCATTGATTGCTTCTTCTCTTTCAACGAAATTTTTTTAAGGGTGAGGGTTCTCTCCATTTAGGTTTTTTTAATTGGAGAGTGTTGTTGGGCCTACATGGCCTTACCACGGAACTTGTATCGATGATCTGAACCATTTAATATATAGGGCTTGTCGAGTACTTCATTCCTGCAAAAAATTACATTAATCGAATATCGATACACTTCGTCAGATTACATATGTATCAACAATTTATTTTAAAAAGTGTACTTATTATTGATACAAATTTAATCTGATCAAATGGCTATCGATATCTAATCAACATAATTTTTTTCAAGGATGAAGTACTCGACGACCTCTATACATTGAATAGTTCAGATTATTAATGCGTGCTTAGTGGTGGGCCCATAGAGGCCTAACAACATTCTTTAATCCAATTTGAACTAGAGAAAAATCTCTTACTATAATCTATAAGCAATACTAAGAAACAAGCCTATTAACTTATTAAAATCTTTGCCATACAAAACAAAAAAAGGTCAATAAAATATAAGTGCTGCTATTAGCACCCCATTAATTATTTTGGACCCCCTATTTCTTTGGAGCCCTACTTATAAATTTTAAAACCCTTAAAATTTTCTTTTATCCCTGCAAATAATACCAAAATTATCCTTGTGTAAATATTTCACACATTCTATTGAATGCACACCCCCACATCCCAAAAAGTTTCTCTCACAAAAACCCTAACAAAACCTATGAAGATGATTATTACGTCATCTCCACATACTTATTCATGACCTGAGAAAATAAATTTAGGATTTTTCGTTGTTGATTCAAAATTCCATTTTTGTGGGTTATACTATCTCTACGAGTTTTGGTTATCTGTTCCCAAACAAATAAAAAATGTTCAGTTACCTATTTCCGAACAAATGAACAATATTCGGGCCCATGTTCCCGAATTTTGATCTTATGTTCGAAAGTTCAGTCCTGAAAAAATGATAAACAATTTATTATTATTTTTGCCATTTTTTTTTTCAAGAAATTTACCTTTACAAGGCCAATCTCCTCTGAGTTATGAACACTATCAAAGTTATGAACCTCCTCTAAGTTTTTATTGTTGTACTCCTCTCGTCTCATGGAGTTGTGGTTGTCGAAAAAACTTTCACTCATTGTCATTGTTAGAGAAGTGTAGGTAATCAAATGATTGCCACCATTACTGTCGAAATATTGCTCCAAAGGGTTTTTAAGGTATTGAGGGTGAGTAGATGTTGAAAGTGGGATTTGGGGAAGATAGATGGGTGGTGATGGAAGTGGATGCTCTCATAAATCCTAACTGATGATGTAATAGGTGTATGGGCTTAATTGTGAGATGGAGTGTCCTAAAATTATTGATGTCCCTTTTAATAATTTCATTTGAGGTTGTTATTGTAATAAAAAAAAGCTAAAATATAGAAGGTCTAAAATAATTGATGGGGTGCTAATAGCGGCACTCTACTCTATATATACATAATTTGAGAAAATTTCATTTTTACTCTTATACTTTGTCTCGATTTTCAATTACACCACAGACTTCGAATAATTTCAATTTTATCTCTAAAGTTTTTGAAATTGTATCAATTTTGCCCTTATCGTCACATTTGAAATGGAAAAAGTTAAAAACAATTACATTTGGGCTGCAAATTTCAAAAGAAAGATGCTGACACACCCTTTCCTACCAGCAAACCACTCCTACCAACCATTACTTTAAGCGCTTCTATCTCCTTCGTTATAATTTCGTTTCGTCTCATTTTTACGTTGTTAGATTCACCTCACGGCCTAGTTTTCGTATTACCTCTCACACGTCTCGTTCTTTATCTTTTTGTATGCCGTCGGAGCTCCGAAAGTTGATAAAAAAAAAGACTTTTATTCTCATTTCTAACTTTTTTTTTAAGCCATCTTTCGAACTTTATATGTTTCTTGATTCTTGACGATTCTACTTCATTCTTTCACCATTCTCTTCACCTCACTTCCTACTTCGTCCTACACTACCTTGCATTCTCATTTCTTTGTGTAATGGACAGTTTTGGTATGGCGAAATTTGTTTGAAAACTACCTTCGAAAATTTTGAAACATTCATCATTTGTTTCTTTCTTCTCTATCTTCCTCCTCCTTTTTCTTCTTCTTCACTTATAACATGATGTGGAACATGGTTCTAGGTGGTAACGAAGCTGGTGATGGTAGTGATGGTGGTTCGATGATGGTGACGGAGCTCACGGTGATGGTGGTCGTGGAGCTTGATGCTAGTGGTAATGGAACTTGGTTGTGAAGGAGTTGGGTTTGGTGTTGTAAGGTGGTGTGATAATGATGCTCATGGTGACAGTAATGGAGTTCGGTGGCGGTGAAGTAAGTGGTTCAAATGGTGATGTTGGTGAAGTTGATGAAGAGAAGATATA
Organism: Camellia sinensis; assembly: GCF_004153795.1. Lineage (NCBI taxonomy): Eukaryota > Viridiplantae > Streptophyta > Magnoliopsida > Ericales > Theaceae > Camellia > Camellia sinensis. The sequence continues at coordinate 1,383,658 of NW_021025759.1, forward strand.
GATAGATAGATATTAATAATGCGACAATTTATTATTGTGAACGAAATCATCTTAATAAGAATGATGTGACAACGTTAATAAGTATTTAGGGGTCGTTTGGGATGTCCTAAATAAGTGTACTTTTTGAATTAAAAAGTTGAGGAAAAAAATATGGTTATTTGGATTAACTTTTTGACTTTTTACGAAAAAATATGTATCAAAAAATTGTATAAATTAGTGCGTAGGAGAAAATAAGGACAGTAGGCAGTACGGCCGTACCGTTTGGACAAAGTGAGTTCTACACATTGTACGATTCATATTATCAAAATGGGACCAGTGATGGGCCCTTACGGGCCAAACAACACTGTGTTGTTTGTGTACCCTGCCTGTGCAATTTTTTCAAAAAACTCAACAACAGTCTGTAGGATGTCAGACTGAGTTGTAATAAATTGTGTGTAAATTTTTTTTTTGCGTGTGAATAGTGATAATTTTTTTAGTAACTTTTTGATTTTTTAAATTTTTTTAGATATCCCAAACCAGGCCTTAGTATAAACACATATAAAACACTTAATTAGAATGACGTGACAATATTATTGTTGTGAATAAAATTATTTTTAATGATATTTTATTTTGAAGTAAAAAATTTGTAACAAACCAGAATTTTTTTTTATATAGCGTTACTCAATTATTATTATTATTAATTTTTATTTTTTTCAAATCAGCCAATTCAAACGGGGAGGGAAAGGCTAACGACTCTTAGCAAAGAAGCAAAAATGTATGTATCAGAGCGCCAACCTCACTCTCACCTCCGCCGAAAAAGTGATCGGAGACGACGATTTGCTCAGCCGGATCCTCATACGCCTACCGGCGAAACCTCTATTCCGATTCAAGACCGTATCCAAGAGATGGTGCTTTCTCATTTCGGATCCTTACGTTCTTCAACGCTGGATTCCTCCGAAATCTCCTTCCTCTTTCTTCTTACGAAGGTATTCTCGCTTTTCTCACAATATCAAATTCAACCATGTATCTCTCAATGGTCTTGTTAAACACAACCGTTCAATTGCTCCTCTATATCTCGATTTCTTCGATGACCGCGACCTTGTCATTATTTCCAAGTCCTGTAATGGCTTATTGCTCTGCACTTCCTCTTGGCCCGGTTTGGATTGTTGTAATCACAGCCGTTGCTATGTTCTCAACCCTACCACCCAGCAATATTCCACCATTCCTAGGCCTGTTGACGGGGGTCTCTACGACCACATAGTTTCCATCAACTTAGCATTTGACCCCTCTCTTTCACTTCATTACAAAATAATTGCTCTCATTTCCAGAAGAGACCTCAGCCCTGAATACCGAATTGCTGTATATTCGTCCGAAACTCAAACTTGGGTGATTTCTGTACCCATTATTTACCCATCGGATATGATAATTGCAAATGGTGTATTCTCTGATGGTAAGATCCATTGGCTTCGTCGCCACTCAGAAACATCAATAGCTTATGATATTAATCGAAATGAATCCTTCCCATTCCCGATGCCATATATTCTCACAAATTCCCCAGCGTATTTTGGGGAGTCTGGAGGTCATCTACTGTTCATTGAATCTATTCAAAATTGGGGTAATCAGTTTGATGTGTGGGGGTTGGAGAGCGACTATTCTCACTGGTTTGTGAAATATCGTGTTGACCTTGAGATGGGTGCATTGACTTTTCCAGGGATGACGTATGAAGTCGAAGTGCTTTGCTTCCTTGGAGGAGAAGTTGAAGCGGATTTATGCTTGATCTTCTACCTATCTTGTCAAGTCATATCCTATAACTTCAAGGATAGAAGTTTTAGGAAGGTTTGCAATTTGAAGCTGCGTCCTCTTGATATTGAGAATATACAAGTGTGTCCATCGGCTTTCATCCATCCATGCATGGAAACCATATTTAATGTTTGATGGCATTTCTTTGGAAAATAATCGGTGTCGTCTCCATTTCAATGTTTCATTTGTTTCCTTTATAGTTTTTTCTTCCTTCTAGTTAAGAATGTTTTTTCCCCTCTCTTGGTGTAATAATTTCAACAGTTGTAAGCTTATTTATGCCTTTTGCAATGAAATGGCTTTTAATATCAAGGAAGTGTCATTTATGATATGTTTAATTGATTTTATTTCCTGTTCGATTAAATTTATATATGGCTTTTGCAATGAAATAGTTTTGTAACATCAATGATGTGTCATTTCTAATATGATTGATTTTACTTCCTGTTTGAGCTTATTGAGTTTCTAAGTAAGAACGTAATTCAAAACTTTGGTGCGGTGATGAAATGATGATGCATTTGCAAAGGCTGTGACCAATCAAAAACCTACGTTATCTTTACTATCGGTGGGTGCCAAAGTAATGATGAGTGAATGAAATATATTAAAAAAACATGGTTGGATAATATTCAGAAAGAAGATTTAATGTATTAATGAAGTTAAACAAGTTGAACTTGAATAATAGGGTTTAGGATGCTTTGTATTTCCTCTTAAAGGGTCTCAGGATAGAAATGTAGAAATGACGTCATGTCAACGTAAGATTTGTTAGTATATGTTCATCGTGAATATTGTTTGAATTTATAATTCTGTTCTTGTTTCTCAGAAATGAAGCTGTTTTTTGCCAATAACCTGCATTTCTTTGGCAACAAATCATTGATGCACTTCCCTTTTTCCTGTATTTTTTCCTTAGAATCTCAGTCATGTACTTGCTTTGTAGAAATGACAAAGCAATAGACCTCTTCTCTTCATTACTTTTATTTCTTCTTCTTCTTCTTCTTCTTCTTCTTCGGCTGGGAAGACAAAAGGAGACTTGAGCCCCTAACGTCAAAGGTTGACAAAGCATCAGATTGCATTTGGCCTACAAGGCTGTTGATCTGCTGTAATAGATTTGAATTGTAATCTATGTACCTTCTCTCTCTTCCACTATTTCTCTTTCGTCACTAGTGTTTTTCTTTTCTTTTCTTAATGCAGTTCTACTTTAATATTTCATTTTGTTTGTACCAAATTTAAAATCAATTCTGTTTTTACTTCCTTTCAATCTTTATTTTTTGTGACACGTCATATTTCTAACCAACCAAGTATATATGTTTGTTTCTTTCTAGTAGTTGTCAATGATGACATTATTAAAAAAAAAGAAAAAAAAAATGTTTGGTTGACTCAGATTTAGTTAGATTCACTAGATGACACAGGTTGGTTCTACTCCTTTTCATCCCTATTATTTTCATACATAGGAAGAAGATGGTATATTTTTTTTCCTTCTTATTTTCAAGTTTAGATCTTTTTGTTTTAGTAAATGAATGTGTTTGTACATATAATACCCAGGTTGATTGTCAACTGTTTTCTAAATCTTTTTTGCTCTGCTTACTTCAAAGTATTGTGTGATCTTTCATATAGTATTGGTATGGAAATTCATATAAAATCTAATTCCTCCTATGCATGTTTAATAAGATTTGTTTGAATAGTTTATACCAATGACTAGTAAAACATAAAGTATGAATAGAATTGTAGTAATCATTGTACTACCATCGTAAACCTAAAATTCAATTTCAACGAAATTTGGAGCCTATATTCTTTTGCTTCATTAAATTTGCAATTGAAGTATTTATTAGGGCCACTTTTGGTTCCGTCCAAACCTAGTAACTGTATTTTTGCAAGAAGTCGTCATTTTTTTTTTTTTTTTTTTTTTTTAAACTAATTTACGTAACCTAAAACACCTCCCTTGTGTTTGAGTCATGTATTATATCCCTATTGTCCCTAAATGCTTTTCCTTGCCAAAGAATATTAACTTGACCAAGACATTTATTAGGTGATCTTGTGTAATTATATGAATTACTGCTAGGTTTCATCGTCGTATTGCTACATGGTCTTGGGGGATTAGCCATTGGTCAGGGATGCTAAATAGCATGCTGGCATTCTATATATGGTTCTCTTCTTTTACTTCTCATTTTTTCTTTCTTGTTTCTTTTTATCTCTTTCTTTCTTCACATGTATTTTTTATGCCTGTATAGTTAATATCTTTGTTATGATTATAGCTTGAATTTCTTTCCTTGACAAGAACTTTATATTTCATTTTTAGTCATATGATTGTTTGAGTATACTATTGTAGACATGTAATTAACTATCTACTAGTTTAGGTATTGTTCGAACATTGGCACAATCTGTTAGCTTTAGTGTGGAATCTCCTATTGTTGCTAAAAGGTGTAAGGTTTAAGTCCTTATTCGGATATGGGGGTATGTTTCCCAAAGACAAAAAAATGTCTTTCTTTTGTTGGTTGTTTGATTGCTCGATGCAATGATAATTTGTTTGTTAGGTTTTAAACACATCTGTGCTTCTAGACCCTGCAGCCAAGAACACAAAATCTGATAAGGTCTGATTTTTCTTCTTTTTAATAATCTATTGCCATGTGTTCTTTCAAGTTTCAGACTTAAGATTTCAATTTTAAAGCTGGGGTGAGATCTTTAACCCAATGGATAGTGCAGTCATTTATGTTTTTTAGAGAGTGATCAAAGACATGTGAAGTCTCATTTAAAATTATTTGAATGCTGATCCAAGAATTTTTTTTTTGTTTGTATGTTACAATAGTTGGATAGTCTTGAGCGTTCAAAGTCCATTGCTTTCTAAATCTTAGGAGTTTGATTTTGCAACTTATATTGTTAGTTTCTAATTCTAGTTGATGTTGGAAAAACAAGAAGGAGAAAGGACTTTTTCACATTCCATTGGTTATAGTATATGGCTGTTTAGTGATTTTACTAGTTAGGGCTACGTTTTTGGTTGCGAAACTTCTATTTTATTATATGTGTATATATTTTAAATCCTTGACTAGTACTCGGTATGCTGTTGTAGGAGTTTAGAAAGTCATGGTTATAGGAATTTTTTAGGAATCTGTGTACTGTAGTTTCTATGAAATGGGCCCCTTGCTACACGATTTAAGAGTTGTAATGAAAGTTTTTCCTGTTTAAAGCATTAGGTACTTTTCTTTTTTTCTTTTTCCTATTTGCTGAATTCTTTTACTAACTCGAGTGTGGAACTCAAGCGGCCTGTACGGAGTAAGGTACTTTTCTCTTTTATTTTTCCTATTTGCTGAATTTCTGTTCATTCAAATTGGTCAAATTGGCCTTAATCATCATAATCTGAACGTATCTCTTGTAATCCATTATTTTACAAAGCCTAGTCCTATTTTCCTTGTTTTAATCTATACTAAGTTGTCCTTCATCACTAGTAGAGAGTGTATCATTCTTTAAAGGTAGAGAAGGCATGCAACTTTGATGGTGGTAGTGCTGTCGGAAGGACTGCCAGCATTAGGTGGTTCAGGTGGCATTGTTTTGTTAATGGTAGTGCTTGTGCTCATGTGATGAACATAAACTTGAAGTTGAGTAGCAGTGGAGGCAGAGCAAGTGCAGCTTAACATGAATGTGGTGGCGGTGGCATCAGTTGCATCAGTTGCCTTGGTGGCAGTGGTGGTGGTCATTCAAGTGGCCATGGTAGATTTGTACTTTACCCTTCTAAAGGTTGTATTCCTTTTCTGTTTCCTTTTTGTCTTTTAATTTATGTCATGTGAAAATCATTTTATGCATTTGATGGCAATCCTTTTTTCATTAAATCGCTTTATTCTTCGAATGTGCTATGTTAATGAGGGAGATTAAACTCATGCTATTAGCGTAGCTTTGTTAAAGATGTTTGCTTAATTAATATCTTTCATGCGTGTAAATCTTAAACTTGTGTAAGGCATTTGTCATAGATAGAATTAAGCATTTGACAAGAAAACAAATGTACATACATGTATATTTATATATATGAGAGAGGTAGGAAGTCAAGATGGCAGGAAAGCAATTGAATTGTTTTCATTAGCTATTCTTTCAGTTAATGCTATGCTTTCTTCTTAGTTTTATGAACCTTAGTGGCGGTATTGTGTTCTCAATTGATATGCTCAGAATCTTGAAAGAAGGATTTATTTCTTCTAAATTGCGCAAGATGTTTAATTTCTTCTTCAAATCTAAAAATTAAATTTTTTTTGCTTATGTTACAGGATTATTGCATTACTGCTTATGACCCAAAGATATAGGCTCAGTTATTGCATAACAAGTAACTGCCATTACTTCACTGGTTCAAGTCCTAGAGCTGCTACTTGTGCAAATGAGCCTCTATTTCTACCTTGAGAATGTCTCTATATTTCTTTGTTTAGATATGTGGTTGGCAGAGAAAGTTATGAATTCCATACCAGTTTCTTTTTTTCTTTTTTTGATAACAAGAACCCTTGACTCCACCTTCAGTGAGACCCAGTAAAACCCTGGATATGTGTAGCCTCACATATCGGGCAAAGTTGAGACTTACCAATTGAGCTAAACCCTAACGGGTATGAATTCCATACCAGTTAGTGTATTGTTTTGTCACTGGAATTGATTTTTAAATTTTTTTTAATGGTATATTTTCATAAAAATCAAGGCACTTGAGTTATTTTTTACAAAAACAACTACTATTATAACTGGGCTATTCTTAGAACACGCATATATCAAGGTAAAATAGATTTGTAAGGCTTTCAATTCTAGGTGTGTGGATCAGCAGGCAACAGCGAAAGGTGCACCCTTCTGAGCCAAAAGGAACCTCTATCAAATGGGAATGTATTTAATATTTTCATTAAGGGAAACTGAATAAAGGTGTGATTAATCAACTTTCATAGCATTTTCTAGTTGCGTTTTGCATAAAATTTGAAATGGAGTTCACTTAGTAGCTAGTTGTTCCTCAATTTATTTCAATAGCATTGCACTTTTCATGCAAACTGGAGTCACTTCACCAGTAACATGAAGATTCTTTATGTTCTGTTAGCTATTGGTGGGGAATATGAATGAGGTAATGATGTAAAACTAAGTTGTTTTAGTTGTATTCTAATTTATTTTTCCCAATTTGTTTCTTTTCTTAATATATATATATAAATTTGTTCCCCCAATTTATTCAATTGCTCCAGCTCTCTCTCTCTCTCTCTTGCATGCCCTACCTCTCTCTCACGCTCGCCATCGTGGTTCACAATTATGGATCTCTCTGTAGATTTCTCATTCTCTCTGTCTCTCAATCTCTCTTGATCTCTCAATCTTGAAGACCTAAGATTTATATGTGTTTTTTTTTCTCTACAGAGAATTGGCATTGAAGCTCAGAGCAATTGCAGAGGTCATCTACTCACCTCAATTCTTTCTCTAATTCCCGTATGTGTTCAAATTCATTCGTTCATTTCTGTCTCTATATGTACTATGGATATATATATATATATATATATATATATATGTATAATTCCAGATGTATTCATGTTCCCTCATATTTCAGAAAGTATGCTATTGATATCTTGAAGTAATGGTATATTCATGAACAGGCCAAAAGTACTTGAGGTCACTCCAACTAGCCCTCTCTTAACCGGAGGAAAAAAAACCGTAGTTGTTGAGCATGAGTTAGTCAAGTCTGTTTTTAGTATGTATGATTTCAAAATGCATTCAAATCCTTGAATGTTATGATTGAATATGGTTTGAAAATGGAAATGATTTGAGGCCTAATTGGTTGTATTTTTATTTTTTTATTTAGTTTAGGAGATAAAAGTGAAACTAACCCAATAAGAAAAGATAAATGTAAGGTTGTGGTATTATATATAATATTAGTGAGGGGGTTAAATTTGGAAGAGAATTTTGGACAAGGAAGTTGTAAAATTTGAGAGAAGACAAAATTGAGATGGAATTGTAAAATCTGGGGGCTCCTTTTTCTTTTTTTTGGTTTCCTGTAAAACTGGTATTGATAGAAGACAAAATTGAGATGGAATAGGCTGGTCACAGAGCTTAAAATATTTAAGAGATGTGTTAATATTTTATCCTTGCGAACAGTTAATTGGGCATAATCTTACCTATTTGCTTCATTACACACTTTAATTTGTTTGGATTACCAGCTTCGGATCATTATAAAACCAAAGTCATGCATTGGAGTTGGGCCTTTATGTACTGCACAGCAGGTAGATTTTGCATGGTGAAATACTTGCCAAGTTTTCTGCTAAAGAGACTCGTAATATTATGGTATACAACATAGCTTCTGATAAATGTGCCATTTGGCAGATGTGTTACCATGTTCTTCGGCTATTACATGGAATTTGGACTCCTATTCCTTGATCTGTATGTGTCTTGCTTTTTCTATATTCAGATTTCTTGGCTAGTGCTGCTTTTATTAATAATTGATTTATCGAGACATATTGGTTTGCTTTCTGTAACAGATGAAAGATTATATTACATACTTTAAAGCCCAATGGTTATCAAAGTCTTCATACTCCATTTCATTATGGGAGCATGTTTCGGCTGGAAGTTCAGGTCACCTTCTGAATCTTTATTCTTTCCCAATTATGCAATTATTCTCCGTTGACTGTCTTGGGTCAAAGCCTTCTTATTTGTCACTGTATGAGTTCAATGGTCATCTTTATTTTGGGATCTGTGATAGCTGAGAGAGGCATTGCTGATCATTATAGTGGGAAAGGTTTTGTCACTGAATTGGTTGGATATGCAATGCCTGATGGTAGAAGCTCAAGAGGGAAAATAGTTTGTATTATTAATGCAAACATTGCCCTCAGGGTAATTTACCTTTATCCTTGCTAAATTTGGATGGTTTAACACCCTTCCTCGAATACTCTTTCAAATAACCTGACTTTTGGTAGAAGTCCTTTCTTCCTTCCAGATTGGCTGGCTCAATGCAATGTAGAGAATGGCAAGAGGAAGTTGTTGGAAATATGGGCTCCAGAGAGTTTGTAGAAAGAACCCATCACCAGAGATCTTTTAGGTGGCCGTATCTTCGTGTTTACACCAAGAGGTAAGAGAATGGATTGCTACACAATACAAAAATTGTGCTACCTGATGTCGCAAGAAGCAAGATTTATTATTAAAAAAAAAAATAGAGAAGAGGGTGTGACTTGAACTCTAGACCACAAAATTAATAAGTTAGACTCTTACCATTTGAATTGCATGTAACTTATATATGTATTCTGTATATTTATCTATCTATTTAACCTAAGTGTGCCCACAACTAGTATAAAATAAAATAAACACAAACCCTAACTCTTGTTATAATTGTTTTCCACAACACTAGCAGCCCTAGCAGCCGTGGGTTTATGAAGAAAAGAGAGGGGTTTTTTCAATCATCAAGATTATTGTTGTAGCCAAGAAGGAGAGCTTTGGGTGTGTTGTGCTGTGTGGCTTCCTAGGTTTTCTTCTCTTCTTTCTTTGTTCTTTATCCTAATAATATTGTTATTTAATTCATTGATGGAGAGATTGTAGGTGTATGTATTTTGTGTATATATATATGCTGTTAAGAAATCTAAGGAGTTAAATTCATGTATAAAGAATCGGTGTGAATCTTAGTCCAAAAATTCTGCACATAATCGCTAACTTTAAAAATCAAGAAAGCATATCAAACGGATGAATTTTAATCTGAAATTTTTACAGTAGATCAATTACACATTGAATTGCATATCTGAATTTTTTTCATAATTTTTGGGAGTCGAAATCCATATAAATTGAGGTATTCAAATCTGTCCAGGAAACCAGTCCGAAACAGTAAATTCGGGATTGTTGTTCTCTTTGGGTATAAATCCAAAAATTATCAAATTAGTGTCATTAGAACCGGTTATGAGTCCAGTTTCGTACGTTTTTGGCCTTGCATTGATTGCTCGTGTATATTAAGAGAACCGTTAATTTCTTTAAAGTGCTACAGAAAATAACCTGTTTGGATATAATAAATTGTAGAAAAATTATTTTGATAAGCAAATCAAGTGAAACCAATTGGGTTTGAAACTTAGGATATATTAGATCATATCTGGAGGTTATTGGAATTTTTCGAATAGCGTGGAGTGGATTTTGTAATTTTCAAAGTTAGCGAATAGATTAGGAAAACTTGTTTAAAACACTGTTTCATCTTAAAGTTATTTTTAGTTAAGTTTCGATCGGAATCTATGTCTTGGGTGATTTTAGACCTTGAAGAATATGAACTTAGGTAATATTTAAGAGTAACGGTGAGTTGGGTTGAGTCGTGTTAGTGCGTTTTAGTTTGAGATTACTTAGTTCCTATTGACGCGTAGTTTTTATACTTAGTTCAGGCCACTAGTTGGACTTTTACACTCTATTCGAGGATTATATTATTGCGTTTCAGGTGAGTAGTTTTATGCTACATATTTTTATGAATGTTCCCCTACCCTGAACTGTTGGAAAAATTAAATTGTTGTTTCATGATTAAACTGTTTTGATAAATTATTATATTATCAATTGAATCAAATTATTTCTGAAACATGTGTGAACTTGGCATACTGTAAACTATTTGTTTTGGTCTCATGTTTATAATGATGAACTACCATGTTTTGCGAAACTGATGTGTATTGATTATTGGGACCATGTGTGTATTTAGTCCAGGGAAATTATTCCACTGTGTGTGGTGACTCTGGCCACTAGGGAACAGATCCGGGTTGGGCCGTGATGACTCTAGTGCTCAACGATTGTAAGGAACAGACCTTTAAAAACAACTAGGTGACCTTCAATCGGATCGTCTTTGAGAAAAGGCCCAGGTGCCACCCTGAGGATGACTCTTAGTTCGGTATTGGATCCAACGGGGCTTATAGCCTGAGAAATGTGTGGCAGATTATTTGTTTTTATTGGTACCCAGAAAATTATTGGTGTTCATGTTACTGGCCTTAATTTGAATTGATACCGTTTTGATTATTCCAGAGAGGGATTTGGGTTATTTGGTTTATTGTGATGCGTCTCGGGAAGGTTTAGGTTGTGTATTAATGCAAGAGAGGAAAGTAGTAATGTATGGCTCATGACAGTTGAAAGTACATGAGAGAAATTATCATACATGGCGTAGCGGGGACTCAATTGCATGGACCTCTAGGGCATTCCTTTTGTTTAGAGTGTTATGTCAAGTTTGTGCATATTTATATTTATTCTTATCGAAGTTCATTTAGGATTATTTTTGATATGTGGGTTGTTTATATCCCATAAGTTTGGTTGGTTTTTGATTATGGTTGATTTTGCCGTTTATAATTGTGGCATGTCTGGATTGAGTTTTGGTTATTTATTATTGGACTATTGTTCAGTTGTTCAATGTGATTGGATTCGTGTTTAGGCTTACGTGTGCCTTGGGCTAAGTCCCTGTGGGCCACGGCCGGTCATGCCCGGATTTGGGGTGTGACAAATACTCTTTCAAATAACCTGACTTTTGGTAGGAGTCCTTTCTTCCTTCCAGATTGGCTGGCTCAATGCAATGTAGAGAATGGCAAGAGGGAGTTGTTGGAAATATGGGCTCCAGAGAGTTTGTAGAAAGAACCCATCACCAGAGATCTTTTAGGTGGCCGTATCTTCGTGTTTACACCAAGAGGTAAGAGAATGGATTGCTACACAATACAAAAATTGTGCTATCTGATGTCGCAATGGTCTCTTTCACATTGCATATAGATTAAAAATCTGCCTAAGGGGGCAACTGTCATTTACTATGCTTATATGATACACACTAAAATTGGCAACAAAAAGGTCGCTGCAAAGGTATTCTTTTTTTACTTTTTTGACTATGGACATGTACGTGCAAGTGCAAATGCAAATGCTGAAGTTGTGGAGATAATAATCTATAATGTGAGCTTAGATAGTTCCTTTTTTTTGTCCCTTTCTTTTGAATTGAGATATTGGTTCCTCTCTTCTGATTGAAACAAACTCACTTGGTTGGAAACCCAGATATATTATTTTATTTATTATATATGTTGTATTTCAATAGCATTGGTTCCTCTCTTCTGATTGAAAAAAATCGTTCAATAATTTAACTGATCATAAAATCAGAAATGTACAGAGAATTGATCCCAAAAAAAAAAAAAAAAAAAAAAAATATTTTATGTTTTCTTCGAATTTTTTTCTCATATTTTGAAGCTACAAATTGATCCCCCCCCCCCCAAAAAAAAAGAGAAAGAAAAAAAGAAAAGGGAAGAAGAACACAATGGTCTAAACTCTAATCTCACAAAATTGGCCACAACCTTAGTAATATTCTCAAAAACTAAAGATTACAATGTAAAAACCTAATATTTATACAAGTTACCAAAAATAGAAGACTACAATAGGGAATGACTTCCCTCCATATTACTATTCTCTATATCTTATCTTTTGGGCTTCTGACTCTAGACTCAAAATGATGATTCGAACAGTTCATTTCATAGGTTCATTAGTAAAGATAAGTTGTACAAAAAATTAATTTCATTGGACATTATTAGACACAAGTAAAAATTACATTTTTTTTTTTAAAAATAGTCAACAGTTGTGAGTTTAAATTTAAATCATCTATTTTATAAAATAAAATGTAATTTGTTTATTTATTTATTGATATTTGATAAAATTAATTTTTTGCATTCACTATGAGGTTGACCAGATGAAATTATTATTATGAACCTACAGTAGGGCTCATCAAATGAAATTTGGATTATAGAAGATAGTAATATGGAGATGAGCGATTCCCTCTCTAATAAGACTCTAAATTAGATTAAAACTTATAAATAACCATAAAAAAAGTACAAAATCTTTAATTTTTCTTTTAGCCAATGCCTTTTTACTCCCTATCAGGTAATGGTTGATAAAGGATGGTGAAAGAGAAGTTGAAGAGAGGGGGTGGGAGAAGAGGTTCAACAATGGATGGCGTTCTGCAAATCTGTTGACAAAGAGAATGGAGATGTCGCATATGATATAATAGTCAAAACAAAGTGTAGTCCAGAGAAAAAGGGAACATTTTCTCCCAAAATTTAAAATTTAATGGACCTCTTATTCTCCTAACTAATACTATGGCCCCGTTTGGTAGAGCTGTGAAAAAGTGATTATAGATTATAACTTAACAGATTATGACGTATAACTGTGAACATAAGCTGTTAACCTGTTTGGTGCAGCTGTGAGATTATGGATTTAAGCAGCAAAGTAGTGTTTGGTTAATAAGCTGTAAAATAATTTTTTAGCGTACAATTGTCCTTTCTACCCTTATATGATATAAAAATGATTATTTTGTCATTTTTTTCAGTTTTAATTTTTTTAAAAAAATATTTCATTAATAAAAGTTAATATAAGTAGTATTAATTAGTATCAATTAATATAAAAATTGATACATTTGCTAAAAATGTAATGGAAGTATTATTGTCACAATTATTTTCCATTATAAATTAATTAGTATCAATTAATTGCTTAATTAGTATCAATTAATACTAAAATTATTAATTAGTATCAATTAATGGCTTAATTAGTCTCAATTAATATTAAAATTATTAATTAGTATAAATTAATATTAATATTTAATTTTTATTAGTATCAATTAATATTAATAATCAACAATTGTTATTAATTAGTATCAATTAATAATTAATTCATTACAAAAGTATACAATATTAATTTATTAATAATTAATACCAATTAATATTGATTTTTTTCTTTTTCTTCAGAAATATACAATTTTTTATTTTTTAATTAATATTAATATTAATATTTGGGTATTGACGAGGGCATTTAAGTAATTTTAGCCCCTCAACATCAGCTACGTGTTTAAGTAAAAAATTTAAGTATCCCCTAACCAGCTTTTAAGATAAGCTGAAAAATGGCTTGATTTAAGCTATAAGCTGGTTAACTTAAGCTGCATCAAACACAATATTTTAGCTTAAATTAAGCTAAAAGCTGAAATAAGCAGTTTATAAGCTCTACCAAACATGCTTGATATGGGAGTAGGGGTGTAATAATGGCCCGCGGCTCGAAGACCGCCTACTGTCCAGGATGGGCCCTACCCGATTAGGTCTGAGTCCAAGCCCAATCCGAGACTCTGGGCTTTGGCCTAGACAGTCATTTTGAAGCCTGACCCAGCCCATTGCCCGCTCAAGGCCCACTCAAAACCTGACCCACCCAAGGTCTCGTGTTATTTTTAATAGAAAAAATAGAAAAAAAAAAATGCCCAGGCCTAGCATGCCCAAGGCCAGAATACCCTTGGGCCTGGGATTGGGCCTAATTTTTTGGCCTATGGTCCGACCTGGCTTGGCTCTAATTTTGGGAAGAGCCTAGACAGCCCGACATGGGCCGGCTTGAGCCCATGCCCAAGTGGGCCAAACTGGCCCAATTTATACCCCTATATAGGAAGAGTTTGAGGATGGAAAGAAAGGTGCGCTTCAACATCTTAGCTATTAGTGTATGTAGCAGAACTAAGCAATGTCAAGAAGAAAGTATTTATGGTAAGAGAATTATCACAAATTTTCCCATATTTTTCAGAAGAGATTGATTTTTATTTTTTTATTATTTTATTTTTTTTAAAAGAAAAAAATTAAGCAGTAAACAAACAATATGATATGGGAGGAGTTTGAGTAGAGGTGACAGCGGATCAAGTTGGATCAAGTGGCATTCCATTTGTCATTCGTTTAAAATTAGACAGATTGAAAAAAGTCAAGCTGCATCTATCCACCAGTTTGGCGGATGTAGATTGAACGGGTTAGCGGATGGATACGATTGGTTTGGCAATTTGGACTTTACAAATTTTGGATATTTTTTAAAATTATAATTCATAACTTTTACAATCTCCAATACTTAGTAATCTAAAAAATTATGTATTATTTGTTTATCATCATGCATGCATATTTTTAAGGTACTATTTTCTATTTTTATAAAAATATATATTTTATTATTTCCACTCTATGTTGTTACTTGTTGGTAGTTTCTTTTTTCTTTTTTTTAGCTTCATTTATAGGCGGATCGGGTTCATGCAGATACAAGATGGTTGATCCGCCATCCAAACCGTATCCATAAATTTGGAAATATTTTATTCGCATCCATTCACTGAAAGACATGCATCCACCTAAAATCAGTCTGGTTAGGTCGATTTAATTGGTTTGAACAGAAAATCAATCGGGATGGATAGATTTGATTGAGTTGGATGAGTTGAACAGATCCATGATCATCCTTAAATTTGAGGATAGAAAAAAGGTTGAGCGGCAATGTCTTAGCTATAAGCACATATAGCGAAGCTAAGCAATGTCATTTGCCAAAAAGGAGAATCGTAATGAAAGTGGTGGTCATCTACCACGTGTGTGTCCCTGTCCCTATTCTCATCTATATAAATACAACATCGAGATGGAACCTTCCAGGCCTATACTATTAGCCCTTGCCCTTGACTCATCATTACGACCACAACCACCACCATAACCTATCACCATCACCATCACCATCACTAACACTGTTGTCACCGACATTGCAAATTAAAAAATAGTGTTAGATATGCTTTTTTTGTGCACTTTTCAATGAAAAAATGGGACATATAGATACTTTTATCTACTTTCAAATAAAAAACAGAAACATATATGGGTATTGTACACTTTTAAGTTACCTAAGTAAATAAATAAAAATGAGACAAATCAAAAGTAATTTTAAATTAGAAATAAGGATAAATAGAAATATTTGTTGGCAAATTTTAATAATAATACTGGAAAAATATATTAAATAAAATTAAATATAAATGACAAAACAAACTTTCAAATAAAAAACAGAAACATATATGGGTATTGTACACTTTTAAGTTACCTAAGTAAATAAATAAAAATGAGACAAATCAAAAGTAATTTTAAATTAGAAATAAGGATAAATAGAAATATTTGTTGGCAAATTTTAATAATAATACTAGAAAAATATATTAAATAAAATTAAATATATATGACAAAACAATCTTGTTTTTTATTTTTTATATTAAAGAATGAAATACAAAATAAATTATAAAACTAAAAATACATGAATGAATTAGATTATCATGAAACTCACATAAACAAAATCACTAATAGAACAAATTATTAACATGGATAACTATAGATTAGAATTCGTCGAGGTAAAATTAATTTTAAAAAATTAAAGAACAATTGACAAGAAATGAAGCAAACCGAAATCGGTGGTTTACACAGTTTCTTTAAAATAGATTCACTGCCTCGCCAATGGGTGTTGGAGGAACGTCGGTGTCTGTCTCCCAAGATACGATGGTTGAAATCAGCTACGACAGGAGCACCTCTCGAATAGCTTCAGCGAACAGACTAAGGGCAACACACTCTCTTTAATAAGAATTAGGGTTACGAATGAATAGAGCTGTTCGTGAATAGGCTCAAGCTTGGCTTGATAAGAACTCGTTCATACTCGGTTTATTAATCTTTTTTTTTTTTTTTTTTTTTTTTTTTTTTTTTTTTTTTTTTTGCATTCGAGCTCGTTAAATTTTTAATAAATAAGCCCAAACATATTAAAACTCAGCTCATAAGCTCAGCTCGTTAGCTGGCTTGTTTAACATTTATTATTTATATATTAAATAATGTAAAAATATGTATAAAAAATAAGATAAATATTTTATTTATATATTTAAAAAATATAAATGTAAATAGTAAACTATAGATAATACATTTATATAATAGTGCTGGTAGATGTTATTATTTTGGTAAAATATTGACTCTCTTTTTTTTTGTATGTTTATATATATTGTATATATAATTATATAATCAAAGTTTTAATTGTAACTTTAGTCTCATACGTTGTGGACTCACCTTTTTCTGCGCCCGCCTTTCAGAAAGGGTTTGAAAAGAAAGGCGTCACAGTTGGGACTCCCGCGGTTCTGAATCTAGTCTCACTAGTGCAATGTGAAACTGATAATCACCAAAGAGTCCAAACCGGCAAATCTTTTGAAAAATCAATTTTAAATCAAATAATGCCAAAATTGAACTGCTTTGCCAAATACAGAGTTGCCACCTAAATATTTTGTTTTTGGAAAAATTTAGGAAACCATGACTTGTGCCAAAGGCCACGTGTCTGTCATCACCAAAGTTGCCTTGGCTCGGGAACTTGGGTACGAGGGGGGAAGGTCATGAATTGAGCACCCCTGTTCGCCCGATCAAAGATCGACCTCTACTAACCATGATATGCCATTTTATAAACCTTATGCGTTCTTATTCCGGTTATTAATCTAACCTTACTATGTGATGCACACAAGCAAATATAGACTAAATCGCAAGAATTGGAACAATTCAACTCACGTTTGTTTGCGAAAATGGTTTGAAATTGCCATCTCAAGTGCGCTTAAAGATGTGGATTTGCCACCAAATATAGTGGGCTTAAAACATGATTTGTCACAACAAAATGGGCTTAAAACACACATTTATTGAATTGTTCCAATTCAAACAACAAGCCTTCATCCATAGACTTTCATGCTGTTTAGCATTTAGGCACATAGCCTCGTGGCAAGCATACTAAACATGACAATATGGCAATCACACTCATGTAAGTATGCTAAAGCATAAAACTCACTAAGTACTCCAAGCCAAAGCAAAAACTAGTTAGGAAGATGCATGATCCTAACTATACAATATGTTTAATGCAACACATGCAATAATACAATTAATAGGCTTGACTACTAATATGACATGTGAATCGATTTGAACAACATGCGATTAAACATGCATTCAAAGAAGTATTTGAAATTGCAATGCAGTTTCAATGATGTGCCGAGCCTCAGTGCATGCAAGACAAATGAATGGATGCAAACATACAAACATAAAGTATGCTAATTGAAATATGATGTCCCTAATCTAACCATCGAAAGAGATTAAATAAAATGGAGAAAGACGTGGGGTTGGAAGACATACACACACACATGCACACTTATTATAACATTACGCCCTCGCAAATGAGGGTCTGAATGAATAAGCTAAGCTATACTAAGCTAAGCTAACGAATTATAACAATTGAAACGAATTAACTAACTTATTCTAAGCTAATTAAATATTACAAATCGAAGTAATTAGCTAAATACTAAACTAATTAAATACGAAGCAACTAATTAATTAGCTACCACTAATTAACTAAACAAAGCAATTAAATGGCCTCGGGAAGCAAGGGATGCATGCTCAGTTTCTCTACCCAAAAAGCCATCGCCTTGCCATTGAACGCCTTTGTTTGCACATATTTGAACACCAACAGTGCTGCCAACTCCCAAAATGCCTTTGCTCTCCCTTTTCATCACACTGAGCAATTTTCTTCATTGATGGACGTTCAACTATCAATGGTGGCCGTCAGTTACCATTGGTGGTCGGTCGGCTTTTGCTGGTGGCCGTCGGCCACTGCTGGTGGCCGATCGGCTACCCCTATCTAGAACTTCCCCTTTTGCTGCAACAGAGAGCAAACAGAGGCAAAACAGTGTATTCTCAAGGAGTGTCTGTACTGCTATCCTTCTTATCATCACACAAGCTCAAAGGAGTGTAACTCTTGGCCCTCAAACCATCAACCAAGCAATTTCAATGATTGATGGCCAAGGAACCAAGTTTTTACAAACTTAATGAATGCAAAACAAGACCAAAAAGCCCACCACCCTATCATGCTTGATCAAGGGTGATGGTGACCAAGGAAAATGGCACATTTCATCACTTTTGAATATGAAATGTCCCATTTTTCTTGTGTTCGAATTAACGTCCAACCTGAACACATGCAATGCGACAAGAAAGATGCTTATCTTGCCTCTTTTACTTGTTCATTTTGTTTACTCATTTTACATTACTGATTCATTCTTTAATCGACTAAGTCCATTGGTGAGTGTCCTCTAATGGAAAGAGAGCTTAAACCAAAGGTGCCTTGGGCATGAAAAGACCTCATGCCGTTGGTAATGAACCCCTAAAGGGATTAAACAATTAAGCATAAATGTCTCAATTTCACACATAAGCAAACAAGGGGTTTAAAACCACTTTCAAAGCAAACAAAAGAGTGAAGAATGGAGGGAGATTGCAGAGATTAAAGTGTTGAAATTAAGTGCAAAACAACACTAAAACATGCTATCAACTCAAAACAACGATGAATAAAGCACTAAAACATCAAGCTAATGAAGAAAAAGCACTACAACCATGCCATACAAGGCTCAAATGACTTAACCAGCCCAAAATAGAGCTAAAACAAGTCAAATAGAAGCAAAAACATGCTGGACTACAGCTAGGTTAAGCTAGAAAAGCATGCTAACATGTGAAGCTAGCTAGACATGCAAACAAGACACAAGGAGGGGAGGCTAACCCCTCCAATTCTGGACTTCAAAAGTTAATTTTTACCACTGAAAAACCTCTGAAATTCTGTGTTTAAAAGGCCCAAAAAAGTTGATTTGAAAGTGAGGAAAACTAGCACAAAAAGCTTAACAAGCTAAGGAGCCAAAAGGGTGGACAACCTCCTAACTCAAAAGGCTCAAACCACCACTTTTAGGTCACAAAAATAGAGTTTTTTACACTTCAAAAATAGCCTTAAAATAGTTGAAAAGGATAGGAAAATAAGTATGCGCAATAAGCTTAAATAAGGTAAGTGCTCTACCTTTGAAGCAAAGCACAATTTAGGCACAAATCCAAGCTCAAACCTCCTTCCAAAGCTCAAACAAGACTCCAAGGGACCTCAGCTCAATGGTGGTCAATTTTGGTTAAGGGTTGGTGTGCAAAAGTGTGGAGGAACTAGGCAATCAAGCACAAAATATCAAGTGAGAGAGAGAAAGTTAGAGAGAGAGAGATATTTTTGGTCCAAAATCTTCTAACCCTCAAAAATGGGGGAGGAACCCCCCTATTTATAGAAAAACAAGTCTTGAGCTTGTGTACATCTCACAATATACATGTATGAAGATGCAGCTCAGTGAGCAACAGTTGGCACAATTGGCAACAAATATCTGGAAAATGAGATCAATGGCTGTCGGCCACCACTGGTAGCCGACAAGCACAAGCCATGGCCGATAGATTCTAGGGCTGGCTGACAAGTCACCCTCTTTTCCAAGCTAGAGACAACAAGCTCTTGGTCTAAAAACATGCACAAAACAGATAAGATTTAGAGGCTCAAAGACAAGGCGTTTCGCCGAGGACTTCGGGGCGCTCAAAACGAACACAAACAAGCACAATCATTGAGTGCACAAACGATGACGTCCAAGTCTTGAGAATGGTTAAAAATGGGGTGTCTACATACTCAAGTATGAATTTATAAATTTTTTGGCTCATTAAGGCTTGTGAACAAACTCGAGCTTGAGTCAAGGCTAAGCTAACTCGGCTCGAGCTCGGTTCATTAAATTTTTATTGAGTTCGAGCTCGAGTTCGAACTCGTTAAATATTAATAAACAAGCCCAAACATACTAAAGCCCAGCTCGGCTCGTTTGTAGCTCTAATAAGAACCAAAGAAGAGACTAGCAAAAAGAAGATAGGAAAAAAAAACCTTTGAATTTTTCCTTTGTTGTAAACACATCTCCAACTTTGTCTAAACAAAATCACAAATTTTGCACCTAAAAAACATTTATGTATCATACATCTAAGTTCGAGGGGAAATGCCCTTTTTATACTTGTAGGGATGGGGTCTTAGCCATGAAGGCTATCATAAAACCTAGCATCAATGGCTATCAACTATAGCTATTAAGGCTAGACTTACAAAGGTACGAAGCTCTCATGTGCATAATATATATAATTAAATATCTATATAATGCTATTCAAACTCGATGGATCACAAAACAGATACGGGTGTTGGGTCACAACCTGATCCAGACCCAATCTCAAATACATGCACAAATTAAACTCAACACAACATAGCTCAGTCCACGCTAAAGACTAGGTCTAAATCCAAGTCCAAGACTAAATCCAGCACATGTACAAGCATAAACCTAGGCTTAGTCCAAACCAATACTAAGTTCAAATCTAAACCCAACGTTTATTGATACTCACTTTATGGGACAATTGTCATTCACAATTTAATGGTTTCGGCTCATTATTTTTGTGTTGTAACCTTCTTACTTAAGAGAATACAAAACCACTTAAACTTATCTCAACCGACAGTTGGGTCCTACTTTAATTTCACAATAAAGTTGCCGAAAAACCATTATTTTCAACAATATTTGCCCACTATTAAATTAAAAAAATAAGGATATATATCTGTGTGCACACACACTATCTATATTATCTGTGTAATCTCTTTTTAAATTAAAAATGGGACACATAAAAATATTTATTTATTTTACAAATTAAAAAGGGTAAATTAGGACAAATTACACAAATAGTACCTGTAGTTTGCCTCGTGTGCCATTTTGGTCCCTGCCATTTTAATTTGCTCGATTTTGCCTTTTAATTTAACGAAGTGTGTCAAATTCATCCAATTATTGATGCCCGTTTGAAAGGATGGACGGAAAGCCATCACATGTCCATCACGTGATCCCTCTAGTAATTACTGAGGGGCACGTTCATCTTTTCACCACAAACGTTAGGTGTATAGCGATCCCGGTTTTCCCATTTGGTTGTTGTATTATGGACTTAGGTTCCGTGGTGTTGGTTGTTGCATATATCTTGTGTTCATCCTTTAATTCCATATATTTGAGTTTTAGGATATGTTGGGCAAGTTTGTAACAGGTTGGTTGTGATTAGAAACAAATGGTTGCTGCCCAGATTTTGGTGTCTTCGCTCGAGCGAGCTCTGTGTTTTAGCTCCTTCGCTCGAGCTAGGGTTCCTTCGCTCGAGCGTGCGTCGTCGTCTGGTTCTGGACCTGAGAGTTGTATTTCTTGGCTCGAGCGAGCTTTCTTTCGCTCGAGCGAGCGAGGACTATGTTTTGGGTTTCTTCGCTCGAGCGAGCATTCCTTCGCTAGAGCGTGCTTCTGGGTTGCAGACCTGAAGCTTCGTGTTGTTGGCTCGAGCGAGGCTTTCTCCGCTCGAGCGAGTTTTCTTTGTGCCTGGTCACTCGAGCGATGATTTCTTCGCTCGAGCGAGGCTTGAATATATCAGTTTGTAGCATCTTCTTCTTCTTCTCTTTTCTTGATCTCTTTTGTTCAAACCCTAGAACGGTTGCTGCCTCTCTCTCTCTACACACACTCTCTCTCTAAGATTTCATCTACTCCTAGAGTGTTTCTACCCTAATCTCTTTGTAAGAAAGATAGAGGGTGGTGCGAGCTTCACTTTAATCTGAAAAATAGTAGATTTGGAGCACTTTGGGTTTTCTTGATCTACTCCTTTGGGCTTCTAACTTCGAGGTAGGGATACCCTACTCCATCTTATGAGTTTTGACATAAATTTTAGTCATTTTGATTAGGTGGTGTTGTTTGGTAATTTTGAAAAAGTTAGGGTTTGATTTGTAATTTATAAAAGAGGGGTTCTTCATGTGTGAGTCAAATATGTGTTAGAGACTTAAAATTGGGAGTTGTTTATGAATTATGAGTGAAATATGAGCCTTGGGGGCAATCTTGTGAATAAGGGAAAAATGCCCTAATTACATTGAATAATTAATTTGGGGAAATGAGAAATTGGGTTGAGGATAATGAAATTGAAAAATTATGGAAGTAAATGGTGTAGTTGGATAATTTAATCACTCACCTATGAAAATGTCAATATTTTATCTGTTGGTAAATTTATTATCTGTTTAGAGATAACTGCTTTGGGCTATCGGTGGAGGATAGTCTTGACTGTTGTAGACACTGTATGTTGATTAGGGAAAACTGAAACTAATTGAACGTGTTGTGTCCTTGAATATGACGGTTGAAATAATACAACAAATATGTGTATTAATTGATCATTGTATGTGATGAAGTGCTTGAATACATTATATATGTATATTTGTTAGGGAGCAGATAGGGGATGTATTCCAGTGTGTGGGAGGAGATAGGGGATGTACTCCATATGTGTTTATACACTTTAACACATTGTTTATGTATCTTTGTTTGGGAGGAGATAGATGATGTACTCCATATGTGTTTATATACTTTAACACATTGTATATGTATATTTATTTGGGGGGAGATGGGAGATGTACTCCATAGATAAGTAAGCTGGCTGGAGTGTTCGGGGTAAAAGTCCCAAAACCTTATAATTGAAGTGCAAGAATGAAGTTGTCAATTGAAGTAGTAACTACGTAAGATGTAGTCTCATTTTGAATTGTGGGAAACAGAGGTGTTCATAAGTCGAGTTGTAGTCTCACTTAAATTGTTTGGGTTAGATAATGAACCATATCTAGGAAATGAATTGGATAAATAAGGGAGGTGGATGGAAACATAGATGTAATCGTTGTTGGGCTATGAGAAGGGTGTGAATTGGTTTACACGTGTTAATCACTCGTCAAATGATAATGTTTTAGTTATTTCTCATATTGGGTTTAGTATATTTCTACTGGGCTTTGGCTCACCCCACTTGGGACACCATTTTCAGGTACCGGAGACGTACCAAATTCAAGATCTTTGCTTAGGAGGTTTTCGGAATTGAAGACTCGGTTTTGTTATTTGTTTTATTGATTTTATGTAAATGCAAGCAGAGGGCTTTACTTGTAAAAGAGTTAGAACTCTTCTTTTGTGTAACCAAGTAACAACTTGGAAAGATGTAAGTGTAGACGTCCCCCGAACGCCCCGGGAGGAACGAGGTCTCGTTCCGTTCGGTGTTCGGGTCACTACAGCTCAGGACTCTAAAATTGTCACGGTTCTTAATCTGAACCAAAGAGTCCAAATTCGGCAAATCGTTTTGAGAAAACAGATTTTGAAAGAAGTGCCAAACATGGACTGCTTTGCCAGATACAGAGTCGCCACCTAAATATTTTATTTTGGGAAATTTAGGAAACCCTGACTCGTTTGCCTAAGGCCACGTGTCCGTCATCATCAAAGTTACCTCGGCTCGGGAACTTGGGTACGATTGGGGAAGGTCACTTCGTGAGCACCCCCGCTCGCCCGATCAAAGATCGGCCTCTACTAACCATGATATCAAGTTTTGAAAACATTGTGTGTTCTTATTCCGGTTATTAGCCTAGATTTACTATGTGATGCGTACAGCATACAAGTATAGACTGGATCGCCTGAATTGGAACAAAACATTTCATGTTTGTTTATTTGAAAATGGTTTGATGGTGCTACCCGCAAGTAGGCTAAGACGTGGATTTGCCACCCCCAGGTGGGCTTAGAAAAACAAGATTTTGCCACTATCTAGTGGGCTTAAAACACACTTTTGATGAATTGTTCCAATTCAAATAACCCAACCTTCACCTACAAGCATTCAGGCAGTTTATATCACATAAGCACATAGCCTCATGGTAAGCATGCTATTCATGGCAGTCACTCACACGCATGCAAAGATGCCAAAGCATAAAACTTACAGAGTACTCCAAGCCAAAACATAAGCTAATTAGAAATCCATGCATGATCCTAATTATATAGAAATGCCTAATGCAACACATACAAAAGTGCAACTATAGCAGGCTTGGCTATTCTAAACATGGCATATGAAATGCTCCAGCTAACATGTATTCAACTTGGAATTGAAAATACAATGCAGTTAGTATGATGCGCCGAGCCCGGTGCTTGCAAAACAGATGAATGAATGCAAACATGCTATCATACTGTATGCTAATTGAAACATGCCCTATTCTAACCATCATAAGTGGGTAAATAAAAGGGAGAAAGACGTGGGGTTGGAAGACATACATCACACACACGCACACTTATTACAACCTTGCCCTCGCGCAGAGGGTCCGAAAGAATAATACAGTCCCGAATAAATATTACAGTCTAAATAATACAGTCCAAATATGTACAAAAATTCTAATTAATTAACCAATTAAACTAGGAAAACAATAAACTGGCATGCAAGCCAGGGACTGCCTTGACTCCGCCCCGGATGATGTATGTTTGGGCTGCCTTGCGCGGAAATCCACTGGGATGCCCCAATTAGCCTCTGTTTTGCAATTATTCTTGGAAAATGCGCCAAGCCTCGAAAGACTGCTGATTCTTGATTTGCTGCAACAGAGAGCAGGAAAGGGGCATGGCAATGTATTTTCACAAATGTATGCACGCCTCGATCTCGTGCCACCAATCACGCATCTCGATACATGATGGCCGAGGAGTCGATTTGCATTACTCAATATAGAATGAATGCACATGAAAACTCAACTAAAACCTAACTCCATCATGGATAATCCGGAGTGTCGGTGACTGGGGAACTGAGACACGTTCCGTCACTCGGAGTACAAAACGTACCTCGTTTCCCATGCTCGGGCTAACTCCTATCCCAAGCACGATGCAATATGCATGATATGCATGAAATGCAACTAAGATACAACCTTACATACACAATGCTATGAAATGGCATACACGATGCACGAGGTAACATGGCATACACAATGCGCTAACATACAACCTAGCATACACAATGCTATGAAATGAAATGGCATACACAATGCAATATGGGCTTACACCAACATGAGTGGACCTCTGCCGCACTCACATAGGAGGCCATGAGATGAAAATGAGACAACTCGGAATGCGTGCACACATGCATACAAACCGAGGACCGATTCTAAGGCACAAAATGCCACTCTAACAAGACATGGCAAGGCATGGAATATGGCATACAAGCATGCAAATTTCAGCGCTAAAATATGACCCAAAACAGTCCCGAATCATGGAAACATGGCACCCGATGCATGAAATGAAACCGAAACACGAAACTAGGCATACGCATTGGCCTATAGCTATACAAAACATGCATTATTTGAACATGAAATGTGAAGACAGATTCAAGGAAGCCCCAAAAAAAGCATGTTTACAGTTTTAAGCAAGACCAAAAAATAAACACAAATAGGTCTAAACCAATATGCAAAAATGGCCCTAAATGTGAGATAAAGAAGCAAGTCATGGATGCCGGCCTCAAACACGAGATGTCCCTTCAACAATGTTGAAGAGGGACCCAAAACATGGCATTTTACAGTTTATGATCAAACTCGAAACAGTGCACAAGCATGCTAAAAATACTATGCAAAACAAGGCCAAAAAGAGAGCTATAACACAAAGTACAAAAAGGATGCCTCAAATAGTAAAAGAACCTTAATGAAACATGAAGAGGGGGTCAAAATAATATCATTTATAGTTAGGACCAGAGCCCAAAAACAGAAGCATAAGAGGCTAACAAATCATGCAAAAATGGAGCCAAAAGAGAGATACAAAGGCAAGTGGAAAATGGAAGCCTCAAACAGTAATGAGCCCTTAAACAATGTTGAAGAAGGGCTCAAAATAAGCTACTTTACAGTTTATGACAGAGCTCAAAACAGTTTATACACAGGCCTAAAATACTATGCAAGGAAATGGCATAAAAGAAAGGCAAAGAAGCAAGTGCCACAAGGAAGCCTCAAACAGTGAGAGACCCTTAAACAAACATGAAATAGAGCTCAAAAAAATGCTATTCTGAGTTAGGGTCGGAGCTCAAAAAAGTAAGCACAAAGAGCTAGAATATGAACCAAGAAAAGGGTCAAAAAGGGGAGAAGAGGACTTACCCTTGAAGACTAGTCTTTGAAAGCCTTTTGGACCAAGATGCAGCACTCCTAGGCTCTGAAGAACAACCTCAAGCTTCTGGAATGGAGGATGGAAGGGTGGGGCTATGGGTTGGTGAAGGAATGAGTGTAGGGCTTGAGAGGTTTGAAGCTTGGAAGTGTAGAGGGAGAGAGATACAATATGGAAGCTCAAAGGTGATTTTGTTAACCCTTATTACAGAGCTGGGAGGCTGGTTTTATAGGCACAAGAGGGGGAGAAAAGGGGGGGAAAATGGGGGGGAAAACAATTCAAGTTTCCCCCCAAAAAGTTGGCCCCCCGGATACAAAATCTGGGGGGAAAAGAGATACATATTTGAACTGTATCAGTGGAGGGGGTCATGCCCGGCTGGTTATTGAGGTTGCAGGTGGCCGGCCGGCTCTTTCCATAGCCGGCCGGCCAAGGGTCAAAAGGTCCAAGAACAATTGTTGGCCGACCACCACATATTGGTGGCCTCCCATGTGTGCTCAACACAACCATGTGGTCAAAAACTGGAGAATGAACCAGGAGAGAGAACAACCTACTTTTCAAAGGGGTTCAAAAGGTTCAAAAGCAATTATTGGCCGGCCACCAAATATTGGTGGCCTCCCAGATGTGTACATCACAAATATGGGATTTAGGGTTCCAGAAAATGGCCCAAGGGTGGTCAACATTGGCTTTGAAGTGAGAAAAAATGGGCGACGGAGGGCGATGAAGGGATAAAGTTGGCTGACAAGACAATTACTGGCCTCCCACCCTTCTACGGCCTTTTTACCAATGAAACAGAGGTCCCTGCCAAAAATGAACCCAAGCCGATGCAGAATAAAGGTTCGGGGGCCGAAACGCGCAGCTCAAGGCCCCGAAAACTGGCTATTAGGCACTGGAAGTGGTGCTCGACCACGAAGTTGGTTTTTCGGGCCACAGTGTCCCTCAAAAGGGAGCAAACAAGATGTATGCCAAAAGTCAGAGCAAACGGAGGTGGTTAAGCGGTCCCGAACCGAGGCACACGGCCAACGGCTCCGAAAAATCAAAAACCGGACTCCAAACGGGAAAAATGGACTACGACCACGAAACGTAGCCTACGGCCACTGAGAGATGATCTACGGGACCTCTCCCTCCCTTCGGGAAGAGAAAACAGAGCCTAGTTCGCAAACCGAGGCCAAGTACAAAAGAGTCCAGAAGTCGGGAGGCAAGGCTCGCAGCCGAGACTCTGAAACCTCTAAACGAGTGCGATATGCAACATCACCAAGCTCTCAATCGGTGACGTCTGAGTCTTAAGGTCGGTCAAAAATGGGGTGTCTACAGTTGCCTCTCTTTGACAGAACTCGAAAGTCATAAGTGACGGGAGTGAATGTCAAAGCCTAGAGACAACTCATTTTTGACAAGGCCGAAGACTTAGACAAACAGGCGAGATAAATAGAGATGCGCCCCCAGGCATGCCCACAGGCAGGGGCAAAACGCAACTGATAATGCAAGAAGCCAAAGGTAACTCAAGGTCATGCAAATGCAGCAAGCTGTAATGAAGTAAGTATTCACAATAGATGCAACAGTTTTAAGCAAGAATGCAAAGCAACAACTACATTTCATGCAGTTAAGAATGCAGAGAATTATTCAATTCTCGTCGCGTCTCACATGGAAAAGATACGATACCTGCGCGATTCGTCTGGTCGCACCAGCCTCAAATGAACCGTACATACAATATCGTGCCTGCAAAATAAAGAAACTCAACAAGCACAACATATCTAACAGCATACGTTCAATGTGATATCGAATGCAGACAATTGCGGTGTTGATAAAAAAGTGCATCGCAATGCGGGAAGAAACGCGCGTGACAACGCGAGTTTAAGCATGGAGGCTTGGTGATATCAAAGAGACGTGCATAACAATGCAAGTATGTGTATGAGAATGCAAGTTATGTGCATGATAATGCAGAACAAACGTAAACCAGGGCGTATGTTTGTCACAAAATAACGAGCAAGGAAACGCGCGTTTCGGCGAGGGCGACTCGATCGCGGCCTCCGATCCACCTCCCGGAGAGGTTACAATATGTTCAGAAGGATATACCTCACTTTCGATGAGTAAACGACGAGACATGCATCGGAAGTTGAAGCTGAAGTTCCGGCGGAGCGATTTCGCGACAGAAAGTGCACTTCTCTTGTACTTTTTTAGGTCTCGGGGACTCCAATCCTTCCCAAAATTTGTAGGGACCTTGGGGGGCATGTGGGGAACACCACCGGCCACCTTTATTGGGAGAGGGAGGCCACCGGCTAGTTTTTGAAAAGTGAATGGCCGGCCTGCCAGAAAAAGTGGCCGGCCGGCCACTTTGCCAAATCCGGGGGCAGTTTTGTCTTTTCAGCCTCTTTTCTTTAAGTATATCCATCCAAACACTTTGGGCTCACAAGTGCAGCTCCGAAATCCTCTTCTCTAGCTTCCCAAACCATTTTCTCCCTCAGATCTGTGCTCTATATGCGTTTTCCAACGTCCCACGCAAGTTGTTTTCATGAAATCTTTCAGTTTTAAGCACTTTGAACCGATTAAATTTTGGTTTCAGGGCTTCTTTTCTCATTTTCGCCACTTGAGGTGAGTTTGTCTCAATATTTGGAAGATTTTTTTGGGAGTTGACTTTTGTTGACTTTTTCATTTCCCGAGAGTTGACTTTTGTTGACTTTTTCCAATTTTGGCTCATTTTTGCCCTTTTCGCAGATTTCTTGAAATGGCGGGTCAATTTCCCCACGGCGGCGGTTCTCCAGGCGCCGGAGGCGAGCCTGACATCATGTCTTTGCCTCCGAGGGTTCGCCCTTTCATCCCTGAGAGGTATGACCCACCAGTACACATTCTCCCGCGGTCTGTTTTCCATCATTTCACTGATTTTGACGAGCGAGCACCCGGGGATCTCCTTCTGCGGGAGCCAGAGTATCATCTCTCCTACGAGGCACGAGAGGTATTTACTTCGTTCTTACCTTCTCTGTAACGTATTATGAATTTTTCTTGCATTCTGTTTGCATTCTGAACACACGGTCTTATCACTTGAATTCCTGAACACTCAGCCCATAAATTGATTGTGAACACACGGCACACATCAGTTGAGGGTTGAACACGCAGTCCAACACACTGATTTTCTGAACACACAGCCCAAATTGATTGTGAACACGCAGCCCACACTGAATGAGATTTGAACACGCGGCCCAAACACTGATTTTCTGAACACACAGTCCAAAATACTGGTTTTCTGAACACACAGCCCAAATTGATTGTGAACACGCAGCCCACGCTGATTGAGAGTCGAACACGCAACCCTAAATCACTAATTTTCTGAACACACAGCCCAAAACACTGATTTTCTGAACACACAGCCCAAATTGAAGGTGAACACATAGCACAAGCTGATTGAGATTTGAACACGCAGCCCAAATACTGATTTTCTGAACACACAGCCCAAAATACTGATTTTCTGAACACACAGCCCAAATTGATTGTGAACACGCAGCCCACGTTGATTGAGAGTTGAACACGCAGCTCAAATCACTAATTTTCTGAACACACAGCCTAAAACACTGATTTTCTGTACACACAGCCCAAATTGATTGTGAACACGTAGCCCACGCTGATTGAGATTTGAACACGCAGCCCAAATACTGATTTTCTGAACACACAGCCCAAAATACTGATTTTCTGAACACACAGCCCAAATTGATTGTGAACACGCAGCCCACACTGATTAAGAGTTGAACACGCAGCCCAAATCACTAATTTTCTGAACACACAGCCCAAATTGATTGTGAACACGCAGCCCACACTGATTGAGATTTGAACACGCAGCCCAAATACTGATTTTCTGAACACACAGCCTAAATTGATTGTGAACACGCAGCCCACGCTGATTGAGATTTGAACACGCAGCCCAAATTGAAGGTGAACACGCAGCCCACTTACTTTACTTTGTACGCAGCCTATTCATTTTATTTGCACGCAGCTTATTCATTTCATTTGCACGCAGCTTGTTCGTTTCATTTGCACGCAGCTTATTCATTTCATTTGCATGCAGCTTATTCATTTTGTGCTGAAACATGTATTCATTCTGAATGCAAGTGACTTCTCGCACTGTGCGGGGGTATGGCTCTACCGCGGCGAGAGACTGGTATGCTGAGCTCCCGGAGGCCGTTCGGGATTTGGTTGACTTGACGGGGTTTGGGCCCTTCTGTATTGGGCTATCTCGTTGTCCTGCCAGGAGGACGCTGATGGCCGCCTTAGTGGAGAGATGGTGGGATACCACTAATTCCTTCCATTTTTCCGCCACGGGGGACTTGACTATGACCCCGTTTGACTTCGCCGTACTGACTGGCCTGGACGTGGGAGGTTGGCCTATCCCTTATGACGAGGACATGGGCCAGTGGGAGGCCGCTTGGATGTATCTGCTGGGGGCTCGCCCGCCTATTGATAGAGCTTCGAGGAGAGTCCGATACACCTGGTTCTCTTCCCATTTCCGGCGGGTGGAGATGGAGCCCGGGACTCCTGATAAGGCAGCACAGTATGCCCGCGGCTTTCTGATGTTCCTCTTCGGGACCACTTTGTTTGCCGATAGGGGGAACACTGTTGGGCTTTTCCTGTTGAGTGCCTTGGTGGACCTGTCACAGGTCAGACGGTATGACTGGGGTGACGCTGGCTTGGCTACCCTTTATTGCTACATGAGCGCGACCTCCCGCGGACGATGGGGCTTACTTGGCGGCTATTGGAGAGCCTGGGAGGTACTTTCTGCCCTCTTGATTTACATTTCTGCTCCTTATTACTTGCACATGGCACACACACGGCGCGCTTTATACTCTGTATCGTGCACTTTGCCCTCAGCACTTCGTATTCTGCTTTGTTTTCTACAGTTGTGGGTCTATGTATATTTCCCGATATTGGCCCCGGAGTTGGTGGTAGCGGAACCCCTCGTGACCCCATACTCACTCGTATTCGAAGGCCAGCACCGGCCAAGACCTCGAGAGGTTCTCCTTTACCTGCGACAGTATTTCGACATGGTGCGCTCATCGGAGGTACTTTAGAACTCTCAGTTCTTTCTGTTTTCATCTTTGGTTTGTCTTGTATATCTTCGATTTCTGCTTGGTTTATGTGCCTGTTATCTGCAGATTACATGGCAGCCCTGGGCGCCTTTAGGTGAGGGTCTCCGATTCCAATTTTCCGGAGGGTGGGGCGCTTCCCAGTACAGGATCCTGTTTGAAGGGCCAGTTGGTAGAGCCTGGTTTTTGGGGGACCGCTTCTTGTGTCAGGTTTGGGGGTACACTTCTCAGGACCCTCCCTCAGCACCCCCAGTTGACATGCGGACTGCTGATGGGCTCCCTTCCCGGGATGTTGTCAGTGCTATGCTGGGTACTGATGCTTTGCTACATCTTGAGGAGGGGGATTACGATACTTACCGTCACATCTACCTGATGCCTCCGTTGACGGGAGTTCGTACTCCGACGATGAGGTCTGCTGGCATGCCATCTTCGAGCTAGGCCCGGGCTTGGGCTGCAGACGCCCCTTCTACCAGCAGGGCTGGTACATCTGGAGGTGGGGGTGGATTGTTTCTCCCGATTCCTCCGACTTATCCTCATCCTGGATGGTCGGACATACCGACCGAGCTGATGGGGTGGCAGTATGGGACCACCTCTCCGATTCCAATCTCGATAGAGCCCCCGATGCCCGGTCATCGATATGTCCTCATCCTGGATGGCCGGACATGCCGACCGAGCTGATGGGGTGGCAGTATGGGACTACCTCTCCGATTCTGATCCCGATAGAGCCTTTGATGTCCGGTCATCGATATGTCAGAGACCCCGACTCACCACCGGTATGTTTTACGGCTTTGATTCATTACTCAGATACTTGGACTTTGATTCCTTTACTGATACCTTTGCTTTTGCATCTGCAGCCTCCTGTTGAGTATATGGATCAGGTGCTCGAGATGGTAGCCTCACTTGAGGGGATGGTCCTGCGGAGGGAGGCACAGTTGTCTATCATGGGCTTCCAAGTACCCTTTAGTTTTCTGGTATTTATCATACTTTTGATGACATGCTGATTTCTACTGCATTGACAGGCTACTTGTGTAGAGCACATCTGACACACACCTCACTCATACACCTTGTTTACATGTACCCACTTCATGTGGTTTTTGCTTGTATCTGCATCTGATGTACATATTTGGACTGATGATTTAAATTGAACTCTTTATTCTCAGATGCCCCCGGTATATGCTCAGCCGTAGGCCGGGCCACCTGGGCCTTCTCGGGGAGCTGGGCCATCTGGGCCTTTTCACGGAGCTGGGCCATCCAGGCCTTTCCGAAGAGCTGGGCTATCCAGGCCTTTCCGAGGACCTGGACCATCCAGGCCTTTTCGAGGGGAGGGGTCGTCTCGTAAACGTAGAGCACATATTGTGGAGGAGGAGCCTGGTGAGGATGAGGAGGAGGAGGTTGCAGACTGTTAGTCGGAGACATCTGCTGACAGAGAGGATGGCTCCGGTCTTGGTTCCGGGAGTGGAGGCGAGGCTGAGGGGGATCCCGAGGATGACGACTCCGATTCAGATGATGGCGATGATGGCGGAGAGTCTATTCCGCAAAAGAGGACGAAAAGGGCCTCTTATTCCTGCTCTTGAGAGCACAGATGCGGCTGTTTCCTGTTTTATTTATCTTTTGCTAGTAGTTGTAGCACATTGTACATTATCGGGCAGTTTTAATCTCTGTAAAACTTGTGCCTTAGTCTGTAAAAATGTTGTAACAAGCGAGGCATGATGGGATGAAACAGCTTTTGAAAAAAGTATTGTATTTTAAACTTTTAGCATCATATCGCATCATATCGCATCATAATGAGATTGAATGGAAATGTGCATTGTGCATTTTGCCCAGTTAGGTAGTGAACCGACGCAACAACTTAACTTTCTAAGATATAACAAAACCTTAGCAAGTTTACAACTCGATAAACAAAACACAATAATGTTGACAACTCGATAAACAAGACTCAAACAAAAAGCTTAAACAAAGAGTAACAACTCAAAAACACGAAACATGACAGCTCGACAAACAACTCGATAAGCAAAACGACAACTCGATAAACAAAACAACAACTCGATAAACAAAACTTAACAAAACAAAGTGTACTTCGGACGATCTGGGCAACGGAACGCATCCGAAACAGAGGGAAATAGAGGCCTTCGACACATCCGTTGCATGGAAATGTTTGAAACTTTCCCTCGGGGGGTAAAACAGGGCTGAAAAACACACATGCTGGAGCAATGGCCTGGCCACTGTTGGAGCTGGGGCCAGATTTATTGCAGAGGGGGGGGGCCACCGGCTAGGTTTTGAAAAAGAAATGGCCGGCCTGCCAGAAAAGATGGCCGGCCGGCCACTTAGCTCAGCAACCGCCCAATTTTTGACACTTGTCCCCCTGAATAATGTATTTTCCTCTTTAAAAGCCTTAGCTCCGTGTTTTGATTTAATTCATCTTAGTTTTGCACAAAGATGGAGGCGTTTCTCGTTGAAAATCTCACAGCTTGGATCGCTTCTCTAGATGGTTCGAAAAACTTGAACTTCCGGGGTTTCGGCTTGAATTCACTATTCACGCTGAGCCGCACTCCGCTACATCTCCCTTTCCTCCATGCCGCGGCGAGGTTTTGGAACCCGGTGACGCATGTCTTTAGCTTCGGCGGGCAAGAGGTATGTCCAACTTTTGAAGATTTTCAAGTTTTGATGGAATCCGAAAATTGTGAAGAGATCTTGCCTCAGTTTCGCTTTGGCCACGCCCAAGCTTTAGGGCGGATGTGTGGACTCACCGCGCATGATGCTCGGTGAATTGGATATCCTTGGTTTGATTCATCGCTTTTCTGACGCTGGTGACCGCAGCAACCATTATTGGCAAGGTTTCCGGCAACACGCCCTTTGCTTGTGCCTGCTGTCTCACTTTCTGCTTTCCCCGGGCTTTGGCGGATTTAGCATTCGTCTGATTGAAGTTGCTCAAGGCTTGAAAAAAGGAAAGAGCTGCATCGCCATGACCTTGGCCGAGACGCTAATGGGCTTGGATTCTATTTATCGCCGGGAGACGACTAGATT
Source organism: Camellia sinensis (assembly GCF_004153795.1). NCBI lineage: Eukaryota > Viridiplantae > Streptophyta > Magnoliopsida > Ericales > Theaceae > Camellia > Camellia sinensis. Next base: position 1,418,053 of record NW_021025759.1, read on the forward strand.
TGCTGGGAGTCCACTACTGCTGCAGGTAATGTTTCCCACCCAATCTTACATATGTATTTGCTCACATCACTCGGCCCTCAGGCTCGGTTTTTCTTACAAAAACCTTTTTCTCACTTTTCTCTCACCGTACATCTCTCTATTCTTTATTCTCTCATTTTTCATCCCTCCTCCAGGTATGGTTAATGGACAAATTACAGGTTGTGGACCCTTGCCCAGCCTACTCAGCTCGAGGCTATTTCTTTCGACAGTGCCTAGTCGATGCCCCTTATGAAAGGTGGTGGTTTGACTGGATGTGCAATTTGTCCGCAGATCGCATTGCTTGGCGTTGTCCTTGGCTCAATCTCCCGGCAATGAGCTATAGCATGTCCCGGCTGATCGGGATCCAGTTGATTGGTCTGACCCATTGTGTGTTCTACTTTCCGTTCCGGTTCCGGCGCCAGTTCGGTCATGATCAGATTTGCCCACCAGAGGGGATTGAGTACCTGGCTGCTTTCCCAGTCCGAGGTGCACAGCTTGCCCGATATGCCACAGCATGGAGGACTAGAGAGCTCCTGGCTCCTGCTCCCACTTTCAGTTGCACTTTGTCTGACGAGTGCTTGGACTGGTTGGGCCTAGCTTGGCGTCAGAGGCTTCGGCCAGCTCTGGGAGGGGGCGCAGGGATACTTGACTTGACTATGCCCCGGATTTATTGCTTTATTAGTACTTTCAAGTTTTCTTTATGAATGTAATAAAAAGTAACTTCGATTGTATGCAGGAGCAGGAGAACTCTGTTTTGAAATCAATGAAATTGAAGGTTGTGGTACTGAACATTTTCCGCTTTGGTCCAAAAATGATCTTAGTTGTAAAGAGATTAATTTGAACAAAGTCAACTTTTATTAAAACTTTTCAAAACCATTTTCGATATGGATCAGAACTGGACACGCCTAAGATCTGTCACTGATATGCATAACCCCAGATCCCTGCAACTGGAAAGTTACCCCTAGTTTGAAGAGTACCGCGGCACTGCATGGCAACGGAAAGTTGCCCCTAGTCTGGATAGCGCGGCACCGTCGTGGCAACGGAAAGTTGCCCCTAGTCTGAATAGCACTGCACCGGAGATTGCGATAAATGCTGATGGACAAAGATGACCGAGATGGTCAAAATGGACAAAGTTGATCGAGGAAAAAG
>NW_021025759.1:1429088-1491788 GCF_004153795.1 Camellia sinensis
GGAATTGAGACACGTTCCGTCACTCGGAGTACGAAACGTCCCTCGTTTCCCGTGCTTGGGCTAACTTCTATCCCAAGCACAATGCAATATGCATGATATGCATGAAATACAACTAAGATACAACCTTACATACACAATGCTATGATATGGCATACACGATGCACGAGGTAATATGGCATACACAATGCGCTAACATACAACCTAGCATACGCAATGCTATGAAATGAAATGGCATACACAATGCACAATAGACTTACACCAACATGAGTGGACCTCATCCACACTCACATAAGAAGCCATGAGATGAAAATGAGATAACTCGGAATGCGTGCACACATGCACGCAAACCGAGGACCGAACCTAAGGCATGAATGCCACTCTAACAAGACATGGCAAGGCATGAAATATGGCACACTAGAATGCAAATTTAAGCGGCAAAAAGTGATGTAAAACAGCTCCGAAACATGCAAGCATGGCACCCGAAGCATGGAATGAGACCCGAAATGCAAAACTAGGCAAACGCAATGACCTATAGCTATACAAAACATGCATTATTTGAACATGAAATGTGAAGAAAGATTCAAGGTAGTCCCAAAACAAGCATGTTTACAGTTTTAAGCAAGACCAAACAATGAACACAAATAGGGCTAAACCAATATGCAAAAATGGCCCTAAATGTGAGATAAAGAAGCAAGTCGTGGATGCCGGCCTCAAACGCGAGAGGGCCCTTCAACAATGTTCAAGAGGGACCCAAAACATGGCATTTTACAATTTATGATCAAACTCGAAACAGTGCACAAGCATGCTAAAAATACTATGCAAAACAAGGCCAAAAAGAGAGCTATAACACAAAGTACAAAAAGGATGCCTCAAATAGTAAAATAACCTTAATGAAACATGAAGAGGGGGTCAAAATAAGATCATTTATAGTTCGGACCAGAGCCGAAAAACAGAAGCATAAGAGGCTAACAAATCATGCAAAAATGGAGCCAAAAGAGAGATACAAAGGTAAGTGGAAAATGGAAGCCTAAAACAGTGATAAGCCCTTCAACAATGTCGAAGAAGGGCTCAAAATAAGCTACTTTACAGTTTATGACAGAGCTCAAAACAGTTTATACATAGGCCTAAAATACTATGCAAGGAAATGGCATAAAAGAAAGGCAAAGAAGCAAGTGCCACAAGGAAGCCTCAAACAGTGAGAGGCCCTTAAACAAACATGAAATAGAGCTCAAAAAAATGCTATTCTCAGTTAGGTTCGGAGCTCAAAAAAGTAAGCACAAAGAGCTAGAATATGAACCAAGAAAAGGGTCAAAAAGGGGAGAAGAGGACTTACCCTTGAAGACTAGTCTTTGACAGTCTTTTGGACCAAGATGCAGCACTCCTAGGCTCTGAAGAACAACCTCAAGCTGCTGGAATGGAGGATGGAAGGGTGGGGCTATGGGTTGGTGAAGGAATGAGTGTAGGGCTTGAGAGGTTTGAAGCTTGGAAGTGTAGAGGGAGAGAGATACAATATGGGAGCTCAAAGGTGATTTTTCTAACCCTTATTATAGAGCTGGGAGGCTGGTTTTATAGGCACAAGAGGGGGAGAAAAGGGGGGGAAAATGGGGGGGAAAACAATTCAAGTTTCCCCCCAAAAAGTTGGCCCCCCGGATACAAAATCTGGGGGGAAAAGAGATACATATTTGAACTGTATCAGTGGAGGGGGTCATGGCCGGCTGGTTATTGAGGTTGCAGGTGGCCGGCCGGCTCTTTCCATGGCCGGCCGGCCAAGGGTCAAAAGGTCCAAGAACAATTGCTGGCCGACCACCATATATTGGTGGCCTCCCATGTGTGCTCAACACAACCATGTGGTCAAAAACTGGAGAGAATGAACCAGGAGAGAGAACAACCCACTTTTTAAAGGGGTTCAAAAGGTTCAAAAGCATTTACTGGCCGGCCACCAAATATTGGTGGCCTTCCAGATGTGTACATCACAAATATGGGATTTAGGGTTTCAGAACATGGCCCAAGGGTGGTCAACATTGGCTTTGAAGTGAGAAAAAATGGGCGGCGGAGGGCGATGAAGGGATAAAGTTGGATGACAGGACAATTACTGGCCTCCCACCCTTCTACGGCCTTTTTACCAATGAAACAGAGGTCCCTGCCAAAAATGAACCCAAACCGATGCAGAATGAAGGTTCGGGGGCCGAAACACGCAGCGCGAGGCCCCGAAAACTGGCTGTAAGGCACCGGAAGTGGTGCTCGACCACGAAGTTGGTTTTTCAGGCCACAGTGTCCCTCAAAAGGGAGCAAACAAGATGTATGCCAAAATCCGGAGCAAACGAAGGTGGTTAAGCGGTCCCGAACCGAGGCACACGGCCAACGGCTCCGAAAAATTGGAAACCGGACTCCAAACGGGCAAAATGGCCTACGACCACAAAACGTAGCCTACGGCCACTGAGAGATGATCTACGGGACCTCTCCCTCCCTTCGGGAAGAGAAAACAGAGCCTGGTTCGCAAACCGAGGCCAAGCACAAAAGAGTCCGGAAGTCGGGAGGCAAGGCTCGCAGCCAAGACTCTGAAACCTCTGAACGAGCGTGATATGCAACATCACCAAGTGCTCAATCGGTGATGTCTGAGTCTTAAGGTCGGTCAAAAATGGGGTGTCTACAGTAAGCCCGCAGGGCATTCTATTGTTTTTGTAAACATTTGTAACTTATATGAAATACCCTTTTATAATATTAACTCTGATGTATGTATGGAGATATGATCTATCCATCATGTATATAGAATTGTTCGGTGTTGGGATTATGTATTATTTTGAGGGCGTTAGAACTTGGTATCAGAGCGTTCCGGGTTTGAATACTTTGGGTACGTGGGAAGTGGTTAGTACTACAGTGGGTTTGTCTCGCTTGTTAGTGACTTATGTATGATGTTATATGCTTATGTGATAACATGTTTGTGTGACTATTTGGGTACGGAATTTAGTTTCTAGGATGTTCATTGGATCCTTGGGTTTCTGGGAGTCTTGTTGGAAGGGCACTTGATCAATGCCGTTTCTAACTGGAACTCTAGTAACGCCACGGGACGGTCATTATCCGGAAATGAAATTCGTAAATGCTTATGTGATTATGTGTTTACGTAGAATGAATTACTGTTGCCCAGTGCATTAGGACTCGAGTGAAATAGCTTCGGTGCATTTGAAAATGTACTAATACCTTTGTTACTTTTACTAGGATGCCTAGACAAGGAAGTTTTGATTTCCCTCCTTCCACAAGGAAAGAGTTGCGGAAACAGTTTGTGGAGTTACACCAAGGTAATACACCTTTGGTGCAGTTTGAAGCATGGTTTGCTAACCTGTCAAGATTTGCTCCGGAGATGGTGGAGACTGAGGAACTGCAATGTTCAGAGTTCGAGAGTAGGCTGTGTGACGGCATCCGAGAAATGATTGCAGGGTCTTGGCATAGGAGCTATAGTGGGCTTGTTAAGGCGGCGGCTCATGTAGAAGCAACAATGCTAGTCATGGGGCAGAGTGGGAAGAAAGCCATTCCGACGACTCCCGTAACTCGGAGTGTTGATAGGCTTTTTAAGAGACAGAGGGGTTTTAACTCGCAACAGTTTCAGGGAGATCAGCCTAGTGCTACCTTTCAGTGTCGGATTTGGGTTCGGAAAAGAGTAAACAGAGGAATGTCACTTGTTTCAAATGTGGTCAAGTGGGTCACAAGTCTTCGGCTTGCCCACAGAGGAAAAGGGCAGGGTTGGCAGTTCGACCGGTAGCTGCACCACCAGAATCATCTAGCCAACCAAGTTTTGGATCGATCAAATGCTTATTGGGGAAGCAGTCGTTGGGGTTCCCATCAGTTCAGACTTTGAACCAGTCACGTACTTGGGAACCGCTTACTTGTTGGGTGTGTAATCAACCAAGTCATATCAAACATTTCTGTACCCAGCTAGGGGCTTCTTTAAGAGTTTTACAACCTAGTCAGGTTCAGCTTTACTCGACTGGGTAGGGGCAATACCGTTATGAGAAACAAAGAGGCCAGACTTCGAGGGCCTCGGGAGAGTCGAGTTCCCAAGCCCCATTTGGGAAAGTATGCAGTTGTTCCAGGTGTGGCCAGTTGGGGCATACCTGTAATTCTTGTTTGTGGCTTGTAAGCTCGTAGGATGTCTTGGGTTTAAGAGTGACCAACTTTAGCGATCTAGTGAGGGTCAGTAACGGTGGTGATACCGATGAGATGGTTTCGTTTTAACTAATCCGTTTTGTAATCGGTGAATTATCGTTTTGTAATCATTGGGCTCTGTTGTGTAACCAATGTATTTTGGGAATGTTGAAACATCAAAACTGCCTGTTTATATATATATGCCTTTGCTTGTTAATTTCCATGGATTGGGCGGATTGGAACATGTTGTGGCTCTAAAATTTTATTAATGTGATAAGTTGTTGTGAAACCGTAAAATTTTTGTGCTAATGAATTTATATGCGTGTGATTTGGTTTAGAGAAACGAGGGCTGGTGAGCCATGATTTCAAATCTGGAAGAATTATTGAGGAATGCGTATCTTGGTCAGGACTACTATGGGGCAAGAATAGTTATACTTGCCGGATGAACGGAATTTCATAGGTGTTATCTATTTGATCTTATGTAAGTGGTAGAGATTTTAGTCTTTTGTCGTGAGAACTCCTCCAGAGGATGCAATGTGTGCGATTAACACTGGGTTTTATATATTTAACATGATGTTTTACGGAGGCATAGCGCATAATTTCGTTAGGAATAGACTTATACCTTCATGGTAGGTAACATTGCCAAAGTGCATATGTACCGATTGGTTGTTTTAATTGAGGGAGTGTTAGTCCCTATATAAGATTGTGGTTGTTGGCATCAGGGAGTGGTGTATTGTGAGCAGCTGGTGTTATATCTCGGGTAGTAGGATAATGGGTGTTTCCTAAGTTTCAGGACTCTTTTATTATGGTCGAATGCGATAGGTTTGTACCTTAATACCAGTTAGGTCAGGAGATGCTATCGGTAGGATTGGTTGGGTGTATAACCCGTGGTTAGGGTGTGATCCGTGAGTAGAGTCACGGTGGCATGGTGTTTGTGGGTGAAGGTTTTGGGATAATAGTGAGGAGGGTGAGGACTTTTACTCCTCTGGGAAGTTAGGATGGTGAGTCTTTAAAAGCCTTGTCGGCGACATGCGATGGTGCCGGGGTTTGGTTCAAAGTGGTTGTTTAGCAGTAGCAATGGCTAGTGGTTTGGCATGGAGGCTTAGTGTCTTCATTGTACTCTCGGGATGAGTGACAAATAGAAAGTGGAATAAAGAGTGGACCCTATAGGTCATTAAGGGAGGAAGGTGCTATGTTTGCTTGTGTTCGGTACGAACAGTTACGTAGTAGTGATAAGTGTCGTGGCGTGGTAAACCCTTGTTAGCTAATTCAGTACGAGGGAATGAGTATGCAAATTTTGTTATTACGAGTTCAGTCGTGGTGGCGAGTGAAAGCTCTGAATGAGGGATTCAGTATGGGTGTAAGATAGCTTGCATTAAATTCGGAGGTTTTGCTTAGTACGGTGCGTGATAGTGTGTGGTCCGTATGTTGTTATTAGATGAAATGTAGAAGCGGATCAGTGTTAGGGAATTCCAGGAGAATGCCTTGGTAAGGCAATAGTGTGGTTACTTTCAAATTTTCAGGGGTCCTTATCATGAAAGTTTTGTTTTTGAGTATTGTGTCATCATCGTGAGTGTGACGTGTTTAAATGGTGGCGGTATAAGTCTGAATACTTTTTTTAAAAAAAAAAACCGAATGCTTTGAAACAAATGGAGCAAATAAAGCAATTTCTTTAACCTCAATGGAATATCTTATGAGAAGTTAGATTTGACCTAGCCTGAGTTGCTAGTTACATGTTTTGTGTCTTTGGCAAGAACTCGAAATTTCGGGGCACTAATGTGCCATAATATTGTTCTTTACCCTTGCTTTGTCTTGCATTCTCGTTTTGTGAAAGTTAACTGGAAACCTTGTGTACGAATGTTTTCGTGTTTCCTATGTTGGGGTATTAAGTACTGAATACTGGTTTGAGTATTGTTGGTAGTCGAGACGTGACGGATGTCTCAGAACACCGTAGTGATTGAATGTGTCATACTGTTATTATTGTTATCGAGTCTTGCGACGCTGGACTTTTCCATTAATTAAGGTGATGTGGAAACATAATGGGGTTGAGGAAGTCACTTGGGAGAGTGAATTAGAGGTCCGAGGGAAGTACCTGGATCTATTGGTAGGTATTTGAGTATATGTTGAATATTTGCTTGTATTGATAAACTTTAAGAACATTGAATATGTCTTAAGTTGCAAAATATTGTATATGTTTCGGTTTATGGAAGTATTTTGAGTTATGCCTTGAAAATGAAAGTTAATTTAGCATTGTATATGTTGAATGTACTATAACAATGAAAATATATCTTTAACATTGAATATGTTATGAAATGGTGGAGTATGGTATTGGAATTTGTTGGATTTCAAAGAAAAGCATATTGTTAGTGCACCCTAAATTATATTGTAAATTGCCTCTTGAATAGAGATGGGGCGACCGATAATGAGTCAGGTTGTTGAATATTGAATTATAGTATTGTTGAAAATTGAAAGATCACAATTTTGAAACTTATAGCTAATTTCGGGGACGAAATTCTTTTAAAGGGGGGAGGTTATAGCAATCCCGATTTTCCCCATTTGGTTGTTGTATTCTGGACTTAGGTTTCGTGGTGTTAGTTGTTGCATATATCTTGTGTTCACCTTTAATTCCATATATTTGAGTTTTAGGATGTGTTGGGCAGGTTTGTAACAGGTTGGTTGTGATTAGAAACAAATGGTTGCTACCCAGATTTTGGTGTCTTCGCTTGAGTGAGGCTTTTGTTGCTCGAGCGAGCTTTGTGTTTTAGCTCCTTCGCTCGAGCCAAGGTTCCTTTACTCGAGCGTGCGTCTGCGTTTGGTTCTGGACCTGAGAGTTGCATTTCTTGGCTCGAGCGAGCGAGGACTATGTTTTGGGTTTCTTCGCTCGAGCGAGCTTTCCTTCGCTCGAGCGTGCTTCTGGGTTGCAGACCTGAAGCTTCGTGTTGTTGGCTCGAGCGAGTTTTCTTTGTGCCTGGTCGCTCGCGACCACTTCTTCGCTTGAGCGAGGCTCGAATATATCAGTTCACAGCAGCTTCTTCTTCTTCTTCTTCTTCTTCTTCTTCTCTTTTCTTGATCTCTTTTGTTCAAACCCTAGAACGGTTGTTGCCTCTCTCTCTCTCTACATACACTGTCTCTCTAAGATTTCATCTACTCCTAGAGTGTTTCTACCCTAATCTCTTTGTAAGAAAGATAGAGGTTGGCATGGGCTTCACTTTAATCTGAAAAATAGTGGATTTGGAGCACTTTGGGTTTTCTTGATCTACTCCTTTGAGCTTCTAACTTCGAGGTAGGGATACCCTACTCCATCTTATGAGTTTTGACATAAATTTTAGTCATTTTGATTAGGTGGTGTTGTTTGGTAATTTTGGAAAAGTTAGGGTTTGATTTGTAATTTATAAAAGAGGGGTTCTTCATGTGTGAGTCAAACATGTGTTAAAGACTTGAAATTGGGAGTTGTTTATGAATTATGAGTGAAATATGAGCCTTGGGGGCAATCTTGTGAATAAAGGGAAAATGCCCTAATTACATTGAATAATTAATTTGGGGAAATGAGAAATTGGTTTGAGGATAATGAAATTGGGAAATTGTGGAAGTAAATGGTGTAGTTGGACAATTTAATTACTCACCTATGAAAATGTCAATATTTTATCTGTTGATAAATTTATTATCTGTTTAGAGATAACTGCTTTGGGCTATCGGTGAAGGATAGTCTTGACTGTTGTAGACACTGTATGTTGATTAGGGAAAACTGAAACTAATCGAACGTGTTGTGTCCTTGAATATGACAGTTGAAATAATACAGCAAATATGTGTATTAATTGATCATTGTATGTGATGAAGTGCTTGAATACATTATATATGTATATTTGTTAGGGAGGCGATAGGGGATGTATTCCAATGTGTAGGAGGAGATAGGGGATGTACTCCACACACATATGTGTTCATATACTTTAACACATTGTTTATGTATCTCTGTTTGGAAGGAGATAGGGGATGTACTCCATATGTGTTTATACACTTTAACACATTGTTTATGTATCTTTGTTTGGGAGAAGATAGGGGATATACTCCATATGTGTTTATATACTTTAACACATTGTATATGTATATTTATTTGGGAGGAGATGAAGGATGTACTCCATAGATAAATAAGCTGGCCGGAGTGTCTGGGGTAAAAGTCCCGAAACCTTATAATTGAAGTGCAGGAATGAAATTGTCAATTGAAGTAGTAACTACGTAAGATATAGTCTCATTTTGAATTGTGGGAAACAGAGGTGTTCATAAGTCGAGTTGTAGTCTCACTTAAATTGTTTGGGTTAGATAATGAACCATATCTAGGAATTGAATTAGATAAATAAGGGAGGTGGATGGAAACATAGATGTAATCGTTGTTGGGCTATGTGAAGGGTGTGAATTGGTTTACACGTGTTAATCACTCGTCAAATGATAATGTTTTTGTTATTTCTCATATTGGGTTTAGTATATCTCTACTGGGCCTTGGCTCACCCCGCTTGGGACACTATTTTCAAGTACCGGACACGTACCAAATTCAAGATCTTTGCTTAGGAGGTTTTCGGAATTGAAGACTCGGTTTTGTTATTTGTTTTATTGATTTTATGTAAATGCAAGCTGAGGGCTTTACTTGTAAAAGAGTTAGAACTCTTCTTTTGTATAATCGAGTAACAACTTGGAAAGATGTAAGCCCGTAGGGCATTCTATTATTTTTGTAAACATTTGTAACTTATATGAAATACCCTTTTATAATATTAACTCTGATGTATGTATGGATATATGATCTATCCATCATGTATATAGAACTGTTGGGTGTTAGGATTATGTATTATTTTGAGGGCATTACAAGGTGACTCCCGCCAAAGCCATACCTGTTATCTCTATCTCCATTATATACATACAGACACCAACATTTATGGAAGATGAAGGAAGACGATGGACTGTATACTATGCCGATATAGAATGGAAGCTCAGTTGAAGACTTCTTGGATGGAGAACAACCCTGGACGAAGGTTTTGGAGATGTCCTCAATATGGTGTAAGTGTATATGAAAAAAGATTGGTATGTCCTTTTGTTATATTGTTTATAAATCCAACCAAGGTGTTTATGAAAAAAAATTGCAGAGCAGACATGCATGTGGATTTTTTCTCTAGGTTGACCCTCCATTGTGTCATCGTGCTCGAGAGATCATACTTAGGTTGCTTCGAAGAACCACCATGCTTAAAGAGAAATTGGAGATGCATAGAGTAAGATAAAGGAAGCTAATTACTTTTATGGCATTGTCGTTGCTCCTTTTTTGTGTTGGAACATGATAAGAGATGGTTCTGCAACTACTTCTCTTTCACGCACTGACAATGATGGAAATTGAAGCTTGTGGACTAGAAATGGAGTAGGATTATTTTTTTTAATTATTATTATTATTATTATTTAAATTTTTTTTTGTTTGTTTGTTATTGAAGCTTCTGGACGAGGAATGGAGTTTAGGATTTTATTTTGTTAAGTCCAGTGCTATGTATTTGGGGTTAATTATGTGAATGTTAGGATTGCATGGAGATACAAGCTGGAATGTTAGGATTTTTGTTATTGAAGCTGTATCAATGTTTTGTTTAATCACACTAGTGATATATATTATGGTTTTATTTTATAATGGTTAATTTGTAGTTGATTTGAGTGATTGTTTTGTTTTATAATGTTTTATTGGCATTATTTTGTTTCACTTTTGGCAAACATTGTTGCAAACATGGTGCATAAAGTTTTGTTTCACTTTTGGCACACATTTTGGCAAACATGGTGCAACCTATAACAAGACATATTGGCAAACATGGGCAGACATAGTTGCTACCAAAAAAAAAAATGGTCCAAACATGTTTCAATACAAAAACTTGAAATAACACAAAGGCCAAACAATTTATCATGTCCGAACAAAATACAAAGGCCAAATCCAAGAAAACATTGAAATGTCCTGGCCAAATCCTAACACCATATCCCAACAAAACATAAAGCTCAAATCCACCAAAACACTAATGTTTGAAATTAAACAAAATACATAACAATCCACAAAAGTACTACTGTCAACTATTAAAGTGTTAGCTAACTACTGGTTCCCTTTTGAATTTGTTCCATGTTTTGGTAGTGAAGACAAGGTCACAAACTTATGTCCCTTTGACACATATGTTGCTAAACCACAATATGGACCTTTAGATGGGTTTGGTTCAACATTTGTGGTTGTTCTAATGAACCCTGGTGGAGGTCCCCTGATGTTCACCCCTTGCAATGCTGCTCTGAAGTTGAAGCTTGGTTAACTACCAGTTGCAAAACCTGAGACTAGTTTGTTGCTCTTGGGTGGTAGTTGACTACTTACCTTAGGCCTTGCTGAACTGGTTGCTCCATGTTTAGGCCTTACCTTAGGCCTTCCTAAACTGCTTGGCTGAGGGCCTTGTTGACTAGTGGATTCAGTGGTTGCTTTGTTTCGTGGTTGACTACTGGGTTGAGTAGGTGGCTGACTGTTTCTCTAGGTGCTTGATTGATTCTTTCTCACCTGCAAATGGTTAGTAATTAATTACATGAAGGACCTTTAATAAAATGAATTAAATTTATGAAGATTTAACAAATTATGTCTAGGCTAACCTTTGTGCAATTGGTTGGCCTTTGCAACCTCTTTTGTTGTGCCCAAGCTTACCACATAAGCTACATATAGTTGTTCTGTTTTGTCTCTGCAACTTATGAGGATTGTTGGGCTCATCAACTTGCCTTGTTCTTAACTTTCTTGGCCTACCAAGTTGTTCTTCACTTTTGGAGGCAATAATCCAAGCAACATAGACTTTGGTCACATTTCAGAACCATTTATTGGGTATATCATTGGCTTATAGCTAGCCAAGTATGTCTCCTTGTTATACCAATGAGCCACATAATATTCAGGTCGCTTATGTTTGTCATATAGGACTGATATGGCATGACCATATGACATGCCAGTTAGATCCCACTTTCTACATAAACAAGTTGAATCAGCCAAATCAACTACAAATTGTTGCCCATTGAACCAATTTATTTGGTACCTCAAACTACCTGCCCATATATCAATACAATTGCTTTCATTTTCTTTCCTTTTCTCCAATACTTGTTGTATATTAGGACAAATAGGTCCTAGGTAAGCCCTCATTACTTCACTTCTCACCTGCAGCCTTCTCATCAAGATACACCTAATGTCCTCTAACAAAGGGAGTGTGGTTTTTCCTCTAGCTTCTAGGATCAAGTTATTAAAGCTCTCACCCATGTTGTTGTCTAAAATATCATGTGCTTGGGGTTTTTTCAGCTAACTAATTGAATGCATCTTCATCAACTTCCTTCAACTCTTCCATATGAGCCTCAAATGTTTGTACATAAGAAGCCTTCGCAACTTTGAACACAGTGTCCTTTAGGTACACCCCATTGAAATTATCCATGAAATTGTTGTAAAGATACCTGATGCAAAACCTATGCTCTGCCATAGGTGCAACCTTTACAGGTGTTGGACACAATCCCTACATTTAAAGGGGAACAAAAAAAAAAGTTACAAAGTTTAAATGAACTAAAAAGTTTCAATAAAGACATAAAACTTGAAATAAACATTTACTTTTTGTTTGTCTGACATGAAGGTCACTCTTTGCTTGTTGAACCACCCAAGGGTGTCACACAATATTTCAAAGAACCATTTCCATGAACTCTTTGTTTCTCTTTCAACAATTGTAAAGGCCAATAGGTAGTTATTGTTATTCCCATCCAGACCAACAGCTTGCAACAGTTGTCCCTTGTATGGCCCTTTCAAATGATAGGCATCAATCCCAATGAATGGCCTACATCTTGCTAGAAAACCTTGCTTGCGAGCTCCAAAGCATACAAAAATCCTTTGAAACCTAGGCTTGTCTTAATCTATTTCATGTTCTTCATTTTCTGAGTCCTCGTCACCTTCCTTCACTATGATTGTTGTCCTTGGATTAGTTCTTTTTATCTACTCACGATAGCCCCATAACTTGGCATATTGTTCCATCAGGCTTCCTTCTATCAATTCTTGTGCTTTTCTCTTTGTCCTATACACTTGGCTCCTTGATATCCCAATCTTGTTATCCTTTTGCACAGCTTGCTTGAATGACTGCACTGGAATAAATGGATTGGACTTTAATGTCTCCAAGTACTTCTTAGATAGCCAGGTAGAACTCACTTGTCTATTATAAAAAAAATTTCCACAATTGTGAGTGGGGACATATGTCATTATTTGGAATGGTAGTTGTCCTTGCATCTTGGATGCATAAAGCATCCATTAACATGGTGGCTTATAAGTGGCCCTAACCCTTATGCTATCATTTTTGACTAACTTAATAGCCTTCCCAGTCTTCATACCATGCTCCTTAACAGCAACTATGAATATTTTTGAAGTGCCAAAAACCATGCCAACCTTGAATTATGGGTCTGCCATGTCTGTATTTGGATTAAACTCTAGGTATCTAACCCCATTGCTTACATCCTCTTCATCAGAAGATCCATCAATGCTCTTGAGGTCATCAAATGTAACATCAGGCTCTAGGCAATCAATATGAGGTACCTCAACTCTTTGATTATTAGGCTTCTGCCTTCCTAATCCACCCCATTCAACATTCTTATCAACATTAACATTAAAAAGTATGTCATCCTCATTGAAATCATTCATAGTCACTATCCTCAAACTCCTCTAGATCTATAGAACAGTTGGATGATGCATCACTGTGCCTTTCTACTTTAACTTCAACCTAGCCCTTAACCTCTACATTACTTGTGCCACTTCCAATTTCCTCAATGACAACTGATGCATGGTGAAAGGGATCAAACTCTTCAACCTCAAACAACTGATCATCAGGGATGTGTTCTGCATACACTTCAATTATCTTACTTGTATGCATCCATTTTACCATATCCATTACATCACTATCATTTCTAAGTGGCCTTAATCCACAATTTAAGTCCTTTCCAGGCACTTGATAATGGTATGAAATGAATTCAGTATAACCTAATTTCTAAGCCATATCCCTTATCTCTGTCAACCTTATTTTGTCAGTATCACAGTTGTCCCAAAATAATAATTTCCCCTCTACGTAAGCCTTATTTACTAAAGACGTAAAAACCCCACCATGATGCATTTTGATATGAAATAATCACCATCTGGATCTACAATAGAAGACAACAAATTTGTTGTAGGAACCACAATACATTATATCTACATAAATAAAGAGTCCTATTTTTTTGTTTGTTAGTGTGCACTTATGCAGATGTGTCAACATGCGTGAATATATATACATATATTCACCTTGTCACTTTCAAACAAAGCAAAAGTAGATTCTTTGACCCACCCATTTATTCAACTTTCACAACGATAAAATAAAGAAAAAAATAAGGCATAGTATTTTATTGCTTACTATAATCTGGTATTTTATCACCAATCCTCGTAATCGCCATGTTTGTCTTCTCACTCCGATCAATTGTTTTCTTCTCTATCAATGCCAACTTCAGGAGATTTAGAATCAAACCAAGATTTTGGTAAATCAAAACCCTAGAAATCTATCGATTGTGTAGAGAGAATGGTTTTGCTGATTTGGGAATGGGGCAAACTATATGGACAACTGTACAACCTAGGGTTTGTGGTGAAAAGACGAACGTGCCCCTCAGTAATTGCTAGAGGGAGCACGTGAGGGACATGTGATGGCATTCCATCCATCTTTTCAAATGGGCGTCAATAATTGGACGAATTTGACACACCTCGTTAAATTAAGGGATAAAATTGAGCAAATTGATATGACAGGGACCAAAATGACGCACGAGGCAAACTACATGGACTATTTGTGTAATTGCAATGTAAATTACATTTTGCACTTTTTATGTTTGGTTATTTTTACATTTTGACCCTTAAAATTTAATTTTTCCCACATTGGTCCTTCTTATTTCAAGTTTTTTCTAACTTACTTAAAAAGTTAACTTATGTTCAAAATTAGACAAAAAATGATACATCGACAATCATGTGGCATGGAAATAGTTTATATAACTCACACCTTTAACACATATCCAAATCCAATATAATATTATATTTTTTATGTTATGTGGAAGTTAACGTTGGACTTTCTGTCTAATTTTGAATAGAAGTTAGTTTTAGGAGTAAACTGAGAAAAATTTAAAATATGAAAAAAATTAACTTGAAGGGTCAAAGTGAAAAAATGACTAAACATAAATGGAGCAAAGTGTAATTTATCTAATTAAAAATGGAGTCCAATATATATGATGTTGAAACTTCAACAAACAATAATTTTGCTTTCAGTTGTCTATTTTGGACATTTTTTTATCTTATGTTTTTTTTTTTTTTTTTTTTGAAATCTATGCACTTACAATAGCCACAAGGCGGTTTCACATACTTATTTTACAGCAGAAAACAAAAAAACAAAAAAAAAAAAACAAAAAGGAGATTATTTTCGCTCTGAATCTATTTTTTTTTTGGATCCATAAATCATGAAATTCAACATCGAAAAACCATATAATTCCATCTACATGTTGAGTAAGTTCTTATTTTATTGTGCTGAACCACATTATCTATGATATCAAATACATAACTGCCTTGTCAAGACTTGTCTTGGCCTTGATTTGCCTAAAATTAATTTCAAAATGGGAAAAATAGGTTAATCTAGTGAATTTTAATTTTATTTTTTTTAAATTTATATTTAATATAAATCTTGTTTTAAGGATATCGAAAAGAAGAATTTAATATTATTGATTTTATTAAAAACATACTTATATAGTTAAAGGCATAGCATTTTAATTTTTTTTAACACAAAATAAATATAAAAAGACAAATGTCATAAATTAGCATTGTATAATGCTAAATACACAAAAAAAAATAAAAAAATGTGACACTAGGAAGTACATAGAAAATGTATAGATGGTTTAAATTCATTCTAACAGTAGTGTGAGGCATACTTTGAAAAAAAATCTCAATCATACTAATTTTTTGTGTGTTCTATTTTTGTGCAACTAACATTGTTGGTCCTCCCCCCCCCCCCCCCCCCCCCAAAAAAAAAAAAAATTCAAAACATGAAATTGTGTGTTTCTTGTGTACTATATACAGACATACAAATACAATTCATAGATCTGAACCCTCAATTTGTACTTTGTTGTCCCCATCCCCGCGTTTGCTTCCTTGCCCCCTATATCACTACCACCACTATTGACACCACATCAATGTCTTCCTTCGGAAGCAACCACCGCCATCAACACTGCCATATCTCTTGTCCTGCAAACAAGTCAATATCAACGTTGCTGAAAAGGTCACTGGTGGGAACAACTTCTGGAAGTAAATCTTGATAGTCTACCTATAAAGCCTTTTTTTATTTATTTATTCAAGCTTGTACATATAGGATGGCTCCTCTCATATCCAATCCTTATGCCTTCTCAATTGGAACTCCCCAAAATTTGCTTCATCTTTCTTCTTCCATAAGTGTTCCTCACCTACTTCCAAAACAATGAAATTCAATTACATCTCTCTCGTCTTAAACAATGGTTTTGAAAAGAATATAAAGCCTTCAAATGCTCTTTGATCGCTCAATTTCGTTAATGACTCCAATGGTATAAAAAAATTTCTAGTTCTGTAATGACTTGTTGCTTTTTTCTGTTGCTTTAGTTTGGATTATAATGACATTTGTTACAACCACCACAAAATTTTCATCATTCCTAGGCATGCAATTGGGATAACAAAAATACACAGATAGTGCACATATAATGCCCAAATATATGTCCCTATCTTTTAATTTGGTCAAATATCCAATTTTTAACTTAAATGTGTATAGATAGACCTATTTGTCTCTATTTTTTAATGTAGGAAAATATTTTCGGAAAAATCAATTTAATACAAATAAATAATAAAATAAAACATAAGAAATTTCTTATGGAAATCTATAAATTTAATACAAATTGTGACCGAGAGCAATGTTTGAATACTGTGTCTTTAAGACAAAAATTCGCCCTCGCATCTAGTGCTTGCGATTAATGGGCGTCCTACCTCCAAGATACAAGGATCATCCCATACAGAAATTGCACAACTTTCTCTGTACAGCGAACCAATTTATGACATGCACTCTCTCTTATATACTCGACTAGGCATAACGTATTAATCATAGAACAAACCTTAACTTATACATGAATGCCATGGGATTGGATGGGATGGTATTTATAGAAGTACTTGTGACCTTTAGACTGGTCATGTCTCTTGGATTCACACCTTTTCATATGAACAGATACTATGAAGGGTTACACCCTTTCATTCAAATGAAGTCCAATTCCATTCACTTCTAAAATTTTCAACAATCCCCCATATGAATGAAATTGACGATATAATGCAAATGAAAATGCAAACACTAATAAAGAGAGTACAAAATGGAAATATCATGCATCAGGATAAGTAGCTTTTGGCCTTGATTCTTCCTTGGTGAAAGATTATCGAACTTACTAGCTAATCACTGGACGTGATGTCTTGAACTGTTCAACTGTTTATGTAAGTCTAGACAATAGAATTCACACAAAATATCTCCGAGCACAGCTTGATTTTTTCGATTGTGCCTGTTTTGGCTTTGGGAAATTCATGGTTTTTATGAGTGCTTTAGAGAATTCAACCTTATCAATTCTCATAGAAGTGGCCCCTTCACACTCATATAGGTGATTGTTATTTTGAGTCTCTTAAAATCTCCTCTCAAAAGATACCCCTCTAAGTTTTTCAAGATATAAGTTATCATTAAAAACATAACTTATCCTAAGTCCCCTGCATACAATGTACATGTTGCAGATATCACTCTCATCATAGAAATGAATAGGACATATGTAACGCCCTCAAAATATCATACAAATCAACCATTCATAAGATCCATAAGCATAATAGAAATGTTGCATTTTCATTCATCAGGGTCTGTATTACAACAGATATTACATGCATTACACTTTCATAAATATTCTTCCTTAAACTATAGCATGTAACTCTAATTGATAACAACAAAATAAATGCCCTACGAGCTTACATCTTTCCAAGTTATCACTTGGTTACAATAAAAGAAGAAAGTAAAGCCCTCAGTTTAAAAAGGAAAACATCCAACACAAAAGGAAATAGCAAAAATGGAGCCTTCAGTCCCTAAATCTCTTAAGCTATGCCCTTGGAGGCGGCATGTCACCTGTACCTAAAAATGGTGTCCCAAGTAGGGTGAGCCAAAGCCCAATAGAGATATGCTACACAATATATGGGAAATAACTAAGACATAAACATCAGATAAATGTGGGATATTTATAGCGGTCTAGGTTTTTCCCCTACTTTTATTGTATTCCGGACTCGGGTTCCGTAGTTGTTTGTTGTTGTCTTTATCTCATTTCCATTCTCTAATTCTTTGTGTTTGAGTTTTGGGATGTGTTAGGCGAATTTGAAACAGGTTGGTTGTGAGTTGGTACAAGTGGTAGCTGCCCAGGTTTTTGTTTCCTCGCTCGAGCGAGAATTTTTGCGCTTGAGCGAGCCTTGAGTGTTTGCTTCTTCGCTCGAGCGAGGGTTTGTGCGCTCGAGCGAGTATTGTGGGTCTTAAAGTTTCTTTTTCAGACGCAGTTTCCGCTTAAGTGAGCTTTCTTGCGCTCGAGCGAGCCTTGTGTCTTGTGTCTCGTGTCTCTTCGCTCGAGCGAGCAGTATTGTGCTCGAGCGTGAGTTTGCGTCTCTTTTAGACCTAAAGGATGGCATTCTTCGCTCGAGCGAGCTTTCTTGCGCTCGAGTGAGCCCTGTGTTGTTTGTTCCGTAGCTCAAGCGAGAACTCTTGCGCTTGAGCGTGCGTTTGCGTTTGTTCAGACTTGAAGCTTCTTATTGTTCACTCGAGCGACGTTTCTTACGCTCAAGCGAGGTCCTTTTGTGTCTGGTAGCTCGAGCGACCACTCCTTCGCTCGAGCGAGCCTTATATATATCAGTTCGCAGCAGCGTGATTCTACATCACTTTTTCATCTCCATTTCTCTCCAAACCCTAGATCCAGCTGCCTCTCTCTCCACACTCTCTTTCTCTCTACAAATACACTTGATCTAGAGTGTCTCTACCCTAATCCCTTCGTAAAAAGGTAGAGCATCACGTGGGCTATCCTTTGATCCGAAAAAGCTTGGATTTGGAGCATCTTTGGATTTTTCTCTTCATCTCCTTTGAGTCTCCCTATTTGAGGTGGGGATAATCTACTCCTTATTATGGGTTTTGACATAAATGTTGGTTATTTTGTATAGATGGTGGTGCTTGGGAGTTTTGGGCAAAGTTAGGATTTGATTTGAAAATTATAAAAGAGGGATTTTCTTATTTGGGTTTCATGTGTGTATATGAGACCTCGAAAATGGGTAAATTGTGTTTAATGGGTGAAATATGGCCCATGGGAGCAAAATTTTGAGAAAAATGGGAAAATGCCCTAATTTGAATTACATATGTTATTTGTGTAAATGACGAAACTATTATGGAAATATGAAATTAGATTGAGAATCATGTAATTGGAGAAAATTGTGATTAAATGGTGTAATTGGATTGATAAATCACTCTCCTATGGAAAATGTGATAAATTATCTACTTAATAAATTTAATTATCTATTTAGAAATAACTGTTTTGGGCTATCGGTGAAGGATATCCATGAGTGTTGTAGAAGTGCATGATGATTAGGTAAATTGAAACAAATCAATTGGAAAATGTCATTGAATATGGCGAATGGACAATAACATTGAATATGTGATTGAATTGGTCATTGTATATGACAACTTGTTTAAATACATTGTATATATATATTGTTTGGGAAGAGATAGAGGATGTACTTCATTGTTTGGGAGGAGATAGGGGATGAACTCCATTGATAATTAAGTTGGCCGGAGTGTCTAAGATGAAAGTGCCGAAACCTTATTTACGTTTGAATGACGTTGATGATTGAAGTGTTGATAATATGAGTTGTAGTCTCATTTTGAATTGTTTGGATAAATAATGAATCATGTCTATGAATTAATTTGGATAAATAAGTGGAAGTGGATTGAAATACGGTTGTAAATGTTGATTGATATTGGAAAGGAGATATGTTAGTTTACAAGTGTTGACCATTTATCGAATGCTTATGTTTTAGTTGTTTCTTATATTTGGTTTAGCATATCTCTACTGGGTTTTGGCTCACCCTACTTGGGATACCATTTTCACATACAGGTGACATGCCGCCTCCAAGGTCTTAGCTTGGAAAGTTTAGGAGTTGAAGGCTCCATTTTGTTGATTTATTTTTGGTGATAAACGTAAACTCAAGCCGAGGGCTTTATTTGTAGTAGAGTTAGAACTCTTCTTTTGTTGCACTCAAGCGATAGCTTGGAAAGATGTAAGCCCTTATGGCATTTATTTTGTTATAGAAGTTAGAATTACATGCTATAGTTTCAAAATGAACATCAATGAAAATGTAATGCATGTGATAACGGTTGTAAAGAAGACTCTGATGAATGAAAATATATTATTTCTTTTATGTTTATGGATTATGTGAATGGTTGTCTTATACTGTGTTTTGAGGGCGTTACAATATTTCTTAACCGACACATATTATTTCCATGACCATTCAATTTACATAACCATGTCTCAATTCATTTCCAATCATCCATTTTGGGTAAATCCATTTACCAAGTTCATGATTATCAAAACAACCAAAATGAGATTTCAACTCACTGGTTCACAATTCAATGTATTCATCAATCCAACACTTCTATTTCTTGTCATTTTAAGGAACTACGTCCGAGGGAACGGCACCCATAAATAAATAAGATTTCGAGACTTTCACCTTGGACACTCCGGCCAACTTAATTCTCAATAAAGTCCATCCCCTATCTCCTCCCAAACAATGGAATACATCCCCTATCTCCTCCCAAACAATGATACATATACAATGTATTTAAACACGATGTTATATACAATGACTCATCAATTCACATATTCAATGGTTTACTCAAACCGTCATATTCAATGACATAATTCAATTGATTAGTTTTAATTTTTCCTAATCCTCATGCATTTTCTACAACAATCACAGCTATCCTCTACCGATAGCCCAAAACAGATAAATAAACCTATTAACAGATAATTTATCAAATTTTCAATAGGTGAGTGATTTATCAACCCAACTATACGATTTAATCACATATTCTCCCAATTTCATAATTCTCAAACCAATTTCATATTTCCATATTGATTTCATTATTTATACAAAATAGTTTATCTAATTCAAATTAGGGCATTTTTTCCCCTTTCCCAAATATTGCACCCAAGGCTAAATTTCACCCATTATACACAAACAACCCCATTTTCAAGGCCTCACATACACATATGGAGTCCAAAGTAGAAAACCCCCCTTTCACAAATTCAATCCCAAACCCTAACTTCACTCAAACTTCCCAACTCTACCATTTATGCAAAGATGACACACATCTAGGTTAAAACTCATAATAAAGAGTAGAACATCCCTAGCTCAAATGGAGAAGCTCCAAGAGGAAGAAGGGAAAACTTGAAGATGCTTCAAACTTAAACTTTTTCGGATCAAAAGGAAGCCCACGCCAAACTCTAGCTGTTTAACAAAGGGAATAGGGTAGAAAGACCCTAAATGATGGAGTATTTGAAGAGAGAAAGGGTGTTTTTGAGAGAGAGAGGCAGCCGGATTAGGGTTTTGAGTGAAGAAAAGGTCAAAAAGTGATATAAAATCACACTGCTGCGAACTGATATATGTGAGGCTCGCTCAAGCGAAGGAGTTGTCGCTTGAGCGACCAGACACAACAAGTGGCCTCACTTGAGCTTAAGAAGCGTCGCTCGAGTGCACAATGCAAAGCTTCAGGTTTGCCACCACCACAAACGCACGCTCGAGCACAAAAGTTCTCGCTCGAGCAAAAGCTGCGTCTAAGAAAAAAACCTGAGGACTCTTAATCCTCGCTCGAGCGCAAGAACCTTCGCTTGAGCAAAGAAGCAAATACCTAAAGCTTGCTCGAGCGTAAAAAGCCTCGCTCGAGCGAAGAAGCCAAAACCTGGACAGCAACCATTTGCACCAAAAGACAATTACCTGTTCCAAACACGCCCAACAAGACCCAAAACTCAAATTCAAAGAATTAAATAGAGGAAACAAGACATAGAAAACAACATACAACCACGAAACCCAAGTCCGGAACACAATAAAGGTTGTGGTAAAACCTGGATCGCTATAACATAGACTCCCTTAGTGATTTTTGGTGAGTCATCCATAATTTGGTTGTTCTTTTGAACTTAGATCTTGGGATCTCCAGTCAGTTAGGTTAGTATAAAACCGCCCGAGGGGCACCCGTGCATTAAATAGTTAAGACCCTCAATTTCTTCAATTTAGTCTCACGAGTGCAATGTGAAACATAGGTGAGAGTCTAAATTTGACAACTTTATAAAAAAAATCATTTTTATTGCAAAAACATTTGCCAGAAATGGAATGTGTCATCAGATCTTGGAGTGGCCACCTAATGTTTTGGGAAAATTAAGAAATTCGTGACTCATGCCAAGGCCATTTTCGTCATAACCAAGGATGCTTGGCTCAAAACCTTAGGTATGAGAGGGGGAAAGGTCGTTAATTGAGCACCCCTGCATACCCGATCAAAAGATCGGCATCTACTAAGCCATGATATGATTTTTATTAACTTCATATGTTCATATTCTAATTATTAATAAATGCTAAAATTACTATGTGAAGCAAACAAATATAGACCATGTCGTTCATTTTAGAACAATTGGATTTCATTATTTCAAAAATGTTTTGAATAGTGTAATCATGAAAATTAATTTTATTCCAAATTAAATAACACAACCTTCATCTACATACATAGAGTTATATCAAATAAGCAACTAGTCAAATGGTAAGATGCTAAACATAGTAAGAAAATCGCACAGAAGCAAGATACTAAAGCATAAAAACTTACATATTTACCGACGTCCCACAAATAGATATAAAACAAAGTTAATAAAAACATGCATGATCCTATATACAAAATGCTAATGCAATTCACTCATGAAGAGTAACTAAAGATCCAACTTCGAATATATGACATGTGAATCATTTCAAGAACATGAGGTAGCGCACAAAATCACATAATAATCGATTAAACTCATAGATGCAAATTTAGTCGGATCTTAAGACATAAAGCAGAGATGCAAAGCATGGATATGATAACAAGTAAAATAACATGCATATTTACAGAATATGGAAAGAAAAATAAAGAACGGGATAGAAAGAAGTGTGGTGGAAAATTATTACAATTTTGAATATTACAAATTTGAATGAGGAAAGAAATAAAAATATTACAACAAAAATGTATCCTTATAAACACTTTCTAATTAAAACAAAAGAAATAAATACAACAGCTTCAGGAGGCCACAGAGACCCGCGGAGACTATTTTGTTCGACACCGGGAGGCTGTTGGGGTTCTGTCTAGGAGAAACTGGCTAGTCGACCAAAAAGTTAGCCGGCCGGCCAATAAGGCCAGGACAAAACTCTGGTTTGCTTCAAACACCAAAAAAATAGACGGAAAAGATGCAAGTGGCTTAACTAACCACTTCTAATTAGCTTAAAACAAGTTTATAACATAAAATTGAAGTAAGAAAAACAATACAAGAAAGAAAATGTAAGAAATACTAAAAAATGAAAAGTGCACAAAATTCACCTTCCAAAGAAAGATTTGATTTCTAAACTTCCTTTTGATCACCCTCAAGCTTAGGAAGTGTATTTTCAATCCTCAGTTTGAAACTTTGAAATTCTAGCTAGAATGGTGTTTTTGAGCAATTTAACAGTGTGTGGAGGGGGGAAAGTTGTTCCAACTCTTTGTTTTTCTCTCAATTTCAACATACTCACTTTCTTTTGATCAAGGCTCAAGAATATGTCTATAACAAAATTTATGGGCTTGGTTTGATATATTCAAAGATGGTATATCAGTTTATCTCTAAGTTTATAGCTCAGTGTTCAAGACTTTTCTTTTTCTCTTTCTAACTCTTAATTCACTCTCTCTATTCAATTCCATTCTCTCTCACTCCCTTCACTCTGATCCTCCATATAGATAATGAATGGAATGCAAAGTCAATGAGGTGTGAGACAAGGATGATGGAGTGATAAGGGTAGTTGCCTTGGATGCTCCTTTTGGGATAGAAGACAATTCCCCTTTTGACAATGAAGGCCAAAGGAGGATAATGGGGGGAGAGCCTAGATACATCTCGTGTATGAATGTATCATCAAAAGATCTAAAATGGCATGACCCACATGCTTTCATCAAGAATTATGCCGAAACTGCCCTATTCCTGAGCAAATTAGCCGAGCGGCTAATTTATTGGCTGGTTAGCTAAAAACTAGGCTTAGCCGACCAAAATCTTGGCTGGCCAGCCAACTTATTGGCTGGTCAGCTAATTACTTGGCCAACCAGCCGACGTGGTTGACTATTATGCATGAAACAAGATTTTTTGAGAGAATTCTTGTCATTTCCTTCTATTTTCACATTGTTCTTTGCTCAATTTCCTGAGAAAATGTTTCATTTTGAAGTTTAAAAGTGAGCCTTGGAACACTACGAAAATATTCGGAACAAAGTGTGGAAAGAAAGTTTCGAAAGAAAGTTTTGAAAGGGATTTGAACACTTGGCCAAAACAGACTCAAGTTTGGAAATGAAGCACAAATTCCATCTTTCTTACTGAGAATTTTATGAGAAACACGTTCTTGTTTTCATCATCAGGTAATCAAAAGAAAGCGCTCAAGTCTTAAGGCCTGTCAAAATTGGGTATCTACAGTTGGATTGCCATTGTGGCGACTTAAAATTAATAGGCTTTAATCACATTTCGCTCGATGAACTTTCCTTCATTTGCTTTATGGTCAAACCTTTTGTTTAGCAGCCATTATTTTTCGTTTGACTTTCTCAATTATATATCATTGAGTAGTTAATAAATCCACTATATTGTCCTTGGACAATATTCACATTTGAAAGCAAATGTCCTACAGTATTAAGTCTTTGATTACGTTGAGACTTACCGTTACTCTATGTCACTTACATATTTAAAATTAATTAATAGACATAGAGATGTTTTGTAGGAGTTGGCAAAGCCATTTTTGTTTCTCCTCCAACTTTGTCTTAGACAAAGAATTGAGATCCTTTGTGGACCTATTATCGGAGCTGTTACGATAGTAAAATCCTCTAAGCACCCCATATGTTTTTTTTTTTTTTTTTGATAGGTAAGTCATAAATTAAAAACAAAGTTTACACATTTACAAGGGGCATACGTCAAAATTGGGTATCTACAGTTGGATTGCCATTGTGGCGACTTAAAATTAATAGGCTTTAATCACATTTCGCTCGATGAACTTTCCTTCATTTGCTTTATGGTCAAACCTTTTGTTTAGCAGCCATTATTTTTCGTTTGACTTTCTCAATTATATATCATTGAGTAGTTAATAAATCCACTATATTGTCCTTGGACAATATTCACATTTGAAAGCAAATGTCCTACAGTATTAAGTCTTTGATTACGTTGAGACTTACCGTTACTCTATGTCACTCACATATTTAAAATTAATTAATAGACATAGAGATGTTTTGTAGGAGTTGACAAAGCCATTTTTGTTTCTCCTCCAACTTTGTCTTAGACAAAGAATTGAGATCCTTTGTGGACCTATTATCGGAACTATTACGATAGTAAAATCCTCTAAGCACCCCACATGTTTTTTTTTTTTTGGTAGGTAAGTCATAAATTAAAAACAAAGTTTACACATTTACAAGGGGCATACCCCAAGTAATACATAAAATCTCGCTTCGCCCCCCAAAGAAATGGAAAAACTAATAAATAAGAAAAATACCTAGGTAAACAATCCCCGCAATTGTAAGGCACCTAACCAAAGAACACAGAAATAAAACTCAAAATTGCCCATATATCTTTTTTTGTCCCCAAGTAACCCCTACCATCAAAGATAGTAGATGAAAACTTGGGAAAGATATATGGGCAAGTATACAAAGAGAGACCACATAAACTACATGAAACTGCTGAAATACGCAAAACAAAATAGAACACCAACAACCACTAGTAGCAGACAATCAAGGCCTATTACCACCATGACAGCAATCACCACATCCCCCAGTCACATCCTTTGCTAATCACAAAGTCTCAAATCCCACGACAGTGTCCTCAACACTCCATGTCAGGAGCAGCTTGAAGACCAATCAAGATAGATCACATGAAAATAGGAGGCAATAAGTAACCACTCATCTCCCAATCCCTAAATCAATCAATCGTCAAACCACAATTCCCTAACGCTATGACTCTTCAATCACACTTGGTTGAAATGGCACAAGACTAGCGTCATATAAAGTCATGTAAAGATCACGTAATCAGCCATCATGAATAGATAGACAATAACCAACGTGTACCACTGAGTAGGCCACCAAGTAGAAATCTCAAAACCTCATTAGTGGACCCACTTCAAAATATATAAATAAATTCTAAAAAAATTGGGCCACTAACGTAATATGCCCACAACTCAAGTGAGGCAAAAAACGCACAAAAATAGACATCCCACGGTTTGGCGGAGAAAAAACCGTGGGCATTAAACGATCCCCACTCAAAAAGTTGGCCAGCCGTGGGCCCCGTATGACTAACACACCAACTCTAAACACGCCGCCCAACACAAACCGTGTGCTGGTTTGAACAAAAAGTGGGCCCACTTACCACCCACTTGTACATACACTCTTCATATATCGAATAAAAAGAGTCCGGATTCTCGGCGGCCGTTCTCGGCGGCCGTCCCAACAGCCCCCCAAAACGACGTCGTTTTGGGGGTTTTTTGATTTTTTGACGACGATCGGACGGCTGCGCAGCCTCCTCCCTCCTCCTTCCTCCCTCTTCTCCCTCTCCCCTCCCCTCCCTCTGGTTTCCGTTCGAAGAGAGAGAAAACGAGAAAGAAGAAGAAGAAAAGAAAAAAAAAAAAAAAAAAAACCCCCCAAAACGACGTCGTTTTGGGGGGCTGCCGGGTAGGGCGGCCGAGGATCCGGATTCCCACTTACCACCCACTTGTTCATACACTCTTCATATATCGAATAAAAATATCCCCCTTACCCACGTGTTGTCCTAGATCACAACAAAACGTGAGTGATGGGACAAGTAAGCAGCTTTGCAGCGACACCAAGGATCCTTTAGAGTTTTTTTTTTTCTAAAGTTTCCTAAAGTGGTGTGTTGTATAGGTGAGATTTAATGCTAAAAAATTGATGTGACTTGTTATTAAATCTCAACCATACAACACACCACTCTAGAAAACTTTAGGGAAAAAAAAAACTCTAGAGGATCCTTGCTCTTGCAGCAAGGAAGGCTCCTCTAGAGTTTTTTTTTCTTAAAATTTTTTAGAGTAGTATGTTGTATGGTTGAGATTTAATGACAAATCACATCAATTTTTTAGTATTAAATCTCACCCATATAACAAACCACTTTAGAAAACTTTAAGAAAAAAAAACTCTAGAGGATCCTTGGTGTTGAGCACACTGCCCCAAATGGGTCAACTCCCAATGACCATTGCACGCGCCAACAGTTGCGTGTAAGCAACAACCTATTCATCAAATTGTAACACCATGGCCACCGGTGTAAACCAAAAAACTCAACCACCTCCGACGAGCGTGGATCTTCGTCGGTAAACAAACGGAACTCCAGAACCTAAGCAACAACGACAATCCGGCATTGGAATAGAATTCTGTACCAGAGAAACTTGCACAACAACCTCCGAAGAAATCACCGGCGACCTCTGAGAGACCACCACCTTAATAATCTGTAATCATCTCCAGATCGTAACAACCAAACCGTCAAGCTCGCTGACCAAACTGCAGCTATTCCGCAACCTTGATAAATCGCTCCATGGTATAGACACATGGAAGAAACACAACATACCCCGATCAAAAATAACCTGGGCACGAACACAACTGTCATGAGACCACACAACCAGCATCGCCGACAACAGGCTACCAAAAAAGTTTTTTCTCAACCGTTAATTTATTCACCGTCTAATTTTTTTTAATACGAAACCGATTTGATCATATAACTATCGATATTCGATCAACGTGATTTTTTACAGGCATATAGTACTCGACGAGTTATACACATTAACGGTTCAGATTATCAAAACGAGACCCGTGGTGGGCCTCTACAGACCTAACAGCATGGTCCAATCCGATCCTAGACTGGACAGAAGCCATACCCTTATAAATAACTTTCAAATTGATTATTAACAAAATAATAATCAAAGCAAAAGATTCCTCAATCTACTTCTAAACAAATGGAATGATATCACTATTTAAACCAACATGTTTAAACTTCTCTAGTAATAACAATTGTTAATACTGCTATCACAATCAAACAAAAAGTTATTTACGCATGAAATATATTTTTCTAAATAATACCTTACAAGATTTTCATTGATAGGAACATGAATGCCATAATCACTATCACAAATTAATTGAAAGTTCACAATTTGTTAAATAAAATTTTATTTAAATCCCATGACATTGGAATTAAATCAATCAAAAAATAATATATATCACACAATATTTCATCAGAATTTTATGACAAAAAATTCATTTCAAATTAATTAGAAATATTCTTATATCAAGACACATATGTCCAAGTATTAAACTGAGATAAACAAATTATTATTATGCTTTGCGTTCAAGAAATCATAAAAAATTAGTAATCAATGACATCAATATTATGTCATAATTATACCATATGAAAATAAAACATCACAAATATTTAAAATTTTATTTTGAATACACCAAACATGGATAAAGCAAATTAATTTTGATTATTCAGTTCAAAAAAAAAATTAATTTTGATTATTAACGGCAGGCACAAAAAAAATAACTTATATCTCACGAATCCCACAATAATATAAAATTCAAAAATCTATTAAAACAACATAAGCATGATAGAAAAAGAAGCCAAATTCACCGTTTTACTCCCTATTGAGCGTTTTTTTTTTTTTAAATGGATGTAGCAACTTTCTTCTACAGTCACGTCAAAAGAGAAAACTTTTGGCATGCAAGTTAACTCTTATACAATTATAGATTAACTTTACAAAACTAATATACTTGCACAAGGAAAAAGTTTTTGTCATATAAATATACTACACAAATGGACATTAAAATTTAACAGCTAAAATCAGTATGTCCTTAAAATGTAATCTAAAACAATATATACATAAAAATCATTTAACCGTTGGTTCCACTCTCTCATGTAAGTAAACAATTGAATACGAACATTAAAAGATATCAAGAATATCGTAATTAAAGCCTATATAAAACTTTGTACATCAATACTAAATAAATAAATAAATAGTTTTAGACATAAAAACGTATTGGAACATAATATCACAAGACAAGTTCAATTATGTTTAACTAAACAATTTGATTATATCAAATAATCTGAAATCTGTGTAATATAATTGCACATATTAAATACCAGAACAGTAAAAAATAATATCAAATAATCTGTAACAATTATTGTAAAAAAACAGTGTACTGTAAAAGATAAAGAAGTAACAGAATTCTAGTGAAACACACTTTCGAGTAAAAAGCCTTCAACTTCTATTATTAGTGAATAAAATAGTAAAAAATGCAAGGAGTTTTACCATAAATAGGAAACACATTAGGCATGAAAACGATATGCAAAAAAATAATTTTTTAACCGAAAAATACTAAATTTGTATCACAGAATATGTGCACATAGAAACTGTAAACAGATTGATTTGTATCTTAAAATTGTAGGAACATATTTTTAGAAAAATCAATTTAATGCAAATAAATAATAAAATAAAACACAAGAAATTTCTTATAGAAATTTTGTAAGTTTAATACAGATTGTGATCGAGGCCAATGTTCGAACACGGTGTCTTTAAGACATAAATTCACCCTCACCTTTGGTGCTTGCGATTAATGGGTGTCCTGCCGCCAGGATACAACGATCACCCCACACAGAAATTGCACAACTTTCTGCGTGTATAGCAAACAAATTTTAGCCATGTACTATCTCTTATATATTCGACTAGATATAATGTATGAATTCTAAAACAAACCTTAACTTATACATGAATGCCATGGCATGGGATGGGATGTTATTTATAGAAGTATTCATGACCTTTACATTGGTCATGTCTCTTGGGTTCACACCCTTTCATATGAACAAACACCGTGAAGGATTGCACCCTTCCATTCAAATAGAGTCCAATTCTATTCACTTTTAAATTTTCCAACACTTAATTTAAAAGGGAACAGAGTATACATACTCTAATCCACTAATTAAGAAATCAATCCAAAAATATTTACAAAAAGATTAATTTTTTAGCTACCAAAACAAAAAAAAAAATTATTATTTTGGTATCTCTCTTCTTTGTGCTATCTAAATGAGTGATATAATAAAGAAAAATGCATTTATTATTATTTTTCTTCCCAAATCACCCAATTCAAGTGGAGAGGTCAAATGGAGAAGGAAAGAGATATAGTGTTATTTTAGCAATGAAGCAAAAACATGTATGTATCAGAGCTGAGCTGAGTGAGCACTTGCCTTGCCATGTGCTAGATTGGAGAATCCTCACGAATTTCTCCTTCTCTCCTACCACTTGCCCTTTGTTATGGAACCTTTCTTTACTTTTTCTATATCTTCACCACGACCACCTCTAACTCTAGTCGCAGCTCCCGATCAACCTCCACCACCACCACAGCCGCCGCCATCGCCATGTCTTTATACTCAAAAACACCTTCTCTTAACCGTTGTCAACACTATTATCTTTCTGTACGAGCACGGAATAATTCTTCTCGTATGATCCTGTTGATCAAGTTTGCGCTCCTCCAAACGTCGTTGCTTTACTTCCTGAAAACACAAATGTGAGCTAACCGGCGGGTGTGTGCCGGAAACCCCTCCGATGCCTAAGTCAGCAACTAAACAATAAACAATAAGCTCTGTGTATTCTAGAGTAAGAATTGGGATTGTGATACTTGTCCATAGGTCCTGCTATGAGCTTTTATAGATTCTGCCTGGCATAATCCTAGTAGGATTCCAACTCTCCTTATAAGAGTCCTCCTAGGAATCACACACCCTATTCACTACCAACCAAGTGAGATGGTTTGAACAATCCTAGTAGGACTCTACTCTCCTTACCAGAGTCCTCCTAGGAGTCTCATCACTGCAAGCCAAGTGAGATGGCTGAACCCTTTACCTCGGTTATACATTCCTGACCGAATTGCCTTAGCTCGATCCCCTGCCATTCGGACCGTGTGATCAAAAGCCGATCTATCAAATGTCACCCTGCCGAGCTATACACAGCTCGGCCCTCGCCATTGATGTTACCTCGGCTCCCTGCTCAACATAGGCGAGCTGTGATGACCATGCTACAGGTTGGTATCCTGCCGAGCTACACCTAGCTCGGCCCATCGCCCTGCCATCATCCCGGTCAGAAGGTAAATTGGTCCCAATCCCAGCAACACATCCAACCGTCCTAGTACCTACCTCGGCCCAAAGCTGAAATACAAAATATCTCCTTGGCCCATTGCGCAGCCCAACTTCCAAAGAAGACTCGTTCTAGCTCGGTCCAATTTGCTCACAAATTACCCTATCAATTGCCCCTTAGTTCCATCTACGTAGCATGATTGGGATTATTTTTCCTCCAGCCAAGCTAAAACACCCCATTCCGCCGAGCTAAAAAATTGTTCGATTTCACAGCTTGTTCGGCCCCAATAAGCCTTGTCAGTTGCTCAACATGTCCTTCCATTAATCTGACATATTTGATACGACGTCATTCCCAGGAATAGGCGAGCTGTGATGACCATGCTACAGGTTGGTATCCTGCCGAGCTACACCTAGCTCGGCCCATCGCCCTGCCATCATCCCGGTCAGAAGGTAAATTGGTCCCAATCCCAGCAACACATCCAACCGTCCTAGTACCTACCTCGGCCCAAAGCTGAAATACAAAATATCTCCTTGGCCCATTGCGCAGCCCAACTTCCAAAGAAGACTCGTTCTAGCTCGGTTCAATTTGCTCACAAATTACCCTATCAATTGCCCCTTAGTTCTATCTACGTAGCATGATTGGGATTATTTTTCCTCCAGCCAAGCTAAAAACACCCCATTCCGCCGAGCTAAAAAATTGTTCGATTTCATAGCTTGTTCGGCCCCAATAAGCCTTGTCAGTTGCTCAACATGTCCTTCCATTAATCTAACATATTTGATACGACGTCATTCCCAGGATACGTGACGTGTCCCCATTATCCTCGTTCTCTTGCTACAACTGTTATGTACCTTCAAAAATTTGAACAGCCAACCTCGCATTTTTGCCTTCAACATTTATATCCTTCAAGTTCGCAATCGCACTAGAAGACGTTCTTTCTGTGTAACCAGGCTATATGTCCCACCTTTTGTAATAAAAAAGTTTGATCTCTTTGCTTGGTTACTGTCTTTTTCAATGTTTTGCATCATTTCGACTCCATGCCTAGCCAAACTAATTAGCTTGGCCTTACCTGATCCCGCCAACCTTTTTTGGCCGAGATACACATCTCGGCTAAAGAATCCAAAAAACTTGTTGGTCAAACCTACCAACCTACTTTGGCCGAGGTAACTGTCATCCCAGCCAAAGAGTGCAAAAGTTTTGTTGGTCATACCTGCCAACCATCTTTAGCCTAGATCCTGATCTCAGCTAAAGGGTGCAAAAAAATTTTGTTATCATACCTGCCAACTTCCTGCAGCGTAGATCCTTATCTCGGCTTAGGAAAGTGTTGGTTTTTCCAGCCAACCACTCTTCAGCCTAGATCCTTATCTCGATTGAAGAGAGCTAAATGTTGGTCATACCTACTAATTTCCTGCAGCCTAGATCCTTATCTCGACTTAGGAAAGTGTTGGTTTTTCCAGCCAACCACTCTTCAGCCTAGATCCTTATCTCAGCTGAAGAGAGCTAAATGTTTGGTTATTCCTACCAAACTTCTTCAGCCTAGATCCTGATCTCGGCTGGAGAAAGCTCAAAGTTGGTTATTCCTGCCAACCTAGAGCGAGGTGTTGGTTATTCCGGCCAACATCTTCAGCCTAGATCCTGATCTCGGCTGAAGAGAGCTCAAAGTTGGTTATTCCGGCCAACGTTCTTCAGTCTAAATCCTGATCTCGACTGAAGAGAGCTGAATGTTTGGTTATTCCGGCCAAACTTCTTAATTTCCCCCTAGTCGGGCAAAGACTCTTGCGCGATCAGTCCTACTTGTCAACCGTGTTAACTCTCGCCAATGGCTTTTTGTCTGGTATCGCTGTTGTGCTGGACTCTTCCTCGGTGCGTACCCTATCTTCCTCTACCCGGATGTGTTGGTACACTCTCTCCATTAGGGCTTCCATAGTAAGGGGCGGCGTCATTGTCATTGAATCCCTCAACTTATTACCAGCCGGCAAACCTCGTTTGTACTGTGCGATAGCTAGGTTTGTAGGGCAATCTCCAATCTGATTAAAAGTCTCCCAATACCGGTTATTGTAAGACCTCAATGTTTCTTTCTCGTCCATGTCTACAGAGAGAAGGTGGTCAATCTCCACTGGTGTCTTGGTTTTCGTTCTGAATTTGGTCACAAATGCCTCCACTAGTTGCGCCCACGAAGTTATACTACCTTCTGGCAACCTTTCAAACCACGCTAAACCCAGGTTACCAAGGCTGGAAGGAAGCAAGATACACATTAGAGTCTCGTTTCGCCGATACACGGCCATAACCTGGTAAAAGTGGCTCAAGTGTATGTAGGGGTCCGACTTCTCCTCATATGTAGTGAATTTCGGTTGGTGGAAGCTTGAGGGTAATGGTGCGTTCTCTATTGTCGGAATGAACGGTGAGCTCTGCAACCTTGCTAATGCTTTGTCTGCTGGTTCATAGGCGAGACGTGGCTCTAGCATTCTAACCTCTACACTCCCATGTGTTCTTGGAGCCAGCCATTGTAGCGCGGAGACTCTGCGGGGGTCGCGAGCCTGAGTGTCTTCTCTCCTTCGAGCCCTTTCAGTCCACATTCTCTCAGGCCTAGAGTAGCGTGTCCTGGAAGTCTTTGATCGTGTATCGCCCGACCTGAGGTTTCTACTTTCAGTTTGTAATGGTGTGATTTGTCTGTCATGATCTTTTGAGTGGCAAGAATGTGTGTTGTCTTTGCGCTCCTTTTTTGTTGTCACCCCTTTGCCTTTTATCTGGCTCTTCATAGACTCTATGTCAGCCGCCATTCTTCTTATTACTTCGTCTTGCTCCCTTACGCGATCTTCGAGAACCTGAGGATCCATCTTCCGCTTTTGTCTATCAGGGCTTTGAGAGCGGTATGGACTTGAGCCCCATCTTTCTCTCGCATCTCTCTGCGAATTCCTTCGCTGGGGGTCTAATTCCGCCATGGGTGGGATAAAAGGTAAACCTTCGCACCTTCCACCCCCTTTCGGGGTTTGCCTAGCAGATTGCGAAAAATCTTCGTTGTGCACCATTGATTTCAACTAGAGAGGAAAACTCGATCAAAAGGCTTTGTTCTTTGTGTAATTCCCACAGACAGCGCCAATTGTACGAGCACGAAATAATTCTTCTTGTATGATCTTGTTGATCAAGTTTGCGCTCCTTCAAACATCGTCGCTTTACTTCTTGAAAACACAAATGTGAGCTAGCCGGCAGGTGTGTGCCCGAAACCCCTCCGATACGTAAGTCAGCAACTAGACAATAGACAATAAGCTCTGTGTATTCTAGAGTAAGAATTGGGATTATGATCCCTGTCCATAGGTCCTGCTATGAGCTTTTATAGACTTGGCCTGGCCCAATCCTAGTAGGATTCCAACTCTCCTTATTAGGAATCACACACCCTATTCACTACCAACAACATGAGATAGTTTGAACAATCCTAATAGGACTCTACTCTCCTTAGCAGAGTCCTCCTAAGAGTTTCATCACTACAAGCCAAGTGAGATGACTACCACGATTGAATAAAAGTATAACCGAGCTAATACTAGCCCTTACCTCGGCCCATTGCACAGCCCAACTTCCAAAGAAGATTTTTCTTAGCTCGGCTAGAGGAAAAATAATCCCAATCATGCTACGCAGATGGAATTAAGGGCAATTGAGAGGGTAATTTGTAAACAAATTACGCCGAGCTAGGAAAAGTCTTCTTTGGAAGTTGGGCTGCGCAATGGGCCGAGATAAGGGCTAGTATTAGCTCGGTTATACTGTTATTCAATCGTGGTAGTCATCTCACTTGGCTTGTAGTGATGAAACTCCTAAGAGGACTCTGCTAAGGAGAGTAGAGTCCTACTAGGATTGTGCAAACCATCTCACTTGGTTGGTAGTGAGTAGGGTGTGTGATTCCGATGAGGACTCTTATAAGGAGAGTTAGAATCCTACAGGATTGGGCCATGCCAAGTCTATAAAAGCTCAAAGCAGGACCTATGGGCAGGGATCATAATCCCAATTCTTACTCTAGAATACACAGAGCTTATTGTCTATTGTCTAGTTGCTGACTTAGGCATCGGAGGGGTTTCCAGCACACACCCGTCGGCTAGCTCACATTTGTGTTTTCAGGAAGTAAAGCGACGACGTTTGGAGGAGCGCAAACTTGATCAACAAGATCATACGAGAAGAATTATTTCATGCTCGTACACTTTCTATAAACAACAACCTCACTCTTAGTGCTATTGAAAAGGTCATCTGAGACAACATTCTTCTTAAACAAATCCTCATACCCTCTTCAGCCTCAAAGTCATATCCAAGAGATAGTGCTCTATCATTTCAAATCCTTACGTTCTTCATGATTGGATCCCCCCTAAATTCTCATTCATCTTCGTCTGAAAGTATTCTTGCTTTTCCAACTATATCAAATTCAATCACATATCTATCAATGGTTTTGTAAAGCACAACCGTTCAATTGCTCCTCTATCTCTTAATTTTTCCGATGACGTTGATAGTGTCAAAATTTCCCAGTCTTATAAGGGCTTGTTGCTCTACTATTCCTCTTGGTCCGATTTGGATTTTAAGTACACTCGTAAATATGTTCTCAACCCTACCACCAATAAATTTTTCACCATTCCTAAGCTTAGCAATGGGTATGATAGAAACTTCATAGTGCACACATAGCATAGATTGTGCACGTATAATGCACAAATATCTGTCCCTATTTTTAAATTTGGTCAAATATCTCATTGAACTTAAAAGTGCATAAACACACCCAATCCAAAAATTAAGAAATCAATCCATGAAGCAATTATGTCTTCATTTTTTAACTTAAAAAGGAATAGAGTATACATACTCTAATCCACAGATTAAAAAATCAATCCAAAATTGATTGCAAAATGATGAAACTTTCCAAAAATAATTACAAAAGGATGAAATTTTTAGCTACAAAAAAAATCCTTTTTCTGTTTGTTTGTTTGTTTGTTTTCATTTTTGTTGTATCAATTTCATCTTTACTTATCTAAACAAGTGATACAAATAAAGAAAAATACATTTATATTTTTTTTTGACCCAAATCGCTCAATTCAAACGGAGACAAAAATGAATAATGTTTCTTAGCAATGAAGCAAAAATTTATATATTAAAGTTGAGCTGAGTGAGCATTTGAATTGTCATTTGCCAGATAGAAAAATCATCACCTTAGCACTCTTCTTCTCTACCACATGTCCTTCAAAATGGAAACCTTCTCCACTCTTCATATATCTTCACTGCCAGCCTTAACTCTATCCCTAGTTGCAGCTCCTGATCGACCTCCACCACCATAACTGGGGCCGTGATTTCCTCCTCCAGAACACTTTTCTCTGGCCGGGCGGCTCTCTATAAAGAACAACATCACTATCGGTGCTGCCGAAAAGGTCATCAGAGATGACGATCTTCTCAAACAGATACTAGAACGACTACCCCCAAAGCCTCTCCTCGGATTCAAGATTATATCCAAGAAATGTTGCTCATATCCTTACATTCTGCACAACTGGATCCCTTCAAGTTTTTCTTCTTAAATTATTAGGATGACAAAAATACATAGATAGTGCACATATAATGCACAAATATCTATCCTTATGTTCTGTAACACCCCCAAAATAATCACAATAATCCAACTCCAAACACCAGTACAAAGTGATATAGCTACAATAAGAAGATTTCATTAATCAGAGTTAACATACAAAATGTGACACGTGCGATATACATTCATAAATCGTTCATCTTGAATCTACAGCATGTGTTACAAGACGTAATAAAGAATGAAAGCTATAAAAATATTCATATGTCCTAAAGGCTTACACATTTCCAAGACCGTACTTGGTTACAACAAAATGAGTCATAAGTTCAATACAAATAAAGCCCTAAGCTCAAAAAGTAAATACAAAATAAATAGAAATTGAGCATTCAGCTCCACAGTCCTCCCAAGCTAAGTCGTTGGCAGAGGCATATCACCAGCACCTAAAAATAGTTTTTCCCAAATAGGTTGAGCCAAAGCCCAGTAAAATCAATCTAACACAGTATATGAATCTTAACAAAGATATAAATATGATATGCATATACAATGCCCCTATTAAAAATCATTCGTACTTTTACAAGATCATAGTATGCCAAGTTTCATATCTCAATCCCTTTTATCTTAATTCTTTTCATGACAATTCATTTCACCTCAGTTTCATGAGTCAAGTCTATTGTTATCCAGACAACCCAACCGAGGCTTGGGGTGTTACGTTTTTATTCGTAATGTGAGATTTGTTCCATGAAAAGAGAAAATCCAAAACCTCTATAATGTGGATTGCCCAAAAGGATAATTTTACATTTGGAGAAACCCATTTTTATCCTTAAAAAATTAAATCCAAATATGTAAGTGACTACCCTTTTGTGTAATTTCCATTTTAATAGGACCTTTGAGTTCATAAGAAAAGAAGAAGAAAAAAAAAAGGAGAACTAAACAATTCACAAGATCACATTTTGAGATTTATTGGTATTTCACCCTTCATTTAGATTTTGTAGATTGCTTGTTATGATATTAAATGCAATATCAAATCTCAATTAGCTCCCAATTTGTTATGCTTAGATTTTGTAAATTACTTCATTTTAATGATAGATACTTCAAATCTATAATGCTCACAATTTATTATAGGGGGAATTACTTAACAATGTAATAGGAAGAAAACAATTTCATACAAACGTGGTGGGGTGTAATTTGTACCCTCACAACTTTTTCACTTGCACCCTATCACAGGATTATTTACAATTTTCATATATTTGTAATTTTTTTTTTCTCTACTCCACTCTTTAAGTAATTCCCCTATATTATACCATGATTTTGTAGATTACCCTTTTTATGGCTATTTTGGGGAGATGGCTAAAAGCCATCTTCCAGCTTTTAACCCATTTTAAGTCACACAATCTCACATATTTTTTAAATATTTTATCAAAAAAAGATAGAAAAATGTTAAAAAGTGAACTTTTAACTATCTTTTCAAAACAACCCTAAATATACGGCAAATCTATGGTTAACAAATAGCATTGTTTTAGAGGGTTGGTCTTTAAAAATTGGACTTATTAGACTTAAACGTTCTTCCAAGTTGAGATGACAACTTGAAAGAAACTAAACTTTTTTAAGATAACATACACGAAATTTTTTATAAAATTAACAATTTGAATTATTAAAATAATATCCATGATAGACCTCATGAACTTAGACAACGAACTCAATCTTTACATCAAACTAATCACTTAGCCTAACAACACCTTGTTTGGTTTCAAAAAATTGAGCCCAATACTTAGAAAATTGAGTTTTTTTATTTATCGTGTTATTTTATTTTATTTTTAGTCAAAAAATTTAATATTTCAAGATATTTTTAAATTTTATTTTTTAGATGCACCTAACCTAGATACATTTAAAAATATAATATTTATGGAATTTTTTTTAAATTCATCCAATACAAAAAATTACAAAAAAACATATATAAAAATTCAATATATTTTCGTATTCTTGTGTATTTATTAAATTTTATAAATATTTTTTCACAAATATTTTACTTTTAAAGCGCATTTAAGTTATGTGCATTTATAAAGTAAAACATTTACCTAAAATATTAAAACAATTCACTAAAACAAAAAAAAATACAAAAAGTAAAAAATCAAATTTTAGAAAATCAATCAAAACCAAATAAAAGTATCCCAGTCTAATAATCACCAGTAGCCCAATCAATTACATACAACTCTTATAATGAAAATAAATAAATTTCATAAATATCAAACTTATCTCTGTAAAAATTAAACCCATAATCTCAAATTACAAAATGATACTACACAACCATTAGACCGAAGTCCGAAAGGTGCCTATAAATTCATGAATCAACTTAGTTGAATAATAAAGAATTCAAAAGGGAGAGAGAGTTAGGGTTTTTGAGTAGGGAGAAGAAGAGATGCCTTGCTTGAACCTATCTACTAACGTGAACCTGGAAGGCATTGATATCTCCTCCATCCTCAAAGAAGCCACTTCCACCGTTGTCGATCTCATCGGAAAACCAGAGGCTCATGTGATGGTTATGTTGAAGGGTTCAGTCCCCATTGCTATAGGGGGATTGAGGACCCAACAGCCTATGGTGAAGTGGTGTCCATTGGAGGTCTTAACCCAAATGTAAACAAGAAGCTTAGTGCTGCAATTTCCACCATACTTGAAGCCAAGTTGTCTGTTCCTCCTACAAGATTCTTCCTCAAATTCTATGACACTCTGGGCTACAACTTTGGATGGAATGGAACCATCTTATAAATTCAATATAATCTATATATGTACTTGGAAATGCAATGTCAAATATTAACATATGATCAATAATAATAAAGTCTCTTACCATAATCTAATGAAAAGTTTGATGCCGATGGGAATTGTGAACTAAATTGTGTTCCAAAACATATTGTCAAATAGGTTAGCTACACTATGCACAAGTTTCTTCAGGTAATCCAGTATTGCGTACGTGGAGAGACAAATAGAGAATCAAACACAAAGAGAAGCAAATAATCAAACAGAGAGGAGAAAATCAAATAGAGATATAATATCAAATGCTGATAAAGAAACTTGAGCCCCAGAGCTATCTCAACCAAAGCTCTAATATTATGCTAAATTACCAATTTTTTCAAAACCAAAAGTTGTTAGGAAATGTGTCCAATAATATATATCAAACTATTTAACAATACTCAATACAACAAATTAAGAATTTAGAGATAAAAATTTTGGAATAAAATTACTTTTTAAGGATAATATATTTTAGTAATCAAAAGTGTCATTATTATATTTTTAGTGACAAAATTGGATATTTAGTGATGAATTACTATCTTTTGAGACCAAAATTGATTGTCTAAAACATGAACCTTTTTTGGATCAAAGTGTTTTGTCCTTAAAAGTGCATTTTTATTTGCAACATATTCAAAATTTTGGTGCTAATTTTTTTTAAAAAAAATTTGGGACGATTTTTTAACGATTATTTTCATGACAACAAAAGATTTCCAAATATTTTTTACAACAAAATTTGTAGCTTTAGGGGGGAAAATTAATTTTTAAAACTCTTATATGTTGTAGTGACTATTCAATCGAATGGTCAATTATATCATTTTTTAAAAAATAAAAAATTGCCAAAGATTATGTCTATTGATTTTTCTCTCTTGAAATGGGGAGTATCAGGGAAAAAAAAAAAGAAAAAAATCTCTACATGTTGCAGACTTTAATTTTTCGAGGACTACAATTTGATGGTAGTATACAAATATTGTATCTCTGGGGCAATACTTAAACGAAGATTAAAAAATAATATGAGAGGAAATGAAATTATTTGTACATGTTTATTTTTATGAATGACAATGATCTATTTGTTATCTTCTCATTTTCTAAACTCAATCAAAGAAGGGAAAATTTCATTGCAGCATAGGCTTTTTTAGAAAAAAATTACAAATAAGTGGTAAATTTTATGCACACTAATTGATGATGCAGTTCATTCCAAGTGGAATGGGTCGGACTAATCCACGCTTCTCAAACCAGTGTCCGATTGACCAAGCCCACCAGAAGACCTGCACAAGAGTTCAATGGGGAACAGGGAGTCCCCCAGTGAACCCTCCGACGAGCAAATTAGAAAGAGAAGTGGAATGTGGAGATAGATTAGAGATAGAAAACTTAACCTTCTTCTTGTCTTCGACATCTACTTATATTCTTTGGTAATCATTTCGTTGTCCCTTCCGACCTACCATCTTGCCCGAAAGTCTATGTTCTAGCTTGCCTTGTTCATGGTGAGGCCGTTTTGTCTCGATGGGGAGCGGTTATCGCAATAAATGCTGTAAGGGGCTTCATTAATGGCTGATGTGCAGCGCAATAACTTTGCAAGAACTTTGTCTGCTTATGTGACATGTCCTTCACCTGCCACGTGTCTAAGTGTCATTAGTTCTTGATGCCATGTTGAGCTCTAGCAACGCTGGGCTTCATTAGTTGAATTATGTATTGGGCCCTAACTGGTGGGCTTGGATTGTTCATAGTGGGCTATAGCCTTTATGGGCTTACCCATGTCAGCAGTCCCTCATTCCCGAGTGTAGCTTTAGTCCAACGAAGGAAATAAAGAAGAAAACGATGGTTATTAGAGACGGCAGGGCAAAAGGCGGTCGAGCAGAGGGGCCGACTAGGGGGGGCCGATCGCGAAGGCGACCGCGAAAGGTGACCGAATGGAGGGACCGACCATGAGGAGGGCCGACCGTAAAGGGTGACCGAGTGGAGGGACCGACCATGAGAAGGGCCGACCGCGAAGGGTGACCGAGTGGAGGGACCGACCATGAGGAGGGCTGACCGCGAAAGGTAACCGAGTGGAAGGACCGACCATGAGGAGGGCCGACCGCGAAGGGTGACCGAGTGGGGGGATCGACCATGAGGAGGGCCGATCGCGAAAGGTAATCGAGTGGAGGGAGAAGTGGTGGTGCGCGGGGCTTGAGGAGTGGCTGAGGCACTGGTGATTTGAAGTGGAAAAGACATGGTAAGGGAAAGAGGCAGTGGATCGTGGTCGTACACGTGGCAGAATCCCGTAATGAGGAAGGTTAGGCGTTGAGCAAGAAATGAAATGATAGGTCAATATAGGGTGTTGAAAAGACAGTTTTGGCGGATTTTTGAAAATTTTCAAATTGGCGAATTTAATTGTGACCCTTGGAATATAGGTAAGCCTTGGGCGTTTGGTATTATCCGTTTCACCTATCTCTTTGCAAAAACCAAAACATCCCAGTAGTGAACTCGTTCGTTGCCAGTGATACACCCCTACAACACTTTGTGAACTTTCTTGTGCCCGCATCCGAAACCATTTGCAGACACACAAGAGAGATGACCCAAGAGGAAGCAACGACCGCAAGGGTTGATCCACTAGGTGACAACGATGCGGTGGATTTGGCGGAGCAGTATCGTGTGGAGCGTAGGAAATGAGGGGTAGTCGGTGAGGCGGTGCAGGCTCGTCCAAGGACGATGATTGCA
Source organism: Camellia sinensis (assembly GCF_004153795.1). Lineage (NCBI taxonomy): Eukaryota > Viridiplantae > Streptophyta > Magnoliopsida > Ericales > Theaceae > Camellia > Camellia sinensis. The sequence continues at coordinate 1,470,764 of NW_021025759.1, forward strand.
GCCCTGAAACCAATTAGCCAAGTGGAGCCAGACCACGGGCACACCAAGCCGGACAGATCTACGCTTACGGAGGAGGAGTTAGAGGGAATAAGGAGGAAATACCAGATTCCCTCGGAGATAGGGTTAAGATTGCCCACATCCAAGGAAAGGGCGTTAGATGTGCGACCGGGCGAGTTCAGCTTGTACGAGGAGTGTAATGACCCCAAAATCTGTATCTGAAATTACTTTTAAGTCCTTGTGGGTTAAAGTATTTTAATTTAATAAAAGCTGCTATGTTTTTTTTATAATTGGTATTTTCTTGACTTTATGGCTGGCTTAAAAAAAAAAAAAAAAAAACGGATCGGATCGGATTATTCGGATCGGATATCCGTGTAAAACGGATCGGATCGGATCACGTATAATCGGATTTTCAATAATCGGATTCGGATTCGGATTAATAGTTAATCGGATCGAATCGGATTTTGGCAGATCCGACCCGGATCCGACCCGTTGACAGGCCTACCTCGGAGATAGGGTTAAGATTGCTCACATCCAAGGAAAGGGTGTTGGATGTGCGACCGGGCGAGTTCAGCTTGTACGAGGAGTGTAATGACCCCAAAATCTGTATCTGAAATTACTTTGAAGTCCTTGTGGGTTAAAGTATTTTAATTTAATGATATCTGTTCAAATTGAGGAATTATCTGTTGAGCCACGACTTTAAAATTGACATTACCGACCTTTACGTGTTTAGAAATCAAAATTGAGTACTTGGGTATGTTAATGGGAATTTTTAGAACTATTTGGAAAAATTAATTGGAATTCTAAATTGTCTGATTCGTTAATGCACGTTTGGGTGGTTAATTTTGTATTGCAAATTGGAGGCCTTAGAGGCTTTAGAAACCAAAACAGATGACATATTTATGATCAGCATAATTTTTAGAGTCATCTAGGAAGTTTAATTGAAATTTTTTGCGCGATTTGTAAGGGCGTGTTTGGCCCTCCTTATTGTGAAAAGCTTAAGTGTGTGTATATTTATATATATGGAGACATGTTATGTGAGTTGGGAACTCAAGATATTTGAGCTAAAAATATCTAAGGTAGAAAAAGAGAGAACCGTGAAAGAGAGAGGGAGAGAAGGAGAGACAAATTCCTTAAGAAAGCTCAACATTCATGGATGATTGAAGGGAATTAAAGAAAGAAGATCAACCTTAAAGCTTGGAAGACTGAAGAGATCAAAGGAAAAAAAAAGGAAAGGTTGAGGGTATGGGCTCTAACTATCATCTTTGTGGATAATTCATCTACTACATGAGATCAAAGATTAACTTGGAAGTTTGATATGTAAATGAATAAGTGTGTTGGGTTATGAGTGGATTGGGTTGAATTCAAGGAATTGAATCTTGATTTCCTTTAATTTGTTTGATGTGGGTTCAATCTTAAGAATGATTTATAGAATAACAAGATGTGATGTGAGAATCAACCATGGGTAAGATGTATTTGCATGACTTTGAGCACATATTATGAAAGTTTGAATATATGGAAAACATGAGACTTGGATTCCTAACTTGAGGCAAAGATTGATTTAATTGAGATGGGATTACACTTGGTTGATTTTAGTTTATCATGTTATGAGGCAATTTTACATGTTTTTGAGTGATTTATGTTAAGAACCAAGCTTAAAAATGGAAAAACCAAGTGTTGGAGCAAAAAGAGCCATTTTCGGACTGCAAATTGCCCAGAGCTGCACATGCGGCCCTGTTTCCCGCACGTGTGGGAGACAGCTCTGTTCAATCAACTTTGAATAGGCATATCTTTTGTCTCGGGACTCCGTTTTAAGTGATTCTTGAGCCTAAAATCAAGCCCCGGAAGTCTAGTTTCCAATGGTGGTGGTCTCACTCCCAAATTCTAAATAAAGAAATAGTTATGCCCAAATTAGTGACGACTGTTCACTTTCTGTCAACCAATTTTGTGCCATTTCTTCACCTAAACCATTTCCCATCGATTTCTCCTGTTTTCTAAGTGCCTTTTTGGTGCAGCTTAAAAGCTACTTATTTCAGCTTTCAGCTTAATTTAAGCTATTTTGATGTGTTTGGTTTAACTTAACAATGCAACTTATAGCTTTTTGTAAGTCAGAAATCAACTTATTCTTTGAGTGGGGCAGGAGATGCTTAATTTATAAGTCAAAAATCAGCTTATGTTCATAGTTATAAGCTATAAGCTGTTAAGGCATAAGCTATAAGCACTTTCCCACAGCTCTACCAAACAGGGCCTAAGACATGGATTATAACTTATTAAGGAATAATGAGCTTGATACCACCATGGCTAATTAATTGAACGATCAAAGAGAATAAGTAAAGGATCGAGTATAATCTCATATTATGTGTTGTGCACTGTACTTGTAGGTCGAGACGAGGACATCGTCCCATTATTACTGGGAGCTGATCACTGTGAGTAATAGTAGTGTAACGTTACGTTTCACTTACTTCTATGATTATGATTTATATATTGTTGTTTGTGAATGGCCTATTCCATCGATATTGTGCTTTGATTAAATTAATAGATATGTTTAAATAATGGCATTGATATGGACCAAGGGTCATTCTGTCCCTATTAATAGAAGTGGGCCCGAGGCCATTATGATGTGAATGGTTCTGTCTCTACAATAGTACTGTAGTGATACATGTGCCGTCTGGTAATAGTTATTATTAATGTTCTATTATTCGCAAGACAACTATGTCTGTAATAAACCATGGGGAAATGTATGTGCACTATTGTGTAATGGTATTCTGATGAATCTGGAGTTATTTTGTTCTGTTTGTTCGTTCCGTTTATGCTATAACATGATATGAATTGTTCGGTCTTTAAGACCTAATGATTTCTGGTATAGAACAAAGTGCTGTACGAAATTAAGTGCTGCAGTGCAAGTCACCTCTAGAATTCGTGCGAGACACCTCTTGAGTCCATACATATGTGAACTGGGCCTATGGCCAATCTGTGACATCTGGGCCTATGGTCGCTCTGTATCTGTTAGGCCAGATGTCGTTCTGTATTATCTGTGGGCTTATAACTGTTCTGTATTATCTGTGGGCTTATAGCCGATCTGTATTATATCTGGGCTTACAGTCGTTCTATATTATATCTGGGCTTATAGCCGTTCTGTATTATCTCTGGGCTTATAGCTGTCCTGTATCATATCTGGGCTTACAACCGCTCTGTATTATATATGGGCCTGAGGCCGTTCTGTGTTATATGTGGGTCTGACGCCGTTTTAACATATGATTATGTATAAGATTTGTGTACAGTTTGATATGCATATTTACATTCTCTAAGTCTATGCTCAATTAATTAACCTCTTTACATTGCTATTATTCACTGAGTTTTGCTCATTCTGTTTTATGTATATTTCTGTAGGTGAGCCATGTTGACACTAGAGTTGTACTGAGGTTCGCCTGTCTGCCAAGTCACCTGGGGTATGTCTTCACGTGGAGGCCTTAATTTATTGTTGGGAGTCTTATAAATTACTAAGTCTTATGTAAGTGTGTGTGAGATCTATATAAATTCTGTGATTGTATATGTATATTTGGAAATGTATTTACATGCTTAAATCCAATTAAACCATCATGTATGCACAAGCTCAATGGATGCTGTCTTTTATTGATATTACTTCCGCCTAAGGCCCCATATATGGTTAAATATTATTTTAAAATTATGTTTGGAGGCCTATGTACAGGTCGGTCATGGACCAAACTTTTAGAGGCAGGTTTGGGTCGTGACAAGGAGGCGTTACGCGGGGGTTTGAGGCTACCTCTCCACCAAGTGGTGGTGGATGCGTTGAACAAGTTAGAGGCGGCGCCAGGGCAGCTGATGCCGAACGCCTGGAAGATAGTGATCGCCTGCGCAAGTGCCTAGCTGCAGGCGATCGGAGGGGCGGCAATGACAGTGGAGGAGTTCTTCTCCTGCTACAAAGCCTCCGGTCAGCAGATTACACTTGGTTGATTTTAGTTTATCATGTTATTAGGCAATTTTACATGTTTTTGAGTAATTAGACTTGAAATCAAGCTTAAAAAATGGTTAGATCAAGTGTTGGAGCAAAAGCCATTTTCAGATTGTCTGATTTTGCCCAGACCGCACGAGCGGCCACGGGCACCGCACGAGCGGCCACGGGCACCGCACGAGCGAACATGAATAAAAAAAAGAGGTTTTCATTATGCTTTTGGGTGCTCGAGCGGCCGGGTTCTTCCGCTCGAGCGGAATTGGGCCGCACGAGCGGCCAACCCTGTTTCAGCTTATACCTTGTAACTTTGAACAAGCATATCCTTTGCATCCGAACTCCGTTTTGAGTAATTCTTGAGCCTAAAATCAAGCCCCGGAAGTCTAGTTTCCAATGGTGGTGGTCTCACTCCCAAATTCTAAATACAGAAATAGTGACGACTGTTCACTTTCTGTCAACCAATTTTGTGCCATTTCTTCACCTAAACCATTTCCCATCGATTTCTCCTGTTTTCTAAGTGCCTTTTTGGTGCATCTTAAAAGCTACTTATTTCAGCTTTCAGCTTAATTTAAGCTATTTTGATGTGTTTAGTTTAGCTTAACAATGCAGCTTATAGCTTTTTGTAAGTCAGAAATCAACTTATTCTTTGAGTGGGGCAGGAGATGCTTAATTTATAAGTCAAAAATCAGGTTATGTTCATAGTTATAAGCTATAAGCTGTTAAGGCATAAGCTATAAGCACTTTCCCACAGCTCTACCAAACAAGGCCTAAGACATGGATTATAACTTATTAAGGAATAATGAGCTTGATACCACCATGGCTAATTAATTGAACGATCAAAGAGAATAAGTAAAGGATCGAGTATAATCTCATATTATGTGTTGTGCACTGTACTTGTAGGTCGAGACGAGGACATTGTCCCATTACTACTGGGAGCTGATCACTGTGAATAATAGTAGTGTAACGTTACATTTCACTTACTTCTATGATTATGATTTATATATTGTTGTTTGTGAATGGCCTATTCCATCGATATTGTGCGTTGATTAAATTAATAGATATGTTTGAATAATGGCATTGATATGGACCAAGGGTCATTCTGTCCCTATTAATAGAAGTGGGCCCGAGGCCATTATGATGTGAATGGTTCTGTCTCTACAATAGTACTGTAGTGATACATGTGCCGTCTGGTAATAGTTATTATTAATGTTCTATTATTCGCAAGACAACTATGTCTGTAATAAACCATGGGGAAATGTATGTGCACTATTGTGTAATGGTATTCTGATGAATCTGGAGTTATTCTGTTCTGTTTGTTCGTTCCGTTTATGCTATAACATGATATGAATTGTTCGGTCTTTAAGACCTAATGATTTCTGGTATGGAACAAAGTGCTGTACGGAATTAAGTGCTGCAGTGCAAGTCACCTCTAGAATTCGTGCGAGACACCTCTTGAGTCCATACATATGTGAACTGGGCCTATGGCCAATCTGTGACATCTGGGCCTATGGTCGTTCTGTATCTGTTAGGCCAGAGGCCGTTCTGTATTATCTGTGGGCTTATAACTGTTCTGTATTATCTGTGGGCTTATAGCCGTTCTGTATTATATCTGGGCTTACAGTCGTTCTATATTATATCTGGGCTTATAGCCGTTCTGTATTATCTCTGGGCTTATAGCCGTCCTGTATCATATCTGGGCTTACAACAGCTCTGTATTATATATGGGCCTGAGGCCGTTCTGTGTTATATGTGGGTCTGACACCGTTTTAACATATGATTATGTATAAGATCTGTGTACAGTTTGATATGCATATTTACATTCTCTAAGTCTATGCTCAATTAATTAACCTCTTTACATTGCTATTATTCACTGAGTTTTGCTCATTCTGTTTTATGTATATTTCTGTAGGTGAGCCATGTTGACACTAGAGTTGTACTGAGGTTCGCCTGTCTGCCAAGTCACCTGGGGTATGTCTTCACGTGGAGGCCTTAATTTATTGTTGGGAGTCTTATAAATTACTAAGTCTTATGTAAGTGTGTGTGAGATCTATATAAATTCTGTGATTGTATATGTATATTTGGAAATGTATTTACATGCTTAAATCCAATTAAACCATCATGTATGCACAAGCTCAATGGATGTTGTCTTTTATTAATATTGCTTCCGCCTAAGGCCCCATATATGGTTAAATATTATTTTAAAATTCTGTTTGGAGGCCTATGTACAGGTCGGTCATGGACCAAACTTTTAGAGGCAGGTTTGGGTCGTGACAAGGAGGCGTTACGCGGGGGTTTGAGGCTACCTCTCCACCAAGTGGTGGTGGATGTGTTGAACAAGTTAGAGGCAGCGCCAGGGCAGCTGATGCCAAACGCCTGGAAGATAGTGATGGCCTGCGCAAGTGCCTGGCTGCAAGCAACCGGAGGGGCGGCAATGACAGTGGAGGAGTTCTTCTCCTGCTACAAAGCCTCCAGTCAGCAGGAGACTTGGGTCACTCTGCAAGCGGTGGCGGGGCGAGGTCTGGTTGTGGGTCTTCCATCTTCGGTGAAAGGGTGGAGGCCAAGATGGTTCCTTGTGACGACGAACGGTGGGGCAGGAATTCGCACGACGTGGAAGGTCCCCACCAAATCTGTCGAGCCCAAGTTGGATGGGGCGGCCGAAGACTAAGTGATGGGGGTGAGGGAATGGAGCGAGCAGAAAGGAGTAAGGTGGGATAAGCTGGTCCTTCCGTCAACGTTGCTTGCCCTGAACTTGGATCAGCAACCGTTGGGGGAGGATCCAGCAAGGGAGGAGTTGGAAAGGCAACGGAAAGCGGAGGAGAAGGAGGAAAAGAGATTGTTCGCTCGAGCGAACAAATATAAGGAGACCCAACTGGGGTGTAACAACCCTCACTTCATCTTAGTCATGCTCTCATGCATTTATATGATTTTGTCTTGTTAAGCTTGCATTTCAAATCTTGTCTTTGTCTTGCTTAAGTGTTACTGCATGCTTTGTTCCTTACTTTGTGTGAGTTTAGCCGAGGTCATCCTAAGCCTGGGTCGCACCTTTGAATCTCTTCTACCTATGACTATCTTGGAATCTTTTGGTTAACCTCCACTCGCACCTTGGCATATTGGCCGAGATGTCACCATCTAGGCCGAGGTGTTCATCCCCAAGGCCGAGGTGTGTATCATCTAGGCCGAGATGTTACCCTTGCACCTAGTGATCTTGTTCCTGGATTGGTATGACCTAGACCGAGGTGTGGCACATCTAGGCCGAGGTGTGTCACAGCTAAGTCAAGTGTTGTCCTTCCTAGCTGAGATCATTGAGACCTTACTTGCCGAAGCCTTGTCCTTAGCCGAGATCATTACTTGCCAGAATGCCTATGCCATCTTGCTTGTTGAACACGCTTTGTCATAGTCTTGTCTTTTCACTTAGTTACCTTTTTAAGAAGAGCTAACCAGCCGGTGCCACGTGTCCCTGCAGTGGGTTAAGTCAGTGAGCTGTTGAGAAACACATCATTTTTGTATTATATCCTTGTCTTTTAGAGAGAGAGAGGCTCTAGGAAGAAGGAGGAGTTCTTAGAAAGGGAATAGATTTCCAAGCTTGATCTTCACACCTTGAGCCGTTAGATTCGTGTCTTGAGGTTAGAATCTTGATCTACTCTTGTTGTTCTTATTGTTCATCTAGTTGCATTGCATGATCGAGCACGATTTGTAAGCCATGCATTGATTTAAAGTTTGGTTTTAGAAAGAGAAAGTGATATTCATGTGTTCTTGAATAAAAGCCTTGTTTGATCTGAAAGTTTGCATCAAGATTCATGTATTTGTGTTTGTTTTTATAAAATCTTCGAGTATGGGTACCCAGGTCAATGTTTTTGAATTCATAGCATGAAATCTCAGATTTTGTAATGATGAGTTATGATCTTTGCATCCATGTTCTTCATGTTCTTCAAGAAAGGGAAACCCAAATTTTCCCGACTTCATTTCCTTGAATGTGGCCATCGGAGCCACACCTCGGCAAGGAGGTGTGGGACCTCGGCCAAGACCTGGTTGGTGCCCAGCAAGTTTTCCCCGAGATGAGAAACAGTGTTTTGTTTCGGTTCGACTTAGTTTTGAAGGAATGACGAGATCATTTGCATTCATGTAAAGCTTGTTTGAAAGTGCATTCAATAGACTTTGCCATGTGTTTGTAGGACTTGGACTCTCGCTTGACCCCGACGTTTGAAGAACTATGTGAGTGGTATCTTTAATAAAGCTATGTTATAATGTTTTGATAAGCCTTGCTTTGCTTTGTTTTGAAAAGTATTTAATCAAGCATGAATGATTATCCCTGTTTTGTATGCCAAGTATAAGTTTTGTATGCCAAGTATAAGTTTTGTTTTAGATGACATTCTTGGAAGTCTGTACGTGCTATGGGACTATAAGCATTTGTAGCACAACCTTTGAAAGTCCGTGCATGCCAAGGGACTTTAAGCATTTGTGGCACTAGTCCGTACGTGCTAGGGGACTATAAGTATTTGTAGCACAACCTTTGAAAGTCCGTACGTGCCAGGGGACTTTAAGCATTTGTGGCACTAGTCCGTACGTGCTAGGGGACTATAAGCATTTGTAGCACAACCTTTGAAAGTCCATACATGCTAGGGGACTATAAGCATTGTAGCACAACCTTTGAAAGTCCATACGTGCTAGGGGATTATAAGCATTTGTAGCACAAGTCCTTACGTGCTAGAGGACTCTAAGCTTTTGTAGCACCTTTGTTAATGTCACCCCTTGAAACTTGAAAGCCATGAAAGACTTTGATTGATGAAGCTTGAAAGACTTGTTAGATGAACTTGTTTTGTCTTTGATTTTGTGCAAGATATAATGTGTATCACTTTGATAAAGATCTCGGATATTATTCATGCAAACCATTTATTACTTGTACCATTCACTGAGTATCTAAGCTCACTTTCTCTATATATATGTAGGTGATGAGCAGGACGGTGGTGGCGCCTAGATGTGCTTTGCAAATTGTTTTGGACTCGCATTTTGTAGCATCTGAAAGATCATGCTTCTTAGTTTGTAATTCATTGTGTTTTGTATATGATGGCTTGAGAAACCTTTTGGTCAAGATGTATTTTGTATTTCATTTTATTGTATCCAAGTTGTAAGACCTTGATAAGATGTATAACATTTCATTCGATCTATGCACAGCTCTTATGGACTAATTAGATTTAAATTTATTGCTTCCGCACATGTTAGCCCCATATGTATACTTTGATTGTCTGTGAACCCTTGTAAGTTGGCCTTTAGTAATCTTGGATTACTGGCTATCATGGCACCATTCTACTAGAGGCGGAATGGGGTCGTGACAGGGCCTGCTCCGAAGTTGGTGCTGAGGAAGAGGATTCCGCCTCGTCCTAAACCTTTGGGGGACATGGATCTAACTGAGTTTGCCCCCTTGCCACAACCCATAGACCCACTGAAGAAGAGGGGCAGACGAGAGGTGGAGGTAGGGCTAAGGAAGTTGAAGAAGAAAAGAGTCACCACTGAGAGGGCAAAAGATGCGCTCGCCTTGAAGATGACGAGAGTTGGTGGAGAGGACACCCCGATGGCGGAGAAGGCAGAGGAGAGGAGGGTGGGGGCGACTCCAGAAGGGATGGTTGTCCCAGATGCACAAGGGGACGAAGGTCAAGGGGCCCAAGTGGAGAAAGAACACATGAGTGGCATATACCCCAAGATGCAAGTGGAAAGTGGGTCGGTTGGCCCTGAGAAGGGGGCGGAACGGTAGCCCAAGGGGGGTCCTGTGGCCCAGGAAGAGGGAGAAGGGGTCAATCTGAAGACTGCCATCTACCATGCTCCGACAGTGTTTGGGCGACTGGAGGGAAAAGGAGGCCCAGCCAGGACAGTTGCAGATTGCCTATTGGGAGTAGTGAAAGACGCAGCCGTGCGCTCGATGGCTAGTTTTACTGAGGCTGAGCTGCTAAGGGGGTTGTGCTCTGCCCAAATGGAGGCGACCGCCTTAGTAAGAGCCCTACTAAACAAGGCGGCGCCTGCAAGAGGCGAATTGAGGCCACTGCAGGCAAAGTTGGAGGAGGTGGAGGCCCAACTTGAAAATTTAAAGAGGGAGAGCGTAGGTTGGAGGAAGGCCGCGCGGAGTGCGTGTGCCAGGGGGCTAGAAGAGGCCCAAAAGGCAAAGAAAATGGAGGTGTTGGCGATGGTGCAGAGGAATGTTGCCGACCATAAAAGGTGACCGAGTTGAGGGACCGACCATGAGGAATGATGCAGTTCGTTCCAACTGGAACGGGTCGTACTGATCCACGCTTCTCAAACCAGTGTCTGATTGACCAAGCCCACTAGAAGACCTGCACAAGAGTTCAACGGGGAACGGGGAGTCCCCCAGCGAACCCTCTGACGAGCAAGTTAAAAAGAGAAGTGGAATGTGGAGACAGATTAGAGATAGAAAGCTTAACCTTCTTTTTATCTTCGACGTCTGCTTATATCCTTTGGTAATCATTTCGTTGTCCCTTCCGACCTGCCATCTTGGCCGAAAGTCTATGTTCTAGCTTGCCTTGTTCATGGTGAGGCCGTTCTGTCTCGACGGGGAGGGGTTATCGCAATAAATGCTGTAAGGGGCTTCATTAATGACTGATGTGCAGCGCAATAACTTTGCAGGATCTTTGTTTGATTATGTGGCCTGTCCTTCACCTACTACGTGTCTAGTGTCATTAGTTCTTGATGCCATGTTGAGCTCCAGCAACGCTGGGTTTCATTAGTTGAATTATATATTGGGCCATAACTACTGGCCTTGGGTTGTTCATAGTGAGCTATAGCCTTTATGGGCTTACCCATGTCACTAATAATTAAATTCATATACTTTATCATGAATCTGCAATAATTTTCTTATTACATTGGTAATTTTCCCATCAAATAAGAGGAAAAAAATTAACTTGACTTAGGAAACATAAGTATGATCATGAGGTTTTGTGCCTTCGAAAATCAAAAACATGATCAAAAGTTGGAATGGAATCCCATTATCAAGAATAAGATTTGTTAACGCGGCCCCCCCCCAGTATCTAAGCTCACCTTCTCTATATATATGTAGGTGATGAGCAGGACAAATTTTTTTTCCCGCCCCCCCCCCCCCTCAAAAAAAAAAAAAATGCTCAACATTAATTTATCAAGTAAATGATAGTGCTAAAATTAGACATAATACTTTCACAACACATTAATTATTATGTAGTTGTGACAAAATCAATTTTGGGAGAAATTATTTAGTTCTCCTTAAGCAAGTCCAAGTGTTGCTCAAAAATTAATAATTTATTGGTCTAATTATAAAATACATCACTTTTGTATTTAAATTTTAAAGATAATATATTTAAGTAATGCATTTATTATTTATATTTTTTTTAAGTTGACAAAAATACACAGATAGTGCACATGTAATGCACAAATATTAGTCCTTATTTTTTAATTTGGTCAAATATCTCTTTTTTAACTTAAAATTGCATAAAGACACATATTTGTCTCCATTTTTTAATTTAAAAATCAATCCAAAATTGATAGCAACAAGAGGAAACTTTAAAAATAATTGCAAAAAGATGAAGTTTTTAACTACAAAAATCAATCTCTCTCTCTCTCTCTCTCTCCTTTTTATTTATCTAAATGTGTGATATAAATAAAAAAAAATATATATATTTTATTATTATTATCAAGGTAATTACACTTACCTCCCATGAGATTTCTGACAATTACTCTGGTTTCAATAATTACAATAACATTTTTTACCTTTGAAACTATTATCAAGATTCCCCCACTGTTAGGCTATTTAACAAAAATTGCTGATATCATACTGATGTCATAGGATATAATACTAAAAATGACGAAATTTCCCATTAGTTACCTTATTTATTCAAATGATAAATTTCACTCACCTTCTCTGAGGTTTTGCATATATATTATCAAAGACCCATACAGATTTTAGCATTATTTAATAAAATTCTTAAATTTCATGCAATATTAAATAAAACTCCTATTTAGCACTATATAGGTCATTGAAAATATATACGCAAAACCTTATGGGAGGTAAGTGTAATTTACCCATGTTGATAATGAATGAGTTAGTGTATGGATATTTTCATCTTTTCACGTTTAAATCAAAGGGTAATATGGTCATTTTCACATTTAACTAATGTCATTTGTGCGAATTGTAACAGATTGAGGGAATCTTAATAATAGTTTTGAAAGTAAAGGAGGTTAGCATAATTATTGAAACTACATGGGAAGTCCTTATAATTGTCAGAAACCTTAGGAAAAGTGAGTGTAATTTACGCTTATTATTATCACGGGTGGAACTAGTGTCTAATAATAACACTACTCAACTTTGAAATTTTCTTAGAATAATGTGAAATTTACTCATCCATTGTGAAATTCATATAAAATAAAATAATTTTATTTTTCACTTTATTTAATTTTTTTGTTTACACATAAATTACAGAAAATAGCAAAATTAAAAGAACAAATAATCATAGAGAGACTGAAAAGAAATAGGAGAGTGGAAAGAATGGTAAATTGGAACTATTGGCCATCTTGAATAAGAAATTAAAAAAAATGACTTTTTTTTTTAATTTTTGGTAGTATGAAAAGGATTTTAATGAGTTTGTTTCTTTGCACTGGTTAGTAATTAAAATTTTTGGTTGAAAAAAAGAAGTAATCAATGCCTTTTCATTTTTGATGCAAGGTAATCAATGCTCGTGTTTAAAGAATTGCTAAATGGGCCTTTCAACTACTCATATTACTTACATCTAATATTTTTCATTAACCATGTAAAGTGAAACACATAACGATATAAAAATTATGGGCCTTTCTCATTGTATATCCTAATTTAATAGCCTCCCCAGGGGCCAAACCCACTTTGTGGCAAATGATACTAAAGTTAGTGTAGAAAGTAATAAGTTTCAAAGAGCATGCATGCAAAAAGCTCAAAATAATCCGTAGTTAATTCTCACATACCTTTTCCAAAGTGGAGAGTAATATAAGAGTGTGATGCATTTATAGCTAATCAATCTGGCTCTTTATAAATCTCTTAAAATTCATCAAAATTAAACACAACATTAGTCAACCAGATAATCAATCTGGCTCTTTAATGTGACATATCTCAAGCAACACATAATATGTAGGCTGCTAACCAGATATCTAACCACACCATAATAAATATTGACTATTCCAATTTGAATGAAAAGTGCAATGCCATTGAAATAAACCCTTGACGAACAACTAGCTACTAAGTGAATTCCATTTCAAATTTTATGCAAAAGGCAACTAGAAAATGCTATGAAAGTTGAATACATTCCCATTTGATAGCCAAAGAGGCTCCTTTGGGACAGGAGGATGCACCACTCACAGTTTCCAGCTGATCCACACAACTAGAATTGGAAGGCTCACAAATCTACTTTACTTGATGCATGTTCTGAGAATGCTTAGTTATAATAATAGTAATTTTTGTAAAATAAAAAAAAAAAATGATTCAGGTGTATTATTTTTATGAGTATATTTTATTGATAGTAATGTTTTATTTATAGAGATAAATCTGAAATGATATGCCAAAATGCATCAATACCTAAAAACAATAATTTGTATGACAAAACAATACACCAACTGGTATCGAATTACCGCCCTTGAAGCCTAGCTCAACTGGTAAGCCCCCAAATATACAACCAAGTGGTTTTAGGTTCGGGTCCCTACTTCGCCATATATGTGAAGCTAATGAAGCTAATGGGTGGTCACACATACCCAGGATTTTATCCCAGTTCTCACCGAAAGTGGGACCAGGGGTTCTTCATCACATATAAAAAAATAATACTTAAAAAACTGTTATGAAATTAATAACTATGTTCAAGCCATTAACCAGTAGCTCATAAGCAGTAATGCATATTGCTTTGACCAATAAAATGAATTTCAACAAGACAAAAAGGAAAGAAAAAAGGAATACAACCTATAGAATGGTAAAGTACAAATATACCGCAGAGAAAAATAAAACTAAACTGACCAAACTGATGTTTTTGTTTACCAATGACAAGTTTCTCTATGAGTCTTGATTTCAAGTTCACAATAAGATATTCTAAAGAAAAATGTGTTTCTAACATTGAAAATTTGTTAATTTAGTGCTTCATTTTGTTTCCCCATTTATTTTCAGTTTCAGACTTCACTTGATCAAAATTGAAAGTTTAGACTTCCATAATGTAATCTATTTCTACAAATAAAATGAGAAGACAGTACATGTCAAAAGAGTTAATGCTTGCAATACCAACAGCTTCTTTAGGCTGCATGTGATGGGGCTGCTGATTTAGTGCACAAGCTCCTGCTTGCAGCAGTGTCAGAGAGGCAATCGGTAGGCACAGTCTTACATCAAGTTACCAAGGCCGTGACTCAAACCAGCACCACAAGGCTTGGGGCGGATAGTACTTTCCACAATGCCGTCACACCAAGTCACAACCACACTTTAATTAAGGACCAAGAAACAATGAGAATGAAGAAAGAGGTAATTGGCATTGTGGTGTTTGGATGAGGCCAGAATTTAATCCAATAAGAGATATCAATTCTTATTGCATTCTGTTTCAAACATGGGTTGCTCTATGGTAGTTTCTTATTGCTTCATAAACCAATTTCTTTTTGTTTTGTTTTTTGGTAAGTACCAATTTCTTGAAGAACTAATAAGAGACATAAATCTGTTCCCAGCAGAAATGATTACTAATCAATACAACTCTTCTCTTTTAATCTGACTTGATAACCAAATCTACTATAAGGCGAAATTCAATCACATAAAATGAGACCTTCATTGATAGACACCAGTTTTGCCAAAAATAAAGGAATCCACATTGAAAGACATAAATTAGTCAGCATTGCTACTACATATTGGTTGAGTCCTAGAACTCGTGGAAGCAAAAAGAATTAAGAACTAGGTAATATACACCCAGGAGTATTAATGCCCTCAACTACCTAACGCTGGCAGTCCCTCTGACACTACCACCATCAAAGTTGCATGCCTTTTCTACATTTAATGAGTGATACACACTCTACTAGTTAGGGCTTGCAAAATAATGGATAAGTTTGGATTATGATGGTTAAGGTCTGTTCGACAGATTTGAATGAACAAAAATTCAGCAAATAGAAAAATAAAAGAAGAGAAAAGTGCCTTACTCCATAGGGGCAGCTTGAGTTCAGTACTCGAGTGAGTAGAAGAATTCTACGGTCATGCTTTAACTAGGAAAAACTTTCATTGCAATTCCAAAATCTTGTTACAGCAAGGGGCCCTTTTACTATAAAACTCTAAAGACATTACAAACTTCCTAAGAATTGCCCCATCCAATATACAAATCGCAAAAGACTCAAAATCCAGCAAAAAAAGATATTATTTTAAATAAATACGTAAATGGCCTTTGATTAACCAAATGAATCTCCTTAGAAAAAGGATTCATGTAGCCAATCTTATTTGATGGGACTTAAAGGTTTGGTTTGGTTTGATTTGGTTACAAATACGTAAATGGATTGCAATCTAAGAAAGGAATCCTAACTACTGTAAAAAATGATACTCCTAAAATTGAATACTAAACCAATATAAAAACCAGTATACAAGAAAATACAAATTTCCTACAACCATGACTTTCTAAACTCACAATATTCTTGACCAAAATAAGAAACCAAAAAAACAAAAAAGCAAAAAAGGAAATCTAGACCACCCTAATAACTCAAAAAAGCAAAAACGGTCTCCATGCAAAAACGAATAATACCATGGGCAAACTATTACCGTCTACAAGGAGACAATATTACTAGACCAACATACTATCAAAGATAAACTCAAGACTGAGAATTACAAAGCATCCTAAACCCTATTATAAGTCTTCAACTTGTTTCGCTTCACTATGACATTATTTCTTCTTTGTGATTATTGCCCAGATATGTTTCTAGACATATTTCATTCACTCATCAATATTTTGGCACCCACCAATAGTAAAGTTAACGTAGATGTTTAATTGGTCTCAGCCTTGAAAGATGTATCATTTCATCACCATGCCAAAGTCTTGTATTAATTTACATTCTAACTTAGAAACTCAATAAGCTAAAACGTGAAATAAAATCAATCATATTAGAACTAAAATATTGCTGATGTTACAAAACCATTTCATTGCAAAAGCCATATATAAATTTATCCAACAGGAATAAAATCAATTTAACATATCCAAAATGACACATAATTCATTTCATTGCAAAAGGCATAAATAAACTTACAATGTTCGAAACTACTACACCAACAGAGGGGGAAAACATTCTTAAAGTACAAGGAAGAGAATACTAGAAATGAAACAAATGAAAACAACAAAATGGAGACGACACTAACAATTTTGCAAAGAATACAATCAAACAAGAAATATGGTCTCCATGCATGGACGAACTCGTACATAGTCAATATCACCAAGGGACAGATTCAAATTGCAAACCTTCCTAAAACTCTTATCTTTTAAGTTATAGGATATGACTTTACCAGGTATGTATTAGACCAGACACGAATCCCCTTCAACGTCTCCACCAAGGAAGCAAAGTACATTGAATGTATAACCCATACACGGGTGATCAGCGTGTTCACGATACATCTCTGGAAAAGCCGATACAGCCAATTTTAGGTCAACACGGTACTGGACAAACCATTTGGAATAGTCTGTCTCCAACTCGAACACATAAAAATGACGAGAGCAATTTTTAATAAACTCAATTAACTGTAGACGACCTCCAGACTCCGCAAAATATAATAGGTCCTTTGTGAGTAAACGATGAGGCATTGGCAATGGGAAGAGTCTATCTTGATTAACATCATAATAGATTGATCTTACGGACTGACAACTAGGCCAATGAATCTTACCGTTAAGAAAGACTCCATTTTCAAATACTACACGCGTTGAGTAAGCATATGATACCTCGGAAAACGTCCAAGTTCGGGTTTGTGAGGAATATATGGCGGTTTGAAAATCAGGGCCGCACCATCTTTTGGAACGGAGAGCAACTAGCTTGTAGTGAAATGAAACAGAGGGATCAAAAGCCAAATTCATTGAAACAACAAAGTTTCGGTCAACCCCATTGGTGGGCCTAGGGATGGTGGAGAAGTATTTGGTGGTGGGGTTGAGGACGTAGTAACGAGTATCGCTGTAATCTAAAGTGAAGCAAGAGGAAGAACAGAGGAACAACCCATTACAGGACTGGGAAATCTTGACCCCGTTGGGGTCATTGACGAAATCGAAGGATCGAATTGAATTGGAAGGAAGTAACAAAATGTGATTGAATTGGCAATGGGAAGAGTCTATCTTGATTAACATCATAATAGATTGATCTTACGGACTGACAACTAGGCCAATGAATCTTACCGTTAAGAAAGACTCCATTTTCAAATACTACACGCGTTGAGTAAGCATATGATACCTCGGAAAACGTCCAAGTTCGGGTTTGGGAGGAATATATGGCGGTTTGAAAATCAGGGCCGCACAATCTTTTGGAACGGAGAGCAACTAGCTTGTGGTGAAATGAAACAGAGGGATCAAAAGCCAAATTCATTGAGACAACGAAGTTTCGGTCATCCCCATTGGTGGGCCTAGGGATGGTGGAGAAGTATTTGGTCGTGGGGGTTGAGAAGGTAGTAACGAGTATCGCTGTAATCTAAAGTGAAGCAAAAGGAAGAACAGAGGAACAACCCATTACAGGACAGGGAAATCTTGACCCCGTTGGGGTCATTGACGAAATCGAATGATCGAATTGAATTGGAAGGAAGTAACGAAATGTGATTGAAATTGATAGAGCGAGAGGAAGGAGTTGAGTAGCGTCGGAGGAAGAAGGAGGAAGGAGAAATTGGGGGAATCCAGTCTCGAAGGACAGAGCGATCGGAGATGAGAGAAAGCCGTCTCTTTGAAACACGCTTGAAAGAGAAGAGAGGCTTGGCGGGAAGTCGAATTAAGATCTGTTTGAAAAGATCGTCGTTGTTGATGACTCTTTCGGCGGAGGTGAGAGTGAGGGTGGTGGTGGTGGAGATGCGGCGGCGCTGAAGGCGGTGGAGGAGGCAGAGGAAGACATGGCGGCGGCGGAGGAAGCAGAGGGGGAGGAGGAGGAGGGTGCGGATATATATAGAGATAATTGAATGAACGTATAGTTGAGTTGAGTTGCGATTCCTCTTCGTTTTTCTTTTCTGGCAAATGGCAATGCTGTCTGCGAGCGGATCCTCCAGAGTAAACCCTCTAGGGTGATCTCGTAGAGTGGCTGATTGGACGACTGTCAATAAAATTTATCAAAACGACGTCGTTTTGACAGATTTAAGCAATTTAAACCACAAAATTTGAGCTACCTAGCATTGTCGCTAAAAAAAATCCTTTTAAAGTGCTAAGCATACAAAAGGCTCCAAAAACATAATACATGGATGTGAGATAACAAAATAGTTGCACACGTAGTTGCGAACATGTTCGCATATATATGTCATATTTGTACATTATATATTTGGAACTTTTTATACTCTTAAAATTTTCCTTAAAAGCTTGTTTGTTTGACCGCGTAGATTGTGGTATAGGATTGTGTTATAAGCCGGGGTCCACCCATGACATGTTTGCTAAGAAATATATTGGGGCCTTGTTTGATTGGAGGTTTAGGAGAGAAGGTTAGATTAGTAATCAATGAACCCCACGTACAGTACGTTTGTTTGTGGAGAAGTGATTTGAGATTGCTAATCTTATAATGAGTGTGTTTGTTTGGACGGACTAAATAATGAGAGATTGTAATTTATCAAACTATTAGTATTATGATATATTATTTCTGGACTATTTAGTTAGACTGATTTTTATCCTATGTTTGTTTAGTTATGAAATTAGATGTCTGGATTAGATTATTTTATACTCAAATGACTATTTTATCATTTTCAATTATTTACTAAGTAATAACAATATTAAACATAGTTTTGATATTTTAATTATTTTTAGTTAGATTAAATAAAAATTTATTTTATTTTATTTTTTGCACAATTAAAAAATTTATTTTTAAAAAATTAAATATCAATAAAAATATATGTTATTTTTTAATTAAAATTTTAAATGAATTTATTTTAAATAATAATAATTAAATAATGAAATAAAATAAAACATCTATTAAAACTTAAATAATGAAATTAAATAAAATATAAACAAAATTTTAAAATAAAACATCAATAAGATATCTATAAAAAATTATTTTAAAAATTAAATAAATAAAACATTAATAAAAAGTTAAATAAAATTATTTTATTTTTAAATTAAGACATTTAAATTTTATTGAATTTTACTAAATATGATACATAAGTAAATAGTAAATGGTCAAAATAGTCATTTCACCACCTAATTCCAACAGTCCAATGAAAATTGTCTCACACCCCCCGGACTCTATAATTCCACATATGGGGAATATGACGTCTGGTCGGACTCCATGTTTGACGGATTAAAAAAAAAAAATAAACGTCGGATAAAAAACTTCCTCCGGATTACAATCCCAACAGTAAATAGTCTCTTCCTACCCTCCTTATCCCCCAAATCAAGCACACCCTTAGAGTCCAAGAGTGCGGGTCAACCTCCTCAAGAATGAGGTTCGTCGGATAAAGTGCTTCAAAGGTTGATCCGTGAGAACCAGGATGGAGTGGGCTTGAAAATATGGTCGGAGCCATCTGGAGGCGATGACCAAAGATAATGCAATCTTTTCCAACAAGGGATAGTTTTGTTCTCCCCCCCTAAGTGCTCGACTAATGTAGTAAGCCGGTGTTGGACTGAATCTTCTTCGTGGATAAGGGTGGCACTAACCGCGAGTGTTAGAAATAGCTAAGTAACGAAAGAGTGGCTCTCTTACGATTGCTTGAGAGAGGAGAGGTAGGTTAGCCATGCACTGTTTTAGTTGTTGGAATTCCTGGACGAGTTTGGCGGTCCAAGTAAAAGCTTTTTTGAGCATTTTGAAGATGAGAGACACTTGTCGGTTGCCCTCGAAATGAACCGATTGAGGGCGACTACTCTACCAGTAAGCCATTAAACCTCCTTTACCATTCTAAGTGGCCGCATTTCTATTAAGGTGACCTTCTCTAGGTTGGCCTCAATTCCTCTATGGCTAACCATGACGCCCAAGAATTTTCCAGACCCAACGCCAAAGGCACACTTCTTTGGGTTAAGCTTCATTTGGTATTTGCACAAGGTTTGAAAGTCTCTCGCAGGTTTGATAAGTGATCTGAAGCAAGCTTGGTTTTTACGAGCATATTGTCGACGTAAACCTCCATATTCCTACCTATTTGAGTTTTGAACATGGCACAAACCAGCTATTGGTAAGTGGCCCTTGCGTTCTTCAGGCCGAATGGTATCACACTATAATGGTAAGTCCCCCAGTAGGTGATGAAAGAAGTGTGTTCCTAGTCTGCAAGGTGCATAAGGATTTGGTTCTAGCCCAAGAAAGCATCCATAAAACTAAGCATTTGATGGCCTTCCATTGCATCAACCAGCAGGTATATTTTGGGAAGTGGATAGTTGTCCTTTGGACATGCCTGGTTGAGGTCGGAATAGTTAACGCAGAGTCTCCATTTGCCATTATTCTTGCAAACCAAGACACATTGGATAACCACTTGGGATAATCCACATTTTGGATAAACTTGGCCTTGAACAATTTATCCACTTCCTTAGCGATGAGGTTGTTACATGTGCTATTTCTAACGGACTGGTCGGAATTGAGGCTCGGTGTTGAGGCAATGGGAAATAATCGAAGGATTGATGCCTTGCATGTTGGTATGAGTCTAAGCAAAGACATCTTTATGCTCAATAAGGAGGGCTATAAGGTCTTCCTTGGCTTGAGGGCATAGCTAGCTGCCAATCTTAATCGTCTTCATTAGGTCAAAGGAGCAAATAGGTACTTCGACTAATTCTTCTATTGGTTCCTCCCGAATCAATTCCTCTTCTTCTCTAACATCAAGGCCCTCAATGATCATTGCCTCCTTCAATTTCATTTCCTTTAATGAGGCAACGTAACATTTCCTGGCTACAGTCTGCTCGCCCCTCACAATGCTGACCC
>NW_021025759.1:1515478-1542088 GCF_004153795.1 Camellia sinensis
CTTTCCAAGGGTCGACAAGACTCTGTAACTGTCCACATGGGTTGGATTCCGGTTAGCTCCTTCATGGGGTCCGACAAGACTCTGTAAACTGTCCCGACATTGATTCCGGTCAGCTTCTACAACGGTCCAGCATGACCTCGTCCACTGTCCAGACATTATCTTCAACAACAATCTGACACGACCATACAGTGTCTCCTATCCTATTTTATTTTTCTACTCTCTCCAAACTCAAGTTGGTAGGTTCCTATCCTCCTTGAGTTTGAGGGGGGCTGTTAGAATATAATATGTAAAATGTTGCTTTAATAATTAGGTTAGTATAATAATTAGTATAATAATTAGTATGCTTTAATAATGTACCTTTAATAATGTTGTTTGGTTTGTGCTTCTACTTTCGGTTTGTAATTGTTCTTCCTCTCCTTTATAAAGGAGAGAGCTCAACATAACATTCAATACAACAATCAATCAATAATACATCAATTTTAACAGATAGTCTAGAGAGTTCAAAGTCCATTGCTTTCTAAATCTTAAGAGTTTGATTTTGCAACTTATATTGTTAGTTTCTACATTCTAGTTGATGTTGGAAAAACAAGAAGGAGAAAGGACTTGTTCACAATCCATTGGTTATAGTATATGGCAGTTTAGTGGTTTTACTAGCTAGGGCTACGTTTTTGGTTGCGAAACTTCTATTTTATTATTATTATTTTTTTTGTCCTTGACTAGTACTAGGTATGCTGTTATAGGAGTTTAGAAAGTCATGGTTATAGGAAATTTTTTGGAATCTGTGTACTGTAGTTTCTATGAAACGGGCCCCTTGTTACACGATTTAAGAGTTGTAATGAAAGTTTTTCCTGTTTAAAGCATTAGGTACTTTTCTTTTTTTCTTTTTCCTATTTGCTGAATTCTTCTACTGACTCGAGTGTGGAACTCAAGCGGCCCCCGTATGGAGTAAGGTACTTTTATCGTTTATTTTTCCTATTTGCTGAATTTCTGTTCATTCAAATCGGTCAAATTGGCCTTAATCATCATAATCTGAACGTATCTCTTGTAATCCATTATTTTACAAAGCCTAGTCCTATTTTCCTTGTTTTAATCTATACTAAGCTGTCCTTCATCACTAGTAGAGAGTGTATCACTCTTTAAAGGTAGAGAAGGCGTGCAACTTTGATGGTGGTAGTGCTGTCAGAAGGACTGCCAGCATTAGGTGGTTCAGGTGGTGTTGTTTTGTTAATGGTAGTGCTTGTGCTCATGTGATGAACGTAAACTTGAAGTTGCGTAGAAGTGGAGGCAGAGCAATACAGCTTAACGTGAGTGTGGTGGTGGCGGCATCAGTTGCCTTGGTGGCAGTGGTGGTGGTCCTTCAAGTGGCCACGGTAGATTTGTACTTTACCCTTCTAAAGGTTGTATACCTTTTCCGTTTCCTTTTGTGTCTTTTAATTCATGTCATGTGAAAATCATTTTATGCATTTGACGGCAATCCTTTTTTCATTAAATTGCTTTATTCTTGGAATGTGCTATGTTAATGAGGGAGATTAAACTCATGCTATTAGCGTAGCTTTGTTAAAGATGTTTGCTTCATTAATATCTTTCATGTGTGTAAATCTTAAACTTGTTTAAGGCATTTGTCATAGATAGAATTAAGCATTTGACAAGAGAACAAATGTACATACAAGAAAACAAATGTACATATATGTATATTTATATATATGAGAGAGAGGTAGGGAGACAAGATGGCAGGAAAGCACTTGAATTGTTTTCATTAACTATTCTTTCAGTTAATGCTATGCTTTCTTCTTAGTTTTATGAACCTTAGTGGCAGTATTGTGTTCTCAATTGATATGCTCGGAATCTTGAAAGAAGGATTTATTTCTTCTAAATTGCACAAGATATTTAATTTCTTCTTCAAATCTAAAAATTAATATTTTTTTGCTTATGTTACAGGATTATTCCATTACTGCTTATGACCCAAAGATATAGCGGCTCATTTACTGCATAACAAGTAACTGCCATTACTTCACTGGTTCAAGTCCTAGAGCTGCTACTTGTGCAAATGAGCCTATATTTCTGCCTTGAGAATGTCTTTATATCTCTTTGTTTAGATATGTGGTTGGCAGAGAAAGTTATGAATTCCATACCAGTCTCTTTTTTTCATTTTTTGATAACGAGAACCCTTGACTCCACCTTCAGTGAGACCCAGTAAAACCCCGGATATGTGTAGCTTCACATATCGGGCGAAGTTGAGACTTACCAATTGAGCTAAACCCTTATGGGTATTCCATACCAGTTAGTGTATCGTTTTGTCACTGGAATTGATTTTTTAATTTTTTTTTAATGGTACACTTTCATAAAAATCAAGGCACTTGAATTATTTTTTACAAAAACAACTACTATTATAACTTGGCTATTCTTAGATCATGCATATATCAAGGTAACATAGATTTGTAAGGCTTTCAATTCTAGGTGTGTGGATCAGCAGGCAACAGCGAAAGGTGCACCCTTGTGCATCCTCCTGAGCCAAAAGGAGCCTCTTTGGCTATCAAATGGGAATGTATTTAATAACTTCATTAATGGAAACTGGATAAAGGTGTGATTAATCAACTTTCATAGCATTTTCTAGTTGCCTTTTGCATAAAATTTGAAATTGAGTTCACTTAGTAGCTAGTTGTTCCTCAATAGTTTATTTCAATAGCATTGCACTTTTCATGCAAATTGAAGTCACTTCTCCAGTAACATGAAGATTCTTTATGTTCTGTTGTTAGCTATTGGTGGGGAATATGAATGAGGTAATGATGCAAAACTACGTTGCTTTAGTGGAATTTCTAATTTATTTTTCCCAATTTGTTTCCTTTTCTTCATATATATATATATATATAAATTTGTTCCCCCAATTTATTCAATTGCTCCAGCTCTCTCTCTCTCTTTCTCTCTCACATGCCCTACCTCTCTCTCACGCTTGCCATCGTGGTTCACAAGTATGGATCTCTCTCTGTAGGTTTCTCATTCTCTCTCTTGGTCTCTCAATCTCTCTCTTGATCTCTCAATCTTGAAGACCTAAGATTTATATGTGTTTTTTTATTCTCTACAAAGAATTGGCATTGAACCTCAGAGCAATTGCAAAGGTCATCTACACACCTCAATTCTTTCGCTAATTCCCGTATGTGTTCAAATTCATTCGTTCATTTCTGTCTCTATATGTACTATGGATATATATACATATATGTGTATAATTCCAGATGTATTCATGTTCCCTCATATTTCAGAAAGTATGCTATTGATATCTTGAAGTAATGGTATATTCATGAACAGGCCAAAAGTACTTGAGGTCACTCCAATTAGCCCTATCTTAACTGGAGGAAAAAAGACCTTAGTTGTTGAGCATGAGTTAATCAAGTCTATTTTTAGCATGTATGATTTCAATATGCATTCAAATCCTTTAATGTTATGTTTGAATATGGTTTGAAAAGGGAAATGATTTGAGGCCTAATTGGTTGTGTTTTTATTTTTTTATTTAGTTTAGGAGATAAAAGTGAAACTAACCCAATAAGAAAAGACAAATGTAAGGTTGTGGTATTATATATAATATTAGGGAGGGGGTGAAATATGGAAGAAAATTTTGGACAAGGAAGTTGTAAAATTTGAGAGAAGACAATATTGAGATGGAATTGTAAAATCTGGGGTTTCCTTTTTCTTTTTCTTTTTTTTTTTTTGGTTTCCTGTAAAACTGATATTGATAGAAGACAAAATTGAGATGGAATAGCCTGGTCACAGAGCTTAAAATATGTAAGATAGATAAATTGATGTATATTATTGATTGATGTATTACAAGATTGTTGTGTATTGTTATGTTTACAATGATCATATATATAGAAGAAAATGTGGTAGTAGGTGTAGGTGGTAGGTGGAGTGAAGTGGAGGTGGTAGGTGGAGTGGGTGGTAGTGGAGGTGGTAGGTGGAGTGGTGATTTATTATTTACAATTTACATTAACATAGTTGATGTCTTATACCTTGACAGATTTAAGGATTTCTTTGAAATTTGTAATGTGAATAAACAGAAATAAACAATTTGAAAATACGATTAATATCACCTAAACTTGTTTACAAGCATCATAACTTTACAATCCACATGTCCAAAATGAGTTACAAGAATTGAAATTGCTACTACTCCTAATTACAAGAACTACTTCTATGATAAGTTCAGTTACTCCTAAATCTCACAAGTGTTTGTGAATTTGGTTAAAGATCCTTCTTTCTTTGGATTTCCAGGTTTATGTTGCTTCACTGGCCATGTTAAACAGCCACGTGTGCATCTTCTAATGTCTTCAATTTGCCCATGATCCATAATTGCTGCAACTACTAAAAACTTCCTTTTCCTTTGGAATTGCCGCGTGTTGTGCCCATAATCTTCCTTTTTAGGCGACTATCTTCATGTCTACGATTCTTGGACCCTTATTGCTCATGCCTATGTTCTTTGACATGCTTGTCAATAGAGAATTTGAATTGTTGGTGCCAACAAGGTACACATAATGCACATCTATACCTGCATACCTCTCTCTCTCTATATATATATATATACACACACATATACATACAACTTTACCTCATCAAACATCGATAACCACCGACTTCACCACCACCACCGTGAGCATCAGCATCACCACCTCCTTTCAACACCAACCCACCACTATGTGAGCTTCGTCATCACTATCTTTCATTCCTCCATTCATCTTCATCCCTTCTTCACTTCATCAACTCCATCACCATTACCGCAAAGCTTATCCACCACTGTCAGCACTACCGGACCACCACCACCATCACTTATTCCATTACCACCTAGAACCTGTTAAAATTAATGCCATATTTACATTAGATACATTGGATACATTGCATGCATTGGATACATTGAGTTCATACATTCTTTGTATTCATGTATTTTTATATTTATGTATTTTATATTTATTAAGTACATTGTCTAGATTATATTCATGTACCTAATTAATTACAAGGTTGTTTAGGTTCATGGATCTTATTCATTGAACTTATGTATAACCTTCTCTATATAAAAGGATGTAAGCCTATGGGCAAGATATATGAATCAAGAAGTGATAAAATTCAATACAAAATATAGTTCATTCTAAAAAGAGTTTTATAAAAAGCTAACATAAGAAGTGGTATCAGAGCTTTGGTTGGGTCAAGAGCAAGCTGGGCGTAGAGATCAGATACGGGAAAACAAGCCCCGAAGAACAAACCGACGTCCATGGCGAATCCCAACAACCAAAATGTATCCACTCCTATCTTTAATGGTGAAAATTTTGATTTTTGGTATGTGAAAATGAGAACTATTTTTGTCTATACGGAGCTTTGGGATCTTGTTGAGAATGGGTTCGAGGAACCTGAAGATGAAGGAGCTTTGACAAATCCCCAAAAGAACCAATTAAAAGAGCAAAGGAAGAAGGATTCAAAGGCTCTCTCTTTGATTCAACAAGGAGTTGGAAATATATATATATATATATATATATGAAAAACGAAAATGATAAATACAGGGATAAGAAGAAGAAAAAGAAAAATAACTGGTCAAAAGGCTGAGGGACATGTCACGTGGGTGTCATGATAAGAAAAGGCAAAAGAAAGAAAAAAAAAAAAAAAAGAGGAAAAGTCAGACAGGAGTGGAGACAAGGTGGGTGGTATTTGGTGGAAAGAATAACACAAGGAGGAATGTGAGTTGGTATTATAATAAACAAAATATGTATGTATATATAAAAAAATAAAAGAAATTTAAAGAGAGTGTGATAGTGGGTGGCCACAAGCAGTTCTCGGGTTCTCTGAGATGTGTTAATATTTTATCCTTGGGAACAGTTAATTGGGCATAATCTTACCTATTTGCTTCATTACACACTTTAATTTGTTTGGATTACCAGCTTCGGAATCATTGTAAAACCAGAGCCATGCATTGGAGTTGGGCCTTTATGTACTGCACAGCAGGTAGATTTTGCATGGTGAAATAATTGCCATGTTTTTTGCTAAAGAGACTCGTAATATTATGGTATACAACATAGCTTCTCATAAATGTGCCTTTTGGCAGATGTGTTACCATGTTCTTCGGCCAGTACATGGAATTTGGACTCCTATTCCTCGATCTGTATATGTCTTGCTTTTTCTATATTCAGATTTCTTGGCTTGTGCTGCTTTTATTAATAATTGATTTATCGAGACATAATGGTTTGCTTTCTGTAACAGATGAAGGATTCTATTACAACTCTAAAGCCCAATGGTTGTCAGAGTCGTCATACTCCATTTCTTTATGAGAGCATGTTTCGGCTGGAAGTTCAGGTCACCTTCTAAATCTTTATTCTTTCCCAATTATGCAATTATTCTCCTTTGACTGTATCTTCGGCCAAAGCCTTCTTATTTGTCACTATATGAGTTCAATCGGTATCTTTGTTTTGGGATCTGTGATAGCTGAGAGAGGCATTGCTGCTGATTATAGTGGGAAAAGTTTTATCACTGAATTGGTTGGATATGCAATGCCTGATGGTAGAAGTTCAAGAGGGAAAATAGTTTGTATTATTAATGCAAACATTGCCCTCAGCGTAATGTTAAATTTTGATAGTTTAACACTCTTCCTTGAATACTCTTTCAAATAACCTGACTTTTGGTAGAAGTCCTTTCTTCCTTCCAGATTGGCTGGCTCAATGCAGTGTAGAGAATGGCAAGAGGAAGTTGTTGGAAATACGGGCTCCAGAGAGTTTGTAGAAAGAAACTATCACCAGAGATCTTTTAGGTAGCCATATCTTCATGTTTACACCAACAGAGAGACGTAAGATAATGGATTGCTACACAATAGAAAAATTGTGCTGCCTGATGTTGTAGTGGTCTCTTTCACATTGTGTATATATTAAAAATCTGCCTAAGGGGGCAGCTGTCGTTGACCATGCTTATATGGTACACCCTAAAATTGGCAACAAAAAGGTTGCTGCAAAGGTATTCTTTTTTACATTTTTTGACTGTGGACTTGTTATTCTTGAGCCGGAGTTTTATCTGTTTGCAGGTCTGAAGGTAATCTTGTTACTCCCCCACATGAACGTGCAAGTGCAAATGCAAATGCTGAAGTCGTGGAGATAATAATCTATAATGTGAGCTTAGACAGTTCCTTTTTTTTGTCCCTTTCTTTTGAATTGAGATATTGGTTCCTCTCTTCTGATTGAAACAAACATACTTGGTTGGAAACCCAGATATATTATTTTATTTATTATATATGTTGTATTTCAATAGCATTGCGCTTTCCATGTAATTGGACTCACTTCACCAGGAACATGTAGATTCTTTTTGCTGAATTAAAATAATTAAAAAAAAAAAAAAAAAAACATGTAGATTCTTTATGTTGTGTGTTGTTCAGCTATCTGGTGGGGAACATGGATGAGGTAATGATTAGAGGTGCTTAACGGATATTCTGATCTGTCTAAATCAACTGAACTAAACTGATCCGTTGCATTTTGGATAAATGCGTGATGACGAGTGGACGGTTGTGGATTAATTTTTTTTCAATCCGTCTAATTTTGGATGGATGACAAATTTGAGATTTTTTTAGCCGCAACTGAACTGCCAAACCGTAAGCACCCCAAGAAATTTGTAATACTTTGTATTTTCAATTTGTTTAAATATTCTGTTTGTGTTTTCAATTGAAAAAGAGTTTAGATATTCTATTGTGTTTTTAATTTGAAAATTCTTTTATCAAATGACAAGTGTTGGTATTTGGTATTTTTGTGTGAAAAATATAAGGTTTAATTTTGTTTTTTTTTTTTAAAAAAAAAAGATAAATAAAATAGCTTTTGAATAAAAAAAAAATGTAATGAAATAGTTTTGATAATGCATGGTTTTTTTTATATGTATGTATGATTGATATTTGACAATTTACTTGATAATCTTTTGGTTATGTTGAGTTGGATTGCTATCCAAAAAAATTATTGGGGTAAATTACACTTTGTACCCCTGCACTTTGTACCAAATCTAATGTTGGCCCCTGTACATGAAATCCTGACAGTCAACTCCTTACACTCCTGGTCAAATATCACTTTGGTCCCTACACTTAATATTTGTGATAGTCAACCCCTTGCATTTTTATTCAAATTTCACTTTGGTCCCTATATAAGTGTCAATGTTTTTCTTCTGTTACTTCATTTTTAAATCTTTAATAGAATGTAATCATGTGACAAAAATGTGACTACGAAATGAAAGTAAGATAAAAAAATCATTCATATTTCCTACCAATACACTTTGTCTTGCGTGAAGCACATGAGAGTTATATAATACAATATATATATATGTTTGTATGGTAAAAATTGGGACGAAAAGGCAAGAAAATATAGAGTTTATAAAATATAAAAAATGTGATAAAAAAATCAAAGAGAAAGAAAGATGAATAGATAGAAGACTGTATTACAGTGAAAAATAGAGTTTCGTAATTCCAATTTATGCAAAATGCTAGCTCATGTTCATAATTGTTCATAATCTGCGTTTTGTTTTATCCTAATACAGTCATATTTTGATTTAAATTTTGGAATAAAGTGTATATTGGTGGAAAATGTAGATGATTTTCCTTTCTTATCTTCATGTCATAGTCGCATTCTTATCACATGACTGAATCCTATTAAAGATTTAAACAATTGAGTAATAGAAATGTGGGGTAAATTACACTTTGCACTGAATCTCACTTTGACCCCTATATATGAAATCATGACAGTTAATCCCCTGCACTTCTAATCAAATCCCATATTGGTCTCTACACATGAAATTGTGATAGTCAATCCCCTGTACTTTTACTCAAATCCCACTTTAATCCTTACACAAGTGTCAATGTCCTTCTTATGTTACTTCGCTTTTAAATCTTTAACAAAATCCAGTCATGTGACATAAAATGTGACTATAAAATGAGGGTAAGAGAGGAAAATCATCCATGTTTCCTATCAAAACACTTTGTCCTACGTAATAAGCATATGAGAGTTATATAATACAATATACAATATATATACACTTTGTCCTACGTAATAAGCATATGAGAGTTATATAATACAATATATATATATATATATATATATTCGTATGGTAAAAATTGAGATGAAAAGGCAAGAAAGTAGAGTTTTTAAAATAAAAAAAAATACGACAAAGAAATCAAAGAGAAAAAAAGATGAATAGACAGAAGATCGTGTTACCATGAAAAATAGAATTTTGTGATTCCAATTTATGAAAAACCCTAGTTCGTATTCTTAATTGGTTACAATCTACGTTTTATTTTAGCCTAATATAGGCATATTTTGATGTAAATTTTGGGATAAAGTATGTATTGATGAAAAATGTAGATGATTTTCTTTTCTTACCCCTGCGTCGTAGTGACATTCTTATCACATGACTAGATTCTTTTAAAGATTTAAATAATTGAGTAACAGAAAGGGGGACATTGGCACTTGTGTAGAGACCAAAGTGAGATTTTACTAAAAGTACAGGGAGTTGACTGTCACAATTTTATATGGAGGTAGGGGTGAGCATGGTCCGGATTGGACCGGATTTGAGGGGGTTAACTGTTATAATTTCATGTGTAAGGGCCAAAGTGAGATTTGATGCAAAGTGTAATTTATCCCAGAAATGAGACATTGACACTTATGGAAGGACCAAAGTGAGATTTGACTAAAAGTACCAGGGGTTGACTGTCATAATTTTATGTGCAGAGACCAAAGTGGGATTTGACCAAAAATACAAGGGGTTGATTTTCATGATTTCATGTGTATTTGGTATAAAATGCAGGAATACAAAGTGTAATTTACACAAAAATTATAAACGTTTCCAAACAAATAAGAATGGAATGGTGTAATCATTTTTTCTTAATATCTTTTCATGTTTGATTGGGTAAAAAAATTTATATTAAAAATGAAATAATCATTCATTAATTTAGTAGAATGGTCATTCGATTAACGGTGGGACTAGGCATCCAGAAAAATCTTTTCTAAATTACCTAGAATTTAGCATGTGGGTTAAATTTGTTAAAGGTGGGGACGTATAACATATCAAGTTTACATCCACACCATCCAAACATTTTCTGGACAACTTTCACGGCTAGAATCCTAGATTCATAGCTTTTTTCTTCCATTAATACTCTATTTTATTCATTGGAATGAGATAAAATAAATGAAATAATCATTCCTTAGGTTTTCTTATAGAATGATCATTTCCTAATAATGATAAATGATGATTCTATCTGTAATATATATTTTTATTATTTTTTTAGTCAACCAAATATGGAATGGATATTTTGATGGAATGATCACTCCATTTCACTATATTACAGTTAACCCAATACACCTAATAGGTCAATGAATTATCATTCCATTCTTACCTACACTCATGAGCAAATTTTACTTTGCATCTCTATATTTTACATCTAATCTCACTTTGGTCCCTATAGTTAACCCTCTAAATTTTGAGCCAAGTTGCAATTTGGTCCAATTGTGCATTGACGTTTGAAAACTAACGAAAAACATCCACGTGATTGTACTAATTACATTTAGCACATTGCACTTTTATTAAAATCTCACTTTAGTATCTCCACTTAGTCACCAATGTACTTTTACTAAAATTTCAATTTAGTCATTTTCATTACTTTAGTTTCTTTGTTAATTTTTGAAACTGTGTTATTCGATCAGAATCAATTATAACTTGACGGGTAATGCTTCGGTGTGTAATGCATATTGTAGGCGCGCCCGCGGAGGGGGACCTCGCTACTACAGTTCGGACTCGATTTGTATCACGGTTCTTAATCTGAACCAAAGAGTCCAAATCCGGCAAATCGTTTTGAGAAACAAATTTTTTGAAAAGAAGTGCCAAACATGGACTGCTTTGCCAGATACAGAGTCGCCACCTAAATATTTTAAAATGGGGAAAATTAAGAAATCCTGACTCGGTGCCGAAGGTCACGTGTCCGTCATCACCAAAGTTGCCTCGGCTCTGGAACTTGGGTACGATCGGGGAAGGTCAGCTATGAGCACCCCCTCTCGCCCGGTCTGAAGACCGGCCTCTACTAACCGTGATATCCAATTTTGAAAACGTTATGTGTTCTTAATCCGGTTATTAGCCTAGAATTACTATGTTGTGCGCGCATCAAACAAGTATAGACCAAATCGCCCAAATTGGAACAAAACATTTCATGTTTGTTTTGAAAATGGTTTGCTACTCGCAAGTAGGCTAAAATGCAGATTTTGCCACCCTCAAGTGGGCTTTTAGAAAAGATGATTTTGCAACTATCTAGTGGGCTTAAAACTCAAAGTTTTAATGCATTATTCCAATTTGGGTAATTCAACCTCCATCCACAAGCATTCAAGCAGTTATATCACATAAACAGCTAGCCTCATGGTAATCATATTGTCAACCTCCATCCACAGGCATTCAAGCAGTTATATCACATAAGCAGCTAGCCTCATGGTAATCATAGGGAAAAGACAAGAAGCCTGACTCAACTGTGCCCCTAGTTCATCATTTTGACCATTTATTTTTGGTTTTCTACGAAAACAATTTTGACCAATATGAGAGTTTAGATTAACACACTTGTTCGATTTTTGATTTGAAATCATGCAAGTCAGGCTATGAGCACTGAAAATTTTCCTATTTTGGGTCCAAGAAATGGTCCAGTTTTTGGAAAAGATGGAACAATTTTCGAGAAAAGTAGTCAACTTCAGTAAAAATTATCAAAAACTATTTTTGCAAACGGCCAATGCTTAACAAGCACGGAACCTACACTTGAGACGCACAACCTCGGATTTAGAGGAAAATTGCCCCTTGCTGGAGGAAAGCTGCATGGCAACGGAAAGTTGCCCCTTGTTTGCACGGCACCGCAGCGCATTGAATGACAACAGAAAGTTGCCCCTTGTCTGAATGGCACCGTAGTGTATTGTAATTAGTCCTCAGAACGATGATTGCAACTGAACTCCCGGATACAGAAAAGACAAAGATGACTAGAACCATCACATGGACACAGTTAAATTTGGAGTGTTTTATGGCTGGACTTCAGAATGAAGTTGCCTACGTATCCCAAAGATGGGAATCAAGCCTTACGTAGTTCGGGGTTAAGGTACACTCGAGTATTTAACCTCTCCTTTTTAGGCTCTAACTTTTGCCAAGGCGCCCGATGCGAGTTTTCGACCTTACGAGCTTTGTTTTTCTTTTCTTTTCAATTCTTTTCTTTTCATTTCTTTTCATTTCATTTTTTTTTTGATTTTCTTTTTTGTTCTTTTCTTGCATTTTTTTTCTTTTTTGTATTTTTCTCTTGTTCTAACTTTTGCCTAGGTCGCCCTTCCGGGTTTTCGGCCCCAAACGTATTTTAACAAAGTTAATGGGGGCCAAACAGAAGCAATTTAAAGCTTTGTCCATAAAGATGTGCTTACATGGCACATCATAACAAACCATCCATATGCATATTAATAACTCACAACAAAATATGTACTACATAAGGTTCTGTACATACAGGATCATATAAGTCTAAGTCAACCCATCATGACTATATACAACAGATGCAAAGTCTTTGCCAACATGACAGAATAATAATACGTAACAAAAGGGCGAAGACGGGTCTCGTGCGTGAGACACAAGGGCAGACTCTCCAAAAGCCTTTGTTGTTCCACATAGACTTCACTAGGGCTGAGTTTGGACTTCTCTGGGCTCACCTATAAACACATGAATGAGCGTGAGCGAGAGCCCAGTGAATAATATCAAATACAGAAGTTATACAAACGATATGTAGAACAACATGCTTCAAATGGCCTTGGGCCCAATTCATATTTCTATTTAACATTTATACGCAATTTTGGTCAAGTGACTGGGATTCCGAACAAACTGGCCTTTGGCCCATTTAAGCTTTCATTTGTGTCAAAACGGCCTTTGGCCAATTCAGATGACAAACTGGCCTTTGGCCCATTCATTCGTTCATGTCGAAACGGCCTCTGGCCCATTCATTCATGTCAAAATGGCCTCCGGCCCATTCTTTCATGTCAAAATGGCCTCTGGACCATTCTTTCATGTCAAAACGGCCACTGGTCCATTCTTTCATGTCAAAATGGCCTCCGGCCCATTCATTCATGTCAAAACAGCCTCTGGCCCATTCTTTCATGTCAAAACGGCCTCCGGCCCATTCATTCTATTATTTAGATCAGACTGGCCACTGGCCCACTTATTTGGTATTGCAAACATTGTCCACCAATCGAATCAATGAACTTATAAAACTTACATAGAAGTAAGCAATTGGAAAACAACATATTTCAGATATCTCTGTTAAGATATTACTCATAGTGACCGGTTGGTTGGTTTGCCCTGGAGCTCGACCCTACACATTCCATGAACACAAAAGGGTCACAAACAATTCAATCCATTCTAAATTCACATTTTCCTCTGTAGGTTCATTCTTATCTCTTTAACTCAATTACAATGCTCAATGCATGCCTAAGAGTACTAGGAAGTGAAAGAGAACAAAAAATGAAACACATAATGTCTTTTCAAAATTTCCGAAAATAGGGTCCCCGCTCGAGCGTGGACTTCCCTACTCGAGCCTACCCTTGAGGCCTGCAAAAGTACTGGATGCATCAAATTTACGCTCGAGCTTGAAGTCTAGCGATCGAGCGGAAGGCCTTACTACATGGCTCCCCGCTCGAGCGGACACCATGTCTGCAAAAAGTGCTGGATGAATCAAAATTACGCTCGAGCGTGAGGCCTGGCGCTCGAGCTGAAGGTCTGTCTATAAAGTTCCCCGCTCGAGCGTGAACTTACCCGCTCGAGCGGACATCCAAGTCTGCAAAAAAATACTGGGAGCACAAAATTCAAGCTCGAGCGGCAGTTTCCCTGCTCGAGCTGACATCAAATTTTTCTGGGCTTTCCAGAACATGTTCTTGAGCTTCAATTTGATGTTCAAAGGTTCCAAATGCATGATTTTGGCTCAAACTTCACATATACATATTACAACATGGTGTAAACACCAAATTACAACACAATGAAGCTCAATTTCACAATTTAGTCACATGCATGTCTCAAATTATCTCAAACTCATCACCAACACACTAGATTCAAACATGCAAGACTCAAACTCCCATGATTTGCAATTGCATGTGAAATATACACAATAACCTCAACTTAATTGGTGAAGAGATGATCAAATGCATGGTCATTAATCAAAACTCAACATGGATTATACACATTGTGCTCAAACATGAAAATTCATGGCAATTTCTTACATGTATGTGTTCTAAGACTTTAAATTCAACAAATACAACTCAATTTCCTTATAATCAAACTAATTCATGTTCTTCACCATTAATCAAACTTGAATTCACAATTCACAACATTAAACTCATGAATTCACTTACCTAGAGGCTCAATCTTCCAAACTATAGCAAATTCTTGAGTTTAATCTTCAAATTCTCCAAAACTTGAGCCAAGATTACACAATTCTCTCCCTCTCTCTCTCTCTCTATAGCCGGCCCTCTCTCTTCTTTGAGTTCAAAATCAGCCAAAATGAAGCTAAAGAGAGAATTGAGGGTGTAGTGCCTTATTACAACAAATCCCACTAACTCCAATTTAATAATAATAAATAAATGGGCACTAATTCATCAATTAAATCAATTAATTCTGATCTGAATCAATTTCTAATTAAATTTCATCGTAGGTTCTAAAAATTACGCTAATCACAATGGCACAATCAATTTCAGGTTCTGTGGCCGATAAGGCCTTCAATTTAATTTCCAAAGCAGACAATCAAACAGATATTCCCACGGTGAATAGATAGAAATTCAAAACCACATATTTTCACATAATGGCTCACAAAATCATATTAAACACATAATAATGCTCATATTGAGGACCAATTAACATATTACGGAACAGGGATGTCACAGTATTCCCCCTTTTAGAAAATTTGGTCCTCCAAACTTATTTTACCTTCGTCGGGAAACAAATGTGGATAGTGTAGTCGCATTTCCTCCTCTTTTTCCCATGTAGCATTCGTCCCATAATGTTCCTTCCATTCCACTTTCACCATTGGGATGGACTTGCTTCTCAATTGTTTCACTTACCGATCAACAATTCGTTCCGGCCATTCGACGTATTCCATATTTTCATCAATAGCTACCCGATAATAATCAATCATATGAAATGGGTCTCAGAGGTAACCCCTCAACATCGACACATGAAACACGTTATGGATTTTTTTGAATCCCGGTGGCAAAGGAACTCTATAGGCAACTGGGCCAAGCCTTTCCAGAATCTGAAATGGCCCAATGTAACAGGGCGACAACTTGCCCTTCTTTCCAAACCCAACTTGGCCTTTCATCGGAGATACACAAATGAACACATGGTCACCAACCTAATACTCAAGAGGTCTTCTCCGAACATCTGCATAATTCTTTTGTCGGTCCTGAACTGTTTTCAGCCTTTGCCGAATAATCTTGATTTTCTCAGAAGTGTCTTGCACAATTTCAGGCCCAAGTAAAGCTCTATTCTCATCTTCTGTCCAACAAATAGGTGATCTACACCTTCTACCATACAAATCCTCGTATGGTGCCATACTGATGCTGGAGTGGAAGCTGTTATTGTATGCAAACTCTGTAAGTGGCAAATAGTCTTCCCAACTCCCCTGAAAGTCAAAAGCACACATCCGAAGCATATCTTCAAAAGTCTGTATTGTTCGTTCTGATTGCCCATCGGTCTGTGGGTGGAATGCAGTACTGAATGTTAGTTCTATCCCCATAGCTTCCTGCAAACTCTTCCATAATCTAGATACAAATTTCGGATCTCTATCCGACACAATGGATACCGGAACTCCGTGTAAACGAACAATCTCATCAACATAAATGGTAGCCAGTCTATAAGCATTAAACGTGGTTCTAACTAGTAGAAAATGTGCATATTTAGTCAGTTTGTCAACTACAACCCAAATAGAATCCATACCTCGAGAAGTCCGAGGTAGGCCAAAAACGAAATCCATAGTCACATGCTCCCACTTCCATTCAGGAATAGGGAGAGGTTGAAGTAGCCCGCCTGGTTTTTGATGTTCAGCTTTAACTTGCTGACATTAAAGACACTTGGACACATATTCTGCAATTTCCTTCTTCATTTTAGGCCACCAATAGGTTTGTTTCAGATCTCGATACATTTTATTGTTACCCGGATGCATAGAAAAATACGGATCTGTGGGCTTCATCTAAAACCCTCTTCTTTAGTTCTGGAATGTTTGGGGCACACATTCGGTTTCGAAATTTCAACACTTCATTTTCAATATTGAACTCTGCCTTCGAACTTGTCTCAAATTCATCAATCACTTTCTTGAGGAATTCATCCTTTTTCAGTTTCTACTTGATTTCATCAATGATTACCGGCTCGGCCGTAATAGCAGCTATCAATCTGCCCTGTTCACACATTACCACTTCAATTTCAGACTTCTCAAAATCTTGCAAGATTTCTTTCTGTTCAGTAAGTAAACAAGCCATACTCCTTGTTGATTTCCTGCTCAAGGCATCAGCAACTGTGTTAGCTTTCCTGAGCCGATACTGAATCTCTAAATCATAATCCTTTATCAGTTCCAGCCATCTTCTTTGTCGCATATTCAACTCTTTCTGTGTGAAAAAGTATTTCAAACTTTTGTGATCCGTGTTAACTTCACACTTTGCTCTATACAGATAATGCCGCCAGATTTTCAAAGCAAAAACAACTGCGGCCAATTCTAGGTCATGCGTTGGATAATTCTTCTCGTGTGGCCTCAACTGTCGGGAGGCGTAAGCAATAACTTTTCCATTATACATTAACACACAACCCAAACCTTTATAAGACGCATCATTGAAAATTACAAAAATTTTCGTACCTGAAGGTAGTGTCAAAATTTGTGCAGTGACCAATCTCGTTTTCAGTTCATAGAAGGCAGATTCTCTTTCTTCGTGCCATTCAAACGGTTGGCCTTTACGTGTCAATTGGGTAAGAGGCACAGCTAATTTCGAAAAGTCCTTCACAAACCTCCTGTAGTACCCAGCTAAGCCCATAAAACTACGGACTTCTGTCACATTGGTCGGTGTAGGCCAACTCACAATTGCCTCTATTTTCTGCGGGTCCACTGAAATTCCTTCCTTGTTGATTACATGCCCTAAGAAAACAACTTCATCCAACAAAAAATCACATTTCTTTAGTTTAGCGAATAATTTCCTCTCCCGAAGTATTTGTAGGACAATTCTCAAATGATGTTCATGTTCAAGTCTATCCTTGGAATATATCAAAATGTCATCAATAAAAACCACAACATATTCGTCCAGGTAGGTTTTAAAAATTCGGTTCATTAAGTTCATAAATGCTGACGGGGCATTAGTCACTCCAAATGGCATAACAAGAAACTCAAAATGTCTATACCTCGTTATGAATGCGGTTTTCTCGACATCCTCTGCCTTAACTTTCAGCCGATGATACCCGGACCTCAAATCAATCTTAGAAAACACCTGTGATCCCTGTAACTGGTCAAATAAGTCATCAATACGGGGTAGGGGATATTTGTTCTTTATTGTTACCTTGTTCAATTCCCGATAATCGATGCACAAACGTAAAGTTCCATCATTCTTTTTCACAAACAGTACAGGTGCACCCCATGGCGAAGTGCTAGGTCGGATAAACCCCTTGTCAAGCAAGTCTTGTAATTGTTCTTTTAGTTCTTTCATTTTAGCAGTAGCCATTCTGTAGGGGGTTTTAGAAATGGGTTGGGTGCCTGACACAGTTTCAATAGTAAACTCTATCTCCCTGTCTACCAATTCCCCTGGTAATTCATCAACCTTGGTAACTAAAAAAAAAAATCAAAAATCAAAAAATAAAAATAAAAAATTCAACTTTTAACATACTTTCCAAAATAAACTTACATATTATTTTAAAAGATACACATAACTACAATATTAACAATTAATAAAAAACCGGATGTCACGTGCAACGCACGTCACAACCACTGGTTACTCTAAAAAACTAGAGGCACAATATTTGGTTAACCAATCCATGCCCAAAATTACATCAAAATGTCTAAAATTCAAGGGCAACAAATCCACATATAGGATAGCATCCTCAACACGCATATCACAAAACCGGTATATGATTCACACAATACAGATTCCCCAGATGGAGCAGACACACATAGCAGATGTGGCAATAATTCTAAGGGTCTATTCAGTCTAGATGCAAATGCATATGTCACAAAAGAGTGTGTGGATCCGAAGTCAATTAACACAAAAGCATCCTGATTACATATAGAAATAGTACCTGAGACAACTGCGTTGGCATTCCGTGAATCACCCGGAACAAGCGCAAAAACTCTCCCCTGTCTCACGGTATCCCCAGTGGTGGCAGATCTCAAAGTATTTCCCGGCTTTGGGATCGATGCAGTGGAACTAGCAGCCATCTTTCCACCATCCTGATTATAATCTCAAGCCATATGTCGTTGTTTCCCACATTTGAAGCAAGCCCCTGATGCACGGTAACAAACTCCATGGTGCCTTTTGCTACAAATGTTGCACATGAAAGCTGTGTCTCAGGAAGAATTCAAAGTATTTGAGGAGCCCGTGTTTTGCTTTTTTAGAAATTTCTTCTTTGAAAAGAAGCCTTGCCTTTTGTAGCCTTTCCATTCTGTCGTTGGCTTAGCCTGTCTAGCTATGTTAGCCTCTGATATGATAGCCCTGTTGTAGACGTCCCCGAACGCCTCGGGAGGATGTCCCGTTCTGTTCATTTGGGCTCACTACAGTTCGGACTCTCAAATTGTCACGGTTCTAAATCTGAACCAAAGAGTCCAAATCCGG
Organism: Camellia sinensis; assembly: GCF_004153795.1. Classification (NCBI taxonomy): domain Eukaryota; kingdom Viridiplantae; phylum Streptophyta; class Magnoliopsida; order Ericales; family Theaceae; genus Camellia; species Camellia sinensis. The sequence continues at coordinate 1,534,315 of NW_021025759.1, forward strand.
CAAATCGTTTTGAGAAAACAGATTTTTTAGAAAGAAGTGCCAAACATGAACTGCTTTGCCAGATATAGAGTCGCCACCTAAACATTTATTTTGGGGGAATTTAGGAAACCCTGACTCGTTGCCTAAGGCCACGTGTCCATCATCACCAAAGTTGCCTCGGCTAGGGAACTTGGGTACGATTGGGGAAGGTCAGCTATGAGCACCCCTGCTCGCCCGATCCGAAGATCAGCCTCTACTAACCATGATATCTAGTTTTGAAAACGTTATGTGTTCTTATTCCGGTTATTGGCCTAGATTTACTATGTTATGCGCACAGCAAACAAGTATAGACTGGGTCGCCTGAATTGGAACGAAACATTTCATGTTTGTTTGTTTGAAAATGGTTTGATGATGCTACCCGTAAGTAGGCTAAGACATGGATTTTGCCACCCTCAAGTAGGCTTAGAAAATATGGTTTTGCCACTTCCAAGTGGGCTTAAAACTCATAGTCAATGCATTATTCCAATTTAGATAACCCAACCTTCACCCACAGGCACTCAGGTAGTTATATCACATAAGCATGTAGCCTCATGGTAAGCATGCTAATATGGAAACACTCATACGCATGCAAGATGCTAAAGCATAAGAGCATACCTAGTACTCAAAGCCAAAACATAAACTAGTTAGTAATCAAATGCATGATCCTAGTTCATGTTAAGATGGCTAATGCAACACATACAGAATGCAAGTTGAATAGGCTCGGCTAATCTAAGAATGGCATATGATGATGCCACCAGCTAACACGTATTCAACTTGGAATTGAAATACAATGCAGTTAGCATGATGCGCCGAGCTCGGTGCATACAATACAGATGGATGGATGCACGCATGCAAAGCATAAGGTATGCTAATTTAAATATGCCCTAATACTAACCATTGAAAGCTAGTAAATAAAAAGGGAAGAAAGATGTGGGATTGGAAGACATACACACACTCACGCACACTTATTACACAATTGCCCTCACTCGGAGGGTCCGAATAAATATTACACAACCAAATGAATACTACTAAATTAAATAGTACAGAACTTCTAATTAATTAACAAATTAAATGCAAAAGGAAGGTGGCCGCAACCCTGCCTCGGAATGCGTGGATGATACATGCTTGACTCGCCTTGCTCGGAAACCTATACCATGCCACTATTGCCTTTGTTTACACAGCCTTGCTCCTCTGAAAAATTATGAAAGTTTCCGGAACTGCTTTGAGCTTCCTTCTGAGTGCTGTGGAGTGCCACCGGCCAGAACAAAAGGCCACCGACCATGGGAATGGGATTATCGGCCAAAGCTTGTGTCATCGGTTGGACACTGATGGGCGGTCGGCACTAGAGATGGCCGGTCGGCCATTTAATCCTGCAGAATCCTACAGTTGACAGCAACAGAGGGCAAGCAGTGTATGGCATGGAATTTTCAAGCAAATGTGTGCATGGACACACTCCCAATCATGTTATGGACTCAAGGGAGTGTGGCCCTCGACCCTCGGGCCATCAATTGCGCATTTCGATGCATGATGGCCTAAGAGGCCAAGTTTGCCATTCGATGTAAATGCATGCAACAAAACACATGAATGCCAACAACCTATCATGTTGAGATCAAGGGCATCGGCGACCGAGGAGTGAGGCGCGTTACATCACTTCACGTACGAACGCATCCCATTCCTCAGATTTGGTTTGACACCCGAAACCAAACCTAATGCAATGCATGTATGTCATATACAATGCAAAATGATGCAACTTAATGCAATGCAATATGAGCATGCTCGCCTAATACAATGCAATACTACCAAGACATGCAAGCTAATCTAATGTCACATTAGTATGCCAAGTATGCAACAAAGTCATGTGATGCCATTAGCTAAGCAATATGCAAAAATGGAAACAAGATATAATGCAAGCATGCAACTAATGTAATGCAACATACATCATGCCAAGTATGCAATTATGTACAAGAGTGGTCTTAAACTGAAATAGGAGGCCTCAGCCATGCCCCAAAACAGTGGCCAAAGATGGTGCAAAAGAGCACCAATTATGCATGCAAACATGCATACAACAAGGTTCATCATCTAAGTATGGAAGCGGACAACTCTAGGCATACTTGAAGGCGATATACATGGATGTTAAATGCTCATGTTAAACTTTGAAAAGCATGCGAAGAAAGATGCCAAAACATGCTAGGGAATGAGTGCGAAATAGAAGGCATTCAAGGCCACAAAAGAGAGCATTGCCCAACACCTATCCCAAGCAAACATGGTATGGACTATGCAACCAAAAACAGAGTTACGATGCACCAAAACAAGTCCCAAAATCCACTGTTAGGGCAGCTCAAATGACTCAAACACATAGGCATGCACAAAAGCCTAAACATGGAGCATGAGACCACATCTCTTCAAGGCATTGAAAGGAGAACAAATGTAAGCATGTAAGCACAAAACATGGACTGAAATGACATAATAAGTGATTCCAAATCACTGAAATAGCCAAGGTAGTGCATGCTAATGACTCACACACCGAATGCCAACATGCTAGAATGCTAAGGGACTATACAAAGCATGAAAGGTATGACCAAATCAATACCTAACAGACCTCAAGCATGATGAAACATGACCAAAAGCTTCACAAAGCTAGGCAAAAACATGAGAGCACGGTAGGCTAAATGCATGATGCACTTCTAGGCAAAATAAGGGAATACAAAGCAAGTATATTAAGCATGCAAGGAGCCATTAATCTGACCAAAAATGGAGATATAATATGACCAAATAACACCCAAAAACCTCTGAAATGAAGCCAAAAGAAACTAAGCATACATGCTATCCTTATGAACCAAAAATGCAAACAAAAGAGAGACAAAGGGAAAGGGGTGTCGCTCCCCCATGCAAGACATCAAGACCCCTTCTTCACCACTGAAAATCCTCTGGATTTCAGTGGTGGGAAGGCCAATACACAAAAGGATTCAAAGCTCAACAAACAAGGTACAAAAGGGCCAAACAAGGCCTCAGAAGGGGAGGTCGACCCCCAACACCAAAATGACCTTAATGAAGTATCTTACGCATGCAAATACACTTTTTTCAGTTATACACAAAGCTTAAATCAGTATGCAAGATTGGTTAAAGACTAGTGCAAGATTGGGGAAAATAAAGCAAAAGTGTTACCTTTGAAGAACACTTCAAGAATCGCAAGTGCAGCCACCTTCTTCTGATCAAAAGCAACTCAAAACTTGAAGAACAAACCCTCAACACCTCCAAAGTCGAAGTCTGGTGTAATACTATGTGTTCTAGTGCAAAACTAAGAACAAACTACAGTTTTAGGCCCTCAAACACATACAAATCAAGAGAGAGCGGGAGCTATAGAGAGAGAGGGTGATATATATCAAAGATATATGTAATTAGGTCTAGTTTTGCTGAACCCCTTCAAAGGAGGAGGAAGGTCTCCTTAAATAGACAAGGCAAAGTGTTAAGCTTCCAAGAGAAGCTAACAAAAAGGGGTCAAGGCTTCTTAAAGAAGCTAAGGCAAAGGGGCCAAGGCTTCCTTAGGAAGCTGAGACAGGTGTCCAAGCTTCTTGAGGAAGCTAAGACAAAGGTCTAAGCTTCCCCAAGAAGCTAGACCAAAAGGGTGCAAAGGGTACAAATTATGGAGGACAGGTCCGTGCACTCCAGCTGGCACAGCTTGCATGCATAATGCCTGAAAAAGGCAAAAAGGTGGTACCAATCAGAAAAGGAGACCACCGGCCAAATGCATGGTCGGCCGACCACACAAAATGCCGATAAACCTCAAATAAGTGCCGACCGACCAAACATTTGATCAGTAGGAAAAAAAGAAAGGCCGGTGACTTCATGCCACGGCCGGTGGGTTTCAGGGGTGGCTAACAAGCCTCTTCCCACCCTCAGAAGCACAAAACCCAAGTCCCTGATGCAAAACCAAGCACAGAACAGGCAAGTTAAGAGATCTTGAGGCAAGGTGCGAGGCCGAGGCCTCTGGGAACTCAAAACGAACACGAACATAGATGATCACCGAGCGTTCGAACGGTGACGTCCAAGTCTTGAGGACGGTCAAAAATGGGGTGTCTACACCTGTCTAGCACCCCAATGTAAGTTTCCAGCTTCAAGACATTCACCATCCCAAAAATGTCACTTCGAAGCCCACTTTCAAAATGTCTCGCTTTCTTGTAATCGGTATCAACCACATGAGGTGCAAACCTGGCCAATTCAGTGAATTTGGCCTCATACTCGGCTACAGTCATACTGTCTTGCCTTAGTTCCATGAACTCTGCTACTTTACTTTCATCCTAGAATACATCTTTGTGCTTCCTAGTATTGGAAAATTATCCTGAGTGTGCATGCAAATCATATACATGCACACATAGAAATGCAGAATAGCATGATAGTATTACAAATCAACTACAGAACACAACGGCAAAACAGAAAAAATATAAACATGCCAGCAAAACAGCAAAAACTGAAATTTAATGTACAACAAAATGACTTCATTGTTGGACACAAACCTTCCCTTCAAATGACGGCTGAAGACAATAACATCTGCCCCAAGTCTCATAGAGCTGGTCTTGAAGCCATTTCCATCTGAAAGGCTACACAAGTCAGCCACCTAACATTAAAAGAGAAAACAGTCGAATTTGCAAAATGAGCCCATGGTCCATACACTGTCCAATAGCCGATTTTGACTTCTTATCTGAAAAGCCAAAACTCAAACAACGCCGCATTGCTTCTGAGTCCATTCCACCCGCCCGAGCGTCAAACTCCCCGCTCGAGTGGAGGAACAAAAGTAAAGGGCCCGCTCGAGCGTCAAATGCCCGCTCGAGCGTGAAGGCCAAAATCTGGGCATTAATTCTTTGTTTCTAAACACAACCAACCTGTTTCAAACCTGCCTAACACATCCCAAACTCAAGTACAAAGAATTAAAGGACGGAGATGCGATAAAGACACAATATACATCCACGGAACCGAGTCCGGAATACAATTAAACACTGAAGTGGAAAACCAGGATCGCTATATTGCCGGCTATTATACAGTGGGAAGTGAACTCCTAAAAACCATTTTCAACTTTAAAATAAAACATCTGTTTTTCCACTTTTGCCGGATATTATGCAGCGGGACTGTGTGGACACCCAAAAATATTTTTTCCATATTCATCCAGCGATAAGCCTAGACAGGGCATTTGGGCACCTTTAATTCAAAACTGTCCCCACATTTGCCGGCTATTATGTGGTGGGACGTGGGCCTCCAAAACCTTTTTCAACTCTCGCGTGGGTACCAACACAACACCACTCAACACAACTCAACATGATTCAACACAACTCAACATGATTCAACACAATGCAATATAGTTCAACACAATTCAATATAATTCAACATAATTCAATTCAACACCACTAAATGCAATCCAACATAATTCAAGATGAACTCTTAAACCGCAACTTCAATATTTCATCACAAAATCCATATCATCCATACCATCAACAATTTCTTCCCCCAAAACTTTCTTTCATATTATCACATAATTTAAAATATCAACAATAAGGGTTCAATCACAACTTTTACATGAATTTCCAAACACTTCCAAAATTCAATTAAACTTGTACATGTGCAATTCAATACCTCAATTTCATGATTCTACTTTCATTTTAGGCAAAACCATTAATTGTCTTCATGTGCCAAGCTAGGGTTTTAAGAGAAATTAAAGCTCTTCACCCAAACACTTTTTATTCCAATTCTTCTATTAATTTTAACCCCAATTTCAGAAGCCCATAATCATAACCCAAAATTTAAACCCCAACATTTCAAACCCTAAACACCTAATCTCATGATTTATCATAATATGCTCAAAATTACAAATTTTGTATTTATATAAGAAAATACCACAAATCTATCTATAAATGGGAGTATTGAAGAAGAACTAGAACCCCTACCTCAAGGATCAACCAAGAAAGTAAGGCCCCAAGAAGAATCCTTCTCAAATCCAAAATCCAATCGGTTGAAAATGTTGAGCTTCATGTATTCTTCACTTTTTGGTAAGAGATCTTGGCCAAATCTTTGAGAAATGGAAGCTATTTGGGTCAAGAAATCAAGGGCTTTCAGGCCCAGGGTGAGAGGAAGGAAGAGGGAAAAGGAAAGTGCAAAAAATGATCTAAAAAATCACTTTTTAAGCTGCTGAATTCGTGCAGTCCGCTCGAGCTCCACTATCTACGCTCGAGCGTACTTGCTTCCAACACAGATACCTAAACTTCAAACGGCCATAACTCTCTCACCTGGACTTCGTTTTAGGTCATTCTTGTGTCCAAATCGAAGTCCCGGAAACAAGCTTTCCAATGGTTCTAGCCTCACACCCAAATTCAAAGTATGGAAAAAGAAAAGGGCAAAAGAGTGACGGATGTTCGTAGGAAAATTATCTAAATTAAAGTTTTTTGTTCAATCTTACTTTACCATCATGTTACCACTTCAAGTAGTGTCCCAAAATACAACAAGGGGGCTCCAAGCACAATAATAAAAATGTCAAGTGCAATCCCGCTTGTCTAAGAAATTCAAACTCAACCAAGTAGACCGCTCGAGCGTGTAATTTTGCGTTCGAGCGAACAGACTAACAATGTGACAATTTGTTTCCAGGTTCGCTCGAGCGGGGAAATCACCGCTTGAGCGTAGAATTGTTACCCTTAGTATTTTATTTCGTTGCAGGCGTGTCCGCTCTAGCGTGAAATGCTAGTCCCCAGTAATTACACTATAGCACTGTAAAACCTCTGAGACCCCTCTTTCTACGCTCGAGCTGGGAAGCCGTCGCTTGAGCGGGCCTTCTTGATCGTGTCTGGACGCTCGAGCGTGGGAAGTCACGCACGAGGGGGGAGCGCGATGATAGCTTTTTAACACAACAACTTTAGATGATTTTCACACTTCCCTTTCTCTTTCCTTGATCTCCTCTCTCTCTCTCTCTCTCTCTCTCTCTCTCTCTCCTCTCTTGGAAACCCTAGATCTCCATTTACAAATAGCTTCCATACCATTGAGATAGTTGGGGACGAAGAACCCTTGAAGGATAACATTATCTTCTGATTGGATTGGAAATTTGTGATGGGTTCGTGAAGGAGTTCGAATTTGGGGCTTGATAGTTGAGGTAGGGATATCTTTATTCTTGTATGTCTTCATTTTTGAGGAAATTTCATGGTATTATGTGTGATTGAAACCCTAATTGAAGTTTTGATTGAATAAAACCCACTTTCCCTGTAATTACTCTTTCACTCAACATTTTGTTTGAAATTCCTAAATTTCTCTCTCTAATATAAGTGAAGATATAGTTAAAGAACTAGATTTGTGACTAGGGGAAGAAACCCCCAAAATTTAGAGAAACCTTATGTTCCCAATTGGTTAGAAAATTGCCTAATTAGTGAAATACTCAAGTAATTCATGACTTTGGTGAGGAGATAACGTGTGGGCGTTGATGTAATTAAAGTAATGATAGCTTGAAAGCTATTGGCCTTTGAGTTTTATGTGATGTTTATATGTGATGATGATACATGATGTTGATTGTGGGATTGACATGTGTTTTAATGTTTGAGCATGCATAAGTCTATGTGTGGGTTGGTAATGTGTAAAAGTGGTGTTGTGTTGTACCCGTGCTGGGAGTTTTAAAAGGTGCCCAATTGCCCTGTCTAGGCTTATCGCTGGACGAATGTGGGAAAACGTGTTTAGGTGTCCACACAGTCCCGCCGTATAGTAGCCGGCGAAAGTGGAAAAATGAATG